>JAUMJJ010000352.1:600000-1017500 GCA_033556795.1 Tapera naevia | reverse complement strand
TTTTAAGCCAAGTTATAAACCACTGAAAGAGAAATATTGGTACAACCTTAAGTATAATAACAATGCCTCGGTGTCCAGTATTTTGATATCTGTGATATTAATTTGTACATTTTCACTTCCTAGATATACATTTGCAATAAAAAGTGCTGGATTTTTTGTAACTAGAAAATCATTACTCCCTCCTGGTTGGAAAAGCAGCTACCAATAGTTTGTGCTATGGCTGAAATCCCAAGAAGGAACGTGGGGGCTGCTGCTTTCCTCAGTTCCACTGGTGTCAGCAGGAAAGAAAACTTGCTGAAGCTCATGGCAGTGTGGAGGTGTAATCACTGTAAGACATCAGAGTAATCCCTGTTATTTCCAGGAGAAAAATGATGGGTCCCACCGAATACAACAGGTGCTGTTTCAAGGAGAGAAGCACCTGATAGTGAAAAAAATCCTCTTTCTCAACTTTATGGGAATGGCTTTCCACAGTAAGCTTAAAAAATTAAGTTAATTATCTGCTCCTTTGAAGCAGCCAGAAGTGTCAGTTCCAGTGACATCCAAAGCGTTAGCATTAGCAGCTCTGACAGCTGAAGGAGTGATGGGTGAAGGGGTTGGCACTGCTCTAATTTGGATAAGAGGAAGCTTCATTTCCTTGATTGTTGGCCAATACTGTAATGGAGGGGATATTTCCCTGGGTGGGCACCTGGTAGGTGTAATCATCCCATGGCGGGATGGGTCCTGCTGGAAGGATTGGCTGAGCAATTCTGATTAACCTGCTTACAGCCACCTGCAGAAGGACACAGCTTGGTTAAATTTCACAAAGATTGTTGAAAGATAGTTCAGGAGCATTGCTTGGGCTGCGAGCGTGCGTTTATTTTGGTCTTTCTCTGAGCCTTTTTATTCTTTTGAGTACTGGTGATGTTAATATACAATTTTTATGTATATTACATGTATATAAATTTTTATATAAGGTTTAAATACCTAGGTTTTAAATTTTGGTGTAGCCTGGGCTGTATTCCCTGTCTGGTATATGAGGGCTCAGCCTGCTCGTTGCCACTGGAGTTTGCAGGTGTTCAAGTTACACAGCTCCCCAGATTCAGCTGTGAAAAGCAGGTATAAAATTGGCTGAGGGTGCTCAGGTATTTTTGGCCAGTGTTTGTGGTGCTGAGTGGAGGCTTAGACCCTTTGTCTACCTCTCAAACAGGTAGGTCATTCTATTGGTTTTAACCACTCTAAATCCTTAAGTCAATCTCTTGTGCAAAAGCTTTAAACTTCCTCTAAGCTTGGTTTATGTAATTCTGTAACTTTAATAGAATAACAGTCTTTCAGCTTCTCCCTCTGTGTTTTATGCATCTGTAAAAAGCTTTTTCTCTAAGCATTAAAATGGTAACTGGCCTTGTGTAGCATAAGGTGTGTGGTTCTGCTTTGAGGCTAGTGTTCTCAGTGAAATTTGATGGCAATTTTTCTAGTTTTTCTTTAGATTTCTTTGCAGAAGATGTTTTTTTCAAATTTATTTTTTTAAAATATTTTTCTTTAAAAAATATGAATCTTAAAGTGAGTTCAAAGACAAGTTCTTAATCTGGTGGCTCTGACTTCAGAAGAAAGTCTGTATTTGAATTTGATGTCTTAAGCTTGTGCCTGTGAACAGTGTTTTCTTAAGGTGACTTTCAATATTTTATTGTACCAAAGCACCTACAGAAGAATTAATTAAATCAAAAATTGTGTGCTTAAACATTGATCTCTTTCATCTGTTCTAGATACATCTGTTCTCCTATCCTCCCCAAATATCTAAGGCTCCTTCATTTGATAGGACTGAACAATACCAGGCTACAGGTTCTTTACTTAGTATACGTTTGTTGGTTATTTTCTCTTTGTTCCCATCAGTAACATGATTTAAGTGGTGGAAAACTTGATTAGAAAGACAGATAATAGTGATGGAGTGAAAGACAGAGACGTAACTCTCTTCCTATGATATTTAATCCCTTGTTTTAGAACATCATTAAACTTTTTCGGAGGTTACTACAGTGGGAACCTAAATTGCTGCATCTTGACTTCTACAGCATCAGTAATACAAATACAAAATATGCCTGTGGGCACTTCAGGCATTGTCTGCCTTAGTGGATAAATAATGGCTTGTCCAAAAAGCAGTATCTGCAAAGATGCTCTTTTTACCCATGCTTGCAGTCTTTATGGTGGAGATCCTGAAGGTCAGGCAGGAGTTGGAGTGAAATGAAATACCAGTTGCTCGGAGCTTCTGTGTTTGGAATCTTGCCTTCCATCAAGCTAAAACTCACTTGGAGTGAAATGTTCCTTCGAAGTCCCTCTCAAGTCCCATGCTCAGGATTTATATCTAATGTAGGATTTTCAGTGAAATGTATGTATTGGTTTAATTGCCCTGCCTAGGTGTAAATGAGGTTGGAACCTGTTACTCCTAGGAAGTAATCCAGACCTGCTTTATTTTCCAAGTGCTTATTTAACATGTTGACTGCTGAGTGCAATGGTTTTAGGTTAGAAAAATATCTAGAAAAATTCCAGCTGTGCTACTTCAAAATGGAGCATCCTGTGTCGAGATACGTGTGGGTGCCCGGTGTCACTGAGGGTAAATCTTAGTGTGCCATCAGGAAATGGTACGAGATTTGTACCTGTATCAAAATATCAGTGAAATCAGACTGTTGGCTGACTTGTTGTGGGAAGCATTTCATCCTGGGGAATGGAAAGGTCATCTGCTCGCCAAAGAAACTTGCTGATCAATCAAATTGAAGACATGCTACCTTCTTTTTGATCTTCGCTCAAGTTCTGTTAGCTTGCTTGGTGCATGGAGGAGAGAATCCTGTGCTGTGGGAAGCAGTGGTGGCAGGACCTCAGCAGGAACTGCTAATGAAGCAGTGCTCTGGTGTGACATCTGGGTGTTGTTGTTAAGATACAGCTGGGTCATATTTCTAAGAGCTGATCTGTAACTGCAAATACATGTTGCTGACTTCTGTTTTATTAAGAATTCAGGCATAGTCTGTTTTGTCCGTGCTTTCCAGCTTTATTTAAAGCACTGCTTTCAAGGGAAGTACTTGTAATGGTAATGTGATGCTGGTGGTTTTTTTTTTTTGTGTTTTTTTTTTTTTTTTTTTAAATTTTGGAGGTGAAACTGCCTATGGTTTGACAGTCCCTCTCTAATATGATAGCAGATTCTAGGCATGGTGGTTGTGTCTCATCTGAACTTCAGGCATACATGTTCATGCTAACTAAATACCTCTGTGGGTTTCTATGGATGTGCTGTTTATCAAAGCTCTGTTTGTTATGCTGATTGCATTGTAAGCCAGCCAAAACTTCTAAAATTAGTGATAAATTCATTTCACTGAGGAATGTCATGTTTGCACATTATATGTGTCATTTGGATTTTTTTATGGTTTTTTAGGATTATTTCAGATTGAATGTGGACAAAGTAGTTTCCTGGGAACTAGGTACTGATGTGAGATATAAGTGAATCGCTAGGAAGCTGTTGATTGCTGTCTCTATTCTGGAGCTGGTCTGCCTGGGTAAGCAGCTCAATTGCAGACGGCATCTGGATAAATGACTCCACCTCCACTGGGAGGCTCTCTGCTACGTCCCGGATAGTTGTTGCTATTTGGCAAAGTTCAATTCTGGTGAGAAGGATGAAATACCAAAGTTGGAAGGAGGCTGTCAGGCATATTAAGAGCTTTTTATATATACCTATGTAGTACAACAATTAGTAAAACATGTACGAAAACGAGCTGTTACTGTCATGACTTGTCTTAGAAACCCATCAGTAAGACAAAAGTCTTGTTCACTTTAGAATAAAAATTATTTGTACAACCTGTGTAGCAGTACTATAAAATGACTCTGTAGAACGCCAGGAAAGCTGAGATGCTGCTTTGTGCTCCCAGTATGGAGGCTAAAGAGTGAGCTGGGAATTTACATGAGGAACGCTTTCTGCATCCCAGCATGGAGAGGGGAACAGGTTCTTCCAATTCTGGTGAAGATTGCCCCTCTCTGGGGAAGTCTGTTTGTCAGTGGATGTAGTAATTCATAAGAGTAGTTCTGTTTTCCTACTATAAGAGCTCCTAAAAGGGCCTGAGTCCAACTGAGGACCCATATGTGCGTGGCACCATGCTGGGAAATCTTCAGCTCTGGGGTGTTTAACAGCAATTTCTCCCCATGCTGTGTGCTGTCCGACTGGAGTGTTGAGACAGCCTCTGCTTCTGTGCTGTAATAGCAAAAGGGGGTGATCAGGAGAAGTTAACTCACCTCTGTTCTCGCGTATGAACCCTTGTGTGGAGACTGGTGTGCTGGAAGGGGACTTGTTGAGTTGGAAAAAAACCCAGTGATTTCTTTCATGCTGGGCAACAAGAAAGGACTGTTTAAGTGAAGACCTGGTGTGCTTTAGGGAACAGAGCAACCACGTAATCCACTTTTGGGTTTTAGTGCACACCCCACTTATTTTAAAAATCTGTTTTAAAAAACCCTCTTCCCTAATAGAATATTTCTTCTTAATGAATAGACCTCCTTGTTATGGGACAGCTTAGTGCTGTTAATATTTTTCTCTCTTGGTTGGCTTTATTAGGTGCTATCTCCCATGGCTATCTGTAAAGCCAATTAGTGGAGAAAATAACAGCCATATTAATCTCCTGGAGCAGTGCAAGAAAAAGAGTCATAATATCATAGGGAAATTGTTCTAAGTGTGAAAAATTACCCACTTCGTCTATTTCATTTTTCTCAAACTCCAAAATTAATGACTTTCTGAAAAAAAGATATATTTATCTCTGTATAAAGGGAGGGATTTGATGAATGCTAAAGAGAAGCCAATAGAGATTTAATAAAAATGCATATGTCTATAATCCTATGAAATCCTATGAATCCTATTCCAGTGTGTTAAACTGCTGATTTGTATCTCTGTGTCAAATATAATTACAGGCAAACAGGAGCTGTGCTATAATATCTATTAATCAAGTTTATAATTAGGATTTTTAAGAAGCTGCTTGCCTGACTTGGGAACTGCAGCAAGGAAGTGCCAGTGTTCCTGAGCCTTTGGCATGTGACATGGTTTGCAACCTGGGCACAAGGCTTATGGGTGCTGTAGCCCAGTATCCCATGGCGAGCAAAGCACTCTGATGAGGGGAGATGAGTGCAATCAGGATGAAGTTCAGCCTATATTGCAATGTATATTTGGGGATGTGAAGGGAAAAGTGGTCACTAGCTGAACAGATGCAGCTATTCATGCCAAGACAGAAAAGCATCTTGATTTTTGAGGGGTGTTTTGTGCCATTTAGGCAAATCCCCCTTTGTGGTGTTGGGTACACTGAAGAACATCTTGGCTCAGTCTGTGTTTCCTAGCATAGGAGGTAGGGAATTGTGCAGCAATTTCTAGAAGTGATGTTTCTGAGCACTTATGGGCCTTCCAAAGTCAGCAAGTGCCATACAGACAAGATAGGCTTTGGAAAAAGGATGGAATTGGTGGGGTTTTGCTGTTGGCACAGGAGAAGGAACTGATAAAGGTAGTGTCAGAAAATCCAATCCACCGTTAAAACAGTCAATGATTTAATATTTCAACACATTCAGGCTTTTTGGCCCTTAAAAAAAGTAAGCTTAAAAGGTTTGGGGTTTTTTCCCTTCCGAAACTCTTCCCCCCCTGCCCCGCTTTTGAAAAGGCCACCTGATGCTCATGAGTTTGGCAAATTTGGATCATACCCTTTGCCTGCTTTTTCTCTCTCCCTTTTTTTATTTATTTTTTTTTTTATTCTTGTTTGTTCTCCAGGCATATTTTTCTAACTTCTACCAGGTCTGGTCATTACAAATTGAACATGGTGTGAATGTTCCCAGTCTCATTTTAACTAAATTAACTACACTTACAACCTCAGTGTCAAAGCTCTGAACAATGAAATCTTGCTGGCAAACACATGAAACAAAAATGAAATTAGCCAGTGGTAGGAAACTACAAACAGCTGAGGCATTCAATTGTTAGCCATTTGAAGGATTAGCTTCTAAATCATGTAGAGCTTTCTTAGTAGTTTAACTAGTTGGACACTCAAGGGTGAATAAAAACAAACTTTAAAGTAGAAATGTATTTGTTGACCTACAAAAAAGGGACATACTGCCAGGTTGTGATATTATTAGTACTGGATTTTTCTGCCATCATCTGTAATACCTAATCATGCTTTCTTTTGCTTTCTGCGTGCAATTTCTTGGTTCCCAAGGACATTCCCAGGGGTTCCCAAGGAAAGACAGTGCAGATGGACTTGGTGCTGGGAAATAGAAGACACTTACCTAGAAATATATTTTATCAATTTGAGTTGGTAACAACTTCCTATTACACACAGTTCTTGTTTGTGAATAACTTCCTCCTATGGATATTTTTCCAATACGATATAAAAACTAGTCTTCTGATCTTAAGCATTAGTATCTGGTGGTTGTTATTCGTATCTCTTAGGTGTCATCTATGTTATGACTGTTAGGTTGTATAGAGAATTCCCTATGATTTTCTTACTCTACTGAAAGCCAAGGTGCACCAGTGAAATAGGTTTTCAGTAAGAGTTGGTTAAATATTTTCTTAGTTAATTCATTTTAAAGAGTTGCCAAGGGCTTAATCAGAACCACAAGAAAGCGAATTTGAACTACTATGGTCATGTTTATTTGAATCCCATCTTTTCCCTATCATATGAGAACCCTGTCATGGACTTAAGGAACTTCATGAGAGAAAAAAATCACCAACCCTTTCCTTGATGTTTCCCTCAAACAAGACCCTGAAGTATTCAGAATAAGCGTTTATTCAATCAAAATTCTTCAGATTGTGCAATTAAGATTGATGAATTTTATAGTAGTCTTTTTAAATGAAGAGCACTAAATGGAGGTAACTTTGTCTCCTAGCACAGACTTGATAATGAAGACACTGAATATACTTATACCATATGCTTGTTCAGAGAGTCTTTTGCAGCAGAAATCCAAAGCAAGGAACTGATTCAGAGGGAAAAAAAAAAAGCCAGGAAAAAACCCAAACAACACAAAGCTGAAATAAAGGGGAAAAATGTAGAATCACAAAGAAAACCTAAACAAATAAAGTGCAAACAGAGAGTGACAAGCGCACTCAGCCCCTGGATTGGTTATGGATGAGACGACAAGTATATGATGAAATTAATGACCCTCTGTCAACTTTTTAGATCTCACTTTTAAAGAGAATGGACCAAAAATCAATAGCCCCCAAACCACTAGTACTCCAGTGAACCAGTTTATCATTTATCTTACTGCTGGCACTCATATAGAAAGTGCAGCCAAGCAGAGCATAGGACTTTCATTGGTAGTCATCATTACATGCAATGTTTGAGCACTCCAGTTAAAGGTCAAAGGTGTGCAGTACAGCTCCTCTGAGAAGTACCTATTTGAAATCACCAATATCTGTGTATGGCTTATCCATGCTGTACTATTTTTTTTTTCCCCATGTACATTTCCTCTGTCTGAGGTTTACCTGCTGGTCTGTAGGCCTGCAGTCCAGCGACAGTGGCTCTGCACCCAGGGTTAAGACTCAGATGATGTTTCTGTTATCCATTCTGATTCTCAAAATATTGTTTGTTATTTCCCAAGGCATCAAGCTGAAATTACTGACCTATGAACTAATGCCTCTATCAAAAGTTTTGAGGGTGGAGAGGAGAGAACAAAAGTTTTAGAATAGTTTAACACCTGATTTTTAGATGTTTACTTTAAGAAGTGCAAAGCAAGCTCAGATGAATTTAAAGTCTATGTATTGTAAATGACCTTTCTGGTAATGAATCCTAAATCTGGAGGGCTAACAAAATTAGTTAAAAAAGTTCTGGCGGAGGACAGGGTGAAGATGACCTTTTTGTCATTTCTGGTGTGCCAGTTCTTGTTGTATGACAGCAATGAGATCACGATGAAATGTGCCAGTTACTCTGTGCAAATAAGAGATGTTGCCTTAAAATGTGTATGATCCAAAGGGATAAATGAGGCTAAAATAGGGCAATAAACTTTATCCCTTTACACAGATAGGACACTGAGGAACTAAGGAGGTAAGAGGTAGTTTTCAAAACCACCCAAGTTAGAAACTGACTATTCCTGTGGGAAGGCTAATGAAGTAGAGACATGAAACCAGGTTTCCCAATCCATCTTCCAGTGTGCTGACCAAGGATCACTTTGGACTGTTGGCGTTTGATATTTGAGCCCTGTTGGAGGGGACTTGAGCTGGTACCTTCTCAGGTGCCTATATCTCTGTTGTTCTGCAGCTGGGAGACTGGCTTGATGTGTGTTGTCTGTGTAACCGGTCTATCCGTGAGCTCTGAGTACTGATGTCTTCATCTTGGGCTTCTCTGTGTACCCATCCATGCTCACCCACACCCATACACAGCTGAGACAGGTGCTGGTCACGTTGGGATTGAGATGGGTGTGCAAACAGGGATGTGCTGACCCTATATATGAGCCTGTGTGTGCCACCTCCTTGTTTATGTGCCAAGCACAGGGTCAAAAATTCTGCCTTTTTCAGAGCCAAGGCACTCTGAAAATGTTGGCACAGCTGAGGGGAGAATAAAATATTTCCTGCCACAGCATTGTAGGAAGGACGGCAGCTACACTGTGCTGCTGCAGGCAATGAAGTATTTTAATGGTCTTATACAGTGGAGAAGTTTTCTTCAGATATGTGCAGTCAGTGTGTGTGTAGGTGCTGCCCTGGTCTGTGGGAGGGGAAGCTGTAGGACAACACAGTGGTGGTGGTGGGAGATGGAGCACCCAAAATACACCCTCACTACTTGATGGTTGCAAGGATGCATTGCATGTGCTGTGGAGGCAGACAGAGGTTTTGAAGGACTTGAAAGAATGGTTGTGAATAAACAGAAAGATTTGGCTCAAAGATTTCTGTTACCGGCAAGTAATGTGGTGTTGCAGATTTTCTACTGACCATGTGCTTACTTAGCCCTGATGTAGTGGTTGTAGGATGAGGAATTTGTTGTGATGAGGGATAGTGTTAAAATGAAAAAAAAAAAATAAAGTTTCTCTAGAAAGTAAAAATATTCAAGGAAAAGAATAACTCTAACCAATGTATCAAGTAGGTAAGGTGAAATATGAGCTTGAGCATCCATATGACATCACTTGGAAAAGACTCTTTTCATGAGGGCCTCAGCTTCTCTTGCTTTCACAAGTGTAGGATATGCTGGTAGCTCATTGCCTCTTTATTTCTGACCAGCTGTCCCTGCAGCAGCTGAGAGGCATGGTGGAGTCCTCTGTCCCTCAAGCATCAGGGATGCAGGTGTTTTTGCTTTGTTGTGAAGGAAGTCCTGCTTTATTTCTGGCCTCCTGATGTGCTGTCATTCTGGCCTGCCATTCAAAAAACCTCGTGCAGTTATGTGTGAATTGCAGCAATTCCCTGTAAGTCTCACTCTCTGCCTCTTCATGTTGAGTGTAAGTACAGTCAGAAGATGTAAGGCACAAATACTATGTCTCTAACAAATTGCATGCACATTTTTGGTATTCAGCTCTCTACCTCTTCCCTGCTAAAAATCATTGGTTGCCACTTTCCCATGTGGGGCATGATGGAAGCAGAAGCATTAAGAATAGTAGTGAGCAGCAGCAAAGAAGCAGTATGTCCTTGAAGAGTGCAGGACTGGCAGTATGGGTCATCACTGAATTTCTCAAGTGAGGTGTGCATGCAGGAAAGTTCAGGCTCTTTGTAACATACTTCAGATAGGAATGACCACTAGTACAGGATGTTCCAACTGCTGAATGAGGAAATGCATTTGATGCTGACAAGGTTTTGGATGCAGGGGCAGAAGTGGGATGCAGAGCACCAGTGCAATGGAGAACCAGAAACTTGAATATGTCAGATCAAAAGAGCAAAAATTAAATTTTCTGCCTAGAATTAATTTTGTTGGTGGATGAATGTTAGAAGGCTTAGCAGAGGCAAGAGAGTTTGCATACACAGGTCACTGGGATTTAGTGCAAGTTCCACTGATGTCAATGGAAAAACTCTCATTGCTGTGAAAGTGGGGGCTGGATCTGCAGTGGGTCTGCCTTGGAGCTGCAAAGTCAGTAGATAAAATTAAAACTGCCATAGATGGTTATGGACAAACAAGCAATCTCTTCAATATTCAGTCAACATTTTTTTCCCAGCGTATTAAACCAATATTTTATCCATAAGAGTGGCTTCAGACAATTACTCAAGTCACACCTATCATATCCTGTTTGCTTGTACAGTGAGTGCCTGATACCAGAATGGCAAGCTCGCATTGTATGTTCCCTTCAAACAGAAGAGGCAAGTTGCTTCAAGTAGAACAATTCTTTTACTAATTGCAACTATTTCAAGTTTGCCACTCCAGGCTGGTTTCCTTGAATGAATGTGGTCATCTGTTAAGACTTGTAATATGTTAAGACATTTAATACATTCAATAAATATTTTCTTCTTTCTTTTTTGTTTTACAACTAGACCAGAGACTCTTTAGTGGAAGAAACCAGGAAAGTCTTATTTACTTTAAGTCATTCTCTATTCAATGTGGAAATAGCTTGGCTCCAGGGAATGCTCAATAATACTGGTGGGGGGAGGTGGGGAGAAAAGGATGATCTCTGATACAAGTCCATTCCTGGTTTCCTGCAGAAGTGCTTGAACTAGTTTGCTACCATATCCTTCCTTACAGAGGGACAGGTAACATTACAATCGCTTCCAGTGCCAGATGCACCTAAATTTCAAAGCTTTTATGATCCAGGCTTTCAATTTTACTCAGTTCACTTCGCTGTCTCTACGAGCAGTACTGGCATCAAACTACTGTGTTTAACAATTTGTGCTTTTATGATCTGTTTTTAATTCTAAAGTGAATGTTAAAATAGGGGTCGTGAGGATGAAACTCACAAGCTGATTTAAAGAGTGGAGGTTGGAGCCATGCTTTGGAGCACTTATTTTCCTTGTGTGGGCAGACTGTCTTCCTTTGCTCCTCCTGCCCAGTGGAGATCATGTTTCTGCTGTCATCCTTCCCCTCTATGGGAAAAGGGCACCTGTATTGAGATTCTGTGAAATTTGTAATTAATTAGTGTCTGCATGCCTATATTATATGCTATTTTTAGGAAAAATCTTTCCATATCTTAACTCAGAAGGGTTATTGCTGCTTTCATGCATATTAACTGGGAATCTTTCTTTTAAAAATAGAGTATTGGACATGTTGTGAGTATTACAACTTAAAAGCTTCAGTGGAGCTGCATTTTTGAGAGTTGTATTCATTCTGGAACTGTACCACAATTCATCATATTAACTTCATTTGTTGGAAGCCTTGCACTGGAATACAGGCTTTGTCTCTAAGGAAGTGCTTCATTTCTGTATTCCTTACCAATAACAGCACACAGCACTGTCTTTTTATTACTCTGTGGCTAGCACCATTCATATAGTGCATTTCTACATCAGGGCTGGAGAGACCCCCATCCTGCTGAAAAATTTAGACGGCTGCAGCAGTAATCAGAAATACCAATAAAGTGTCCCTGGTTCTAGGTGGTGATGTGGGATGGAGGGAAAGAAAGATATAAAAATGAATCATGGTGTGAGACAGCATTGTTCTGGCAACTGCTTCAAAACCTGAGTGCAGTGAGACCGTATAAAGGCTTGAGAATATTCCTATGATCCTAGAGAGACCTGCAAAGGCATTTCAAACTCATCAGGCAGCTGGTGTTGCAAGGAGGAGGAGAAATGCTGTTTTGAGTCATTCATCCCCAAACAACAGATGTGCCTTAACGGAGAAATAGGTAATATGGTTTCCAACTGAGGTGAGCTGCTTTGGATAAACCTGGTTAAAACTCCACCATACATTCAATGCAGGAAGCTGTGGAAGGTGTAAAGAATGGCTAAGTAAGTGAGTGGGACACCATTAATCTTGGTTTGTTTCAGCACTACATCTTTAGCCATTGAGGAAAAAAAACCTTGCTCCTAGCTCATAACCCGAGTGTTAAAACTGATGTCCTCCCCATTAGGGCCTGTAAGCTCATTAGCACATGGCAATTTATCCTCTTTTATTTCTTCTCAATTATCCTATCATCCATTGTATCTGGATCTGATTACCCTTTCCCAGAGTCAAACATTATCTTGTAAATCATTTGCTTTAAGTCTAAGCCTGCCATTGCATTGCCCAGGATTTGCTTAGGCAGGTAATAAATCAATTAGCATTAAACTTGTGGCGTCATCAATTTTCTTTCCCTGTGACTGAAAAAAGCAGTACCTGAACTTTGAGAAGCTGTATCAAATTTCCTTTTGCTGTCCACATTGAGATTTCCCCTCTTCCCCTCCTTTCCCCCACATCCCAAATCAGTATCAATAAACTTTGTACTGAACCAGAGATGAAAGTGGTCAGCAAAACCACCGTGGACCCAAATGGAAGGTCTACGGAAAGAGTCTTGTTGACTAGAGATCCTTTGGAACGTTTCCCAGGTGAAACCCATGTAAGCCAAGGAACTGCTGGGTTCTGCTCCTTCATAAATATCAAAATCTGAATAGTGGTGATGAATAGCCTAAGTCTGTGACCTCAGAATGTGAAGACAATGTTATATTCTTGTCCTTCCAATACTGAGAGGGATCTGATGGTGCTCTGTCAGCCTCACGCTGCCCCAGAGCTGTCTGTGCTGGTTATCCAGGGTACAGGAAGCCTAGGGGTGGTGGAGGCACAGCACTCCTGTCCTCCCCCTCTTCCCCAAGGTTGTTATAACTGATTTGGTTGAGTTGTATCCTCCCAAAGTGGTGCTTTGGTGCAAATAGAATCTAGAGCTGGTGTGAACAGCAGGAGCACAACTGGCTTTCATGCTCCTACTTGTTCCCACAACTTTTAGGTGGATCTTCAGAATCTGATCTGACAGTTACAGCAACATGTTTTAGTTATAGTCTGGGCAAATGATGCAAAGGAAAATATTTCTTACGCCCTTTGTATATGACCTACCAGGACAATTGATGAATCAACTTTCTTGTGTTCTGATTTTGGTGTATGCAGCTTCTACAGTATTATTCTTTCTTTTCCACATTAAGCCTTCAAAATGGGAGATGTTAAAATTTTAGTAGTGTTGATTTGCCATGACCTAACCACAAACTAACTGCATGCTTGTCTCACTTATAGGATCTTGAAAAGATCTAGAGAATTGACTTAAACTCACTTTTTTTTAGGTGTATTTTTTCAGATATGGAGTTGCATATTATGGCTTTGAGTGTTGAGTCCTGTGGGATACAAATTACTCCACATCTTCAAATTCCTCTTGGAAGCATTGCACCTTCCTTTGAAGGAGCTGGTGCTGGTCACTGCCAGAGGTTGTACAGGACCATTCAGTTCTCAAATATGGAGTTACATATCTCAACTTCTTGTGTTGCCTGCTGAACCCAGGTTCCAAGGCATGGATGTACAGATTGGTGATGGATGTACCCAGGGCTCTTTCAGAGTCTCTGATTTTGGGCTCTTGTTTCCATGAAAGAAGGTTCTCCTGCATTTTTTTGTTTGTCTTTGTTTTGTTTCAGGGTTTAACTGGTTATTGCTGTGCCTTATATTTTGGTTGCTTCACAGTCATTTCTATGAGTTCTCATTTAAAAAAAAAGTGTAGTAGGAAATAAAAAACGCATACATACAGGTGATAAAGTTACTGATTTAGAGATATCTGGCTGCCACCAGTGGGGATTAGTATTTGTTTTTGTGAATGTTGGAGGGTTTCCTATGAATTCCAGTTGTTGACTTGAGTTCACCCAGTACCTAATCCACAAGTGTAGGCTTTCAGAGGAACAGGATGAGGAGTCTGTGCCCTGTTGCTCTCTATCCTGTCCTTACTCCCCCATTACCATCCCTCGGGAAGGTGCCTGTGTTTCCCCTCTCCTTCTATTTCTTGTTTGCCATTGTGCTTTCCTAATAATGGAAACTTGTCTTTGCATTTAACAATGTATGGACTAGTGTAAATGTTAAGATTTCAAACGTTTTATACTTGAGAAATGTCTTCCTAAGCCGCACTGCACACATTTCTTGTCATTCTGAAGGTAATCATGCTCTTGTTTTGATTAACTGGCTTGTCACAAGTAGAGATGTCAGAGCATCTGAGTCGCAGAGTGAAATTGCCTGGTGCAAATTTCCAGAGTACTTGTCTAAGACAGCTGATACTGTGTTGTACGGATACTTTCTAACTAGAGAAACTGAGGCAACTGGCAATGAATTGACAAGGTCAAATGGATACTCTTTGGCAGAGACAGGAACAAATGCGTCCCAGTCTTCAGTGTTGTGGTGTAACTCCAATGTTACTTATTTGTATCTGACTCTGCTTACATCCTTCCAGTAGAAAGTATGCACGAATAGAAGAGGGACTGTGGTTCTTTTCCCAAAGATTAGGATTCAATGGGAACTTTTTGAAAGTTTTCATTAAAATCCCCAAGGATACCAGCTATAAGGCATTTCCTGGGACTCTTAAAGGTCATTTGTTGAACAGTTTCTTCTAAGCATACATGACAAATTATTCCCTTGGCACAATAAACGGGATGCAAGCCCTTTAATTATAATATAGCACTCAATATCTTTAGACATTTCAACATTTCCTATGTATCCTACACATTTCATTACAAGGAAAGGTTGAACAGAATTAAAAGGGTGACGTTACCCAAAGATTGATAGTTTACCTGTCCAAAAGGAAAAAGATGCAGTACAAGCAAGCACAAAGGAAAGAAGGATCCAAACCAAGTTTTGATTGCAGAGGAGACTCGGATAAGAGAATTTTTATTATCCGCAGCTTTTAGCCTTATTTACCATCAGGCTATCTTGCCACAAGCATGCTTTTTAGTTCTGACAGCTCTGAATTATGACCATTGTGGGATCCTATCTCATTAACTGAAATGGGAGAATAAAACATCAAACAATCATAAAAATAATTTGGCACTGTGAAACCACTTAGGACCAGCTGTCAAACAGGTTGGAAGATAAAGTTCTAAATAAAAAGAATAGAGAGCTGCAGTGTCCTGCCATATGCTTCCTCTGCATTATAGACTCCTCAATAATATGAAGTGCCTGTGTTTATGCAGAATAGGCCAGACACTCCATATATGATATTGATTATGCCTTAACCCCAATTTAGTAAAGACATACTCCTCCTTTTCCTAATCAGATATTGCAGAAGCAGTTTTCTGAAAATGTCCCTAATGCCAAGACATATTTTATCTCCAAAGGCTGTGGCAGGATATCGGGCTTTGTCTTGCCTGTTGTCATGGCTTGGAGCCCAGTTTTAGGACAGCAAGGCCCCTGTGGGGCTGTTCTCCAGCAGTTTTCATCCAGCAATTCAAAAACATACATCTTTATCAAGCTGTTGTTGTCAGACAACATTAGATAATTAATAGGCCATTTGTCAGCCTGCACAAAACATGTTAAAATCCCAAACACAATCAGGATAAATATAGTTGCCTGCTCTCTGAAGGCTTTTTCTTCTGACATGCAGGCATTGCAGGCAGATTTTTACTATTAAACAAGACTCATTATTAATCACATCTAATGTTAATTAATTAACCACCTCTGTGCATTGAGGGCTCTCTGTGACTTTCAATTGTTTTAAAGAGCTAATTGGTAACTTAGCAGTTTGCATGTTAGTTGTTTCTTGTTCAGTTCACATCAACTTTTTCAACTTAATAGAATAACAGCATTCATTAAAAATAAATAAAATGGGATATTTTTAGCAGCATAAATTAATATTGAAATAAGCCCACATCTGAACTTTTTACGCGATGTGTAATGATTTGGTTCAGACCCAGCTTTACCATTGGCATTGATGAGTTAGGGCAGGTGCATAGATACAAAGCTCTCTAAGGGCTGAAAGCCAGTCAGATGGAATACAGATGATATTGTATCATGCCCCCACAGCCCAAGAAAAACATCCTGGCAGATGCTGACTGCACCACGCTTCTCAGGTTTTCAACACTCAAATATAAAGCTGCTGAGGAGCAATATTTACAAAGATGTCTTTGAAAACCCTGATGTCTTAACAGTTTGGTCCTAATTCTTCTTAACCCTACACCTTGGTTCATCACTGAGCAGTGGAGAACGAGTGTCACATTTACTGGTAGAATACCACCAAGTCTTGTTTGCAGCCTCTTTGCCTGATACATTTGACTGTGTGAGGAAAAGAGCTATTGAGAAGCAGATCACTTTATACTTAAAGATGCCCTTCTTCTACACACTTTATTTCTTATGAAAGGAGAAGAGAGGCAGGACTTACCAACATAGGTTAGATCAGCAATCCACGCGGAACCAGCAAGGCAACGCAACCCTTGATGGGTCAATTGGCTGCAGAATTCCTGTTGAACCAAATGGGAGTCCCATGGACTTACAGGATGTATGATTTGGGCCAACAGCTCCACCAAGCTGTATGTGCCTCTTGATAAAGCTGCAAAAAAAAGTGCTACTTTTAAAGTATTTTTTCTTAACGTGCCCATTTTTTTCAATACGTACGCTCTGAATGTGCCTTGGATGCTGTGACAACTGGTTGTGCCAAGTAAACTTGTGGTGAATAAGTGCACACATAAGATGAATTAGCTTGCATAACTCTAAAACCGTTTTGTAGAAACGGGGAGGGGGTAGTATTGCTTAATTACCTGTTCCTAGAAATTTTGCTTCTGTAAATCTTCCATCAAAATCAGCAGGAGTCCTGCATATGGAGATCTCGGCATTAATCCCGAATATGAAGTGCAAACCCCGCCTTTCCTTCAGATTCTCATTATATAACTTAAGGGCATAAGTGTCTGGGCTACAAAAATGATGAATCTTTTAAAACAGTCACCGATTTCATCACCCACTAAATAAAGATGACATTTTTTGTGAAATATTTCCTATTCAGACTGTCTGTCCAGCCATGCTCTTGCACTCTCTCCTCTTTGCTGTGTCAATATTTGCATTACCAACCCTATTTTGGATCCTGCATTTATTTTGGCGAAGAATGTGGAACACAACTTCTTACTCTGAGAGAGAATTTGTTTTAAGAGATGATGATGGGTTTTGACTTGGAGAAGGGCTGGAGTTCTTGAGGAAAATGCAGGCCTCCTGGGTTGGGAGGAGTTGGTTTAGCCTGGCTGGGGTGTTGTCTTGCAGCCCAGTGGCACTGCAGTGGGAAAGAAGTGTCCAGATCTAGTGTAGGTGGTCCATGTACTTCTCCACTGCTATGAGGCATCACCTCCCTGTTGAGCTTGAAGGTCTGGCCAGTGGGGAATGCCTCATGTAGGGGAACTAGGTTTTTCTTAGCACCTTGTGGCTCCACGAGTCTTGAGAATGTGTCCTCTTGCCCCCAATGGGATCTACAGGTCTTTCCCCAAAAAAAGATTGGGCCACTTTGTTGCATATCACCTATGGGTCATCTAGCAAGTGAGTCCTGCTGAAACTGTTTTGCTGCCCAGATCTCAATATCCAAAGTTGAGAATTCCATCAAGGCTCAATTCTGTCAAATTTCCAGTCAAAAATTCCCCAAGTAATTTGGGAAATGGACTTTTTGGGGTCCTGCATGGAAGTATAGTTCCTGAGCGCTTTTGAGACTGTGCTTATAATTTTGTATTTTTGACATTTGCAGATACATCAAAAATACATCTCTGTCAAGATATGTATTCCTACACATGTATATGTTCATAATTGCATACAGGCATAGGTAGATACATTTGACAGACTTGCATTTATAATGCTTATGCATCAAGTATTTTCTTTCACAATTATATCTAAATAGCTCTTTTACAGGGGAACCCCAGAGCTTGGGTGGTTTTATTCCTGCTGAAATGCTGACACTGAATTGTATGAAAGGGAGAGCTTAGACCAGAGTGAAAAATGTCCTTTAGCTAACAAAGCCTAGTGCTGGGATTAAATTTAAATCACTGTTAGCATTACTGAAGAAACCTCATTGGCTAAAACTGTTGCATGAAGTTGCAGCATATTCTCTCATCATAAGCCCAACAATACGCTACCATTAAACATATGTCACAGACACTTATCCTGAGAGCACGAAGCTCTCTGTTCAGAGAGTTTGGTTTTCATTTGTAACTGTGGCTTCAGGCACAGGATCTTTTGAGTGCATCACACTACCATCCCTTTTGGGTGTGTTTATTCAAGCTTGAGTTTAAGGAGATGCTCAGGTTGTCTATGTCACCTACCAATGGTAACATTCACACTGGGTTGTGAGAAAAAGAAAGTATCCTCTCCCAGCAACCTCTTTGTCATATTATATTCTGCCCATTGCTGTGGGCTTGCTGTTGATTCCCAAGAGAGCTCATTCATCTTTTCCACAGACCCTGAGGCTCCAGTACTGCCCCGAGACCTTTGTCCCTACTACGACTGGACAACATGGATCTGCCTTGCACAGAGGCTATAGCTGTGTTGTTGGTTCAAAAATCTAACAAGCTCTATTTCTAACATGAGCATCAAAAGATGGAGTTAAGTAGGTTTAGGCTAGTGTTTTGAGCAAGGCACATACCTGAGAAATAATATTTCTACTGACTCTGCACTAGCAAACATACAATCAAAAGACAAAACAGAAACAACTTTTCTAGCGCAGTGCTGTTCTAGAAGGAAGGGATATTTCATTCCCCAGGTAGAGAAAGAAGCTTCCCTCATCCAGACTGAACCGTGAAACTGTTTTGGGCAGAGAAACACTCAAAAAATCATGGAAATATTTTTAAATTATAACGTTCAACTCTGTGTCCACTGTAACCTCAGATGAACAAAATTCCAAGGAAGGAGCTGAAAAGCATGACAGTATCTATAGAAAATGCACGATTCTGGCATCATTCTGCATTTTCCCCACCTGTGCTGAATGAAGACTTGCAGTTGATCTAAGTCTGGGTTACACCTAGACCATCAAAATCACAAAAAACCTGCCTTAGCACAAAAGGCAATTTTACTGAATCATGTGATGATTACCAAGTGGTATCCAATGTTGACCAATAAGTTTATAACCTAGTTTTCCTTATGGACTTTCAAACAAGCTTGCCTGAGGTTGGATAACAAGAAATGTTCTAAAACTAGTGAAGCCATCTCAAAGCAAAAAATAATTCTAGAGAAAATTTGTATATGCTTGATTGATTATCTTATTTTAATCCATATTAAAGCTTTAAGTCTTTAGGTGTGGCTCTTTAGTTCTAACATCTCATAAATTATGGCTATAATGAAGCAGTCATTTATCCAGGGCTGAAGATGAATGGCTTGCCCTAGGAGGAACTAAAGAATAGGCGAGTAGATCATTTTCATATTTGGTGAAAACAATATTAAGTACCCAGACCTCAGTGATTGCCCTAATAAATGAATAATCTGAGGTGAGGGGCTTGGCAGTCAGTGTAAAAAATAACCTGAGCTTTCTCTGTCATTTGTCAGGCTTTGCTATGACAGCATGCATTATGGGTAAATGAGCAATCAGCAAGAACTCTGTTATGGCTGGGATGTTTTTGAGAAATTTATCATATGCATTGCTTGGTACCTTTAAGACCTTAAGGCTTAATGGCTATAGTGCATGACTGCAAGTGAACACAGTTCTTATTTACCATCCTATGCTTCATTTGCACTGGATCCCCCCTTTTTCCCCCCCCCATGTATTAGGGGAATGAGCCTCTGTTAGTGTTGTTTCCCAGACTTACTTTCACTTGTACAGGATATTCCAGACTGCTCAATATTATTTCTAAGGCACCATGATATTGAAGGGATTTTGAGGATACTCTGCCCGGCATGGTAGAGATGTCAATTTATATTTAATGAGCTAAGTCAGTAACACATGGATAGGATATGTAGGAACAAAACCCAGGGGAAATACAAGGAAACACAATAAAGTTCTCTTCCAAACACCTGAAGTGCAGTGGGAAATTAGGTGCTGTTACCTCTTAATTAGCCATGAAACATTCAGGTACAGAGTGGAGACCACAGTGAAGGTTGTTAGCAGGTGTCTTGGCATGATATAAACATATTCTTCCAGATTGTTCCCCAAGGGAGTGCAGCACCAGTTGTGAGCTACAGGATGCAGTGCTCAAAGGCTCGTGGCAGTATTCAGTCCTCCGGCTCAAAAGGTACTCAAACTGTTGTTTTCAGTTTCTGAGACTTAGTGCTTTGTCTGACAACTCCATTTCAGGTCATTTAAGCTTAAACTTAGTGGAAGGGAAGACACAGCAGCACTGACACTCTAATTTTATCTCTTGCATGATCATTTAATGGAAATATAAAAGGGCATCAAACAATAGATCAGAAGTGGGAGGACCCAGATGTGCTGAAGCGTTGGAAGGAGTGGGGCAGCGGTGCTGAGATGGCACACGTGGAGGGAGAACCCATGCAGTGGCCACTTCTGGAAATGTTGACATAAGTGATATCCTCAAGTGGGCACAGATGTTGAATTCCAAGCCCTGGATTTCTGTGAGACTTCTTAGTTGTGACTGAAATGGATAGGAATTTCTGTCTCCCTAAACAAACACAGATTAGCAGGAAAAGCAGTTAGGTGAAGGAACAAGCAACACAAATTGCTCTTTTGCTAGGCTGAGGCTTATGAAGCAAAGCTTGTCCTGGCATCACACCTACCTTTTCACAGGATAGATGTTACATGCACATTGCTTATATCTTAAGTTTCTCAAGGCTTTTAGAAGTAAGAGAGGCAGGTACATTAAAAAAATAATTATTCTTCTTAGTATCTGGACAGCAGAACTGTGCAAACTGTACAAAGTCATGATATTTTCCACTGGCATCAAAGGCTGTCAAGATGAAGCTTTCAGGGGAATTATTATCTACAGCTTTCTGTTTTTTGCTTCTAAGGCCTTATCCTGCGAGGTGCTGAGGGTAGTACCAATGGCCAACAAATCAGCAACAAGACTCTCTTTGCTTACTTTTAAGCTGGGCAATATGATGTTTTAGAAATGGCAACCCAGGTAAGCATGTTTCAGTGGTTTGCTGGATCAGGACACAACTTCTCAGTATGTTCCAGGACGAAGCCCACAGCCTTGCTCCCCTCAGATTTTGCTCCTTTCCTGAAGTGCCATGTTCCGTGCAAACATAATTGTGGATTTATTGGTTTTGTAATTTTTTTTTACTATCATAGAAGGAAGGAATGTTAAAAAATTCAGAAAAGCTAGATCAGAGAAAATATAAATGCCAGTCTACCACAGCTTTCAATATCTCTTTACCTGCTGCCTCTTATGCCTTTCGCTTCTTATTAAGGAAATAAACTCAGAAGATTAAAGCACTCCCAATTTAGCTTTCTAAATAGGAAGTGAAAGTTGAAAGCAGACCAGCTGAGAATAAGCGCCACTGAGAACTGCAGCTGGGCTGATGCTATTAGAAAAAAGAGTCCACTTCTTGCTTCTGATCTGTCATTTAAGGAAGCTTGTTTATGTAGAGGTCTGACATCAGATGAATATGTAGTGACCTTTCTCACTGAGATGAAAGTTTTGCTTTAGACTGATCAGATATCACATCACTAAATACTAAGAGTTTTATAAGAGTAAGCCAACAATCTTGTCTAGAAACAAGTTCATCTTTGTGGAACCCATTAATATCCCAGAGATCTACATGGGACTGGAGCCTGAGATTGGAGACAGTATTTCAAACTCTCTTAAATGAATTTTGGGAGACTCAGTCTGGATTCTGACAGGCAAATTTGTGTACTCAGAGGGTAGAAGGAAAGAAAGGCAGATGGAGATGGAGGGTTCTTGATTTCCATCCTTATAACTTAAGCTCAGTTTTGATGTCTGGCTGCTGTGATCCTTGCAGCTGCTTCAAAGCTGATTAACAAATTTGGAACTTCTCAGGACCTATGTCTCAGATCCTTAGGGCGCATGACTTGGAAGCAACACCAGAACAAATTTAGCAGGAAGGCACTTGATTCACGTTCTCCACAAGGCATGGCAGAGGGTACCAGGAGCTCAGCTGCTCCAAGACATCTTTGTAATACATCAAGAAGGAGCTAGAAAAATAAAGTGGAATAAGATGCTTTGCTGAAGTGGGTTAAATTGGCTGAGCAAAGGATGAAGTGAGCGCTGCTTCCAGCACAGGAGTAGGAAGATTTGGAGGTGATGGGATGGTGCAGAGGGAGAACCATTCTCAGGACAGCAGCAAGCTTCTACATGGTCTCAACATAATTTTTCTGCCTGGACGCTTGAGGTCCAGCTCAGCAATCAGGAACAAGCCAGTTCCCTCCGTAACTACCATTCAATCCCTCATTTGAAATGCTGGTGTGAGGGACTCTGCTGCCAGTGTCTGGTACCTTCTTAACAGCAACACTTACCAGAAAATGTATTGTTTTTTTAGCCTTAGGGATGGAGGGTTGAAGTGCCTCAGGGTTGTGGCATTTGCTGGGTCAGGTGGAGTAGGATATCTGAGAGCTGAACAATCTCCTCTGGGACTGAAACAGGGGCAGCCTCCTTCCCCAGAGGTGGGGTGTGATACAAGCTCATGTGCTGATCTGTTTCTAAATCGAAGACTTCACAATGTACTTTGGGTTTACTTCGCTTAGATTCAAAATGATACCCTGTGAATCATGAATATGACCTTACAAATGCCTTGCACAATCAAATTCCAAAAATCTAATGCTTCTTCAGTTAGGCAGCATTTATATATTGTTTTTCCCAATGTCCTTATGTGTATGTGTTTGATAATCTGCAGTCTCTAATATTCAATGAAAACAACAAAATAGAGGTAGCATTTCTAATGAGACTCAGCTGCATCTATATGTTTAGTTTTTGTATAGGTATCTTGCTACCCATAAAATTAAGAGATAATATTATTATAGACACACCTCACTAAACTGCTGCCAATAAGTATAAGTTGTAACGGAGAACGCCTAAAGTGATTATTGGAAAGATTAGAAATATCTGTCAGAGTAATATATGTGGGTTTTGTGATTTCAGCTTTGTGTAGGAACATCTGATTCATCTCACTGAATCTGAGTTAGAGGCAGCACATAGAAGGTTTCACTTTTCCTTGAATTTGTTTGACAGTACAGTCTCAAATTGAAAACATAGAAAGAGGACTTGCTGCCTGGTATTCTCCACACAGGATGTGGATGCTAAATCTTTAACCTGGACTGCGTTGTGGGCTTAGTGATTTCTGTTTATACTAGAGTATGTTACAAGTATCTGTTTGCTCTGAATATATTGCTTTTAAATAACTCCTGACAAAGAAAAGGGAAGTCTGAATATACAGTGTATCTTTTGTTGATTAATTGTTAACACTGATCATAAATAATAATAATAAAGTAGACTGACTACAGAAATCCTCCCAGTAAAATCTAGGAAATAGTATGGCAGAATTTCTCAGTTTGATGTGACTCTATCTTTGACAGTTCTCCTAAGGTAGGTTATTTTGGAGAAAACATATGTTTCCATTTTCTCTCCCTCAGCTTCCCTTTTAGTCCCCAGGCTCCACCAGGGTCACAGCAACATTAAGGCTTTTGTCACTGTGATTAATAGCTCTTTAGATCATCTTTAATTCACTCACTAATGACTGAGGGTCTTTCTGCTCTCCAAGTAATCGCGTGATGTATGAGCCGATAGTACACCTTGTGGCAGAGGTGAAAATCATTCAGGCAATGCAAATATTGTCACGGGGACAAATGTTTTCCCTGTTAATAAAAATTAATGAATTCTACCCAAGAGCTAGTTAAAGAAGCTCTGTGAGAGAGATCCAAACACAAACAAGTTCTTGCTTCTTGGAACCATTAATTCAGTCTTTCTAGATATGTGAGGATAATTATTATTAGTATTTCTGCATTTACATAACAGATGAGAGGGTGGCAGTTTGATTTAATTATACAAATGCATTTCATTGCAGCTAGATCTGTCTTTCAGTTATGTCCACATGCTGGTCTTCACTTGAGAACCGTTATTTTGCTTTGCTATGGTTACATTATGGTTTTCAGTGTTTTGTAGCCTCGAAATGGTAAATTCCAGTTCCAGGCTGAATGCTTGCTTCCAACCAAGAAGTGCCTTAGTCAGGATATCATAACAGTAAAACGACTCAAAGATGTTCACCTTTTTTCAAATCAATGTATCACCTCATAGAAGGTTGCTGAAACGGGCTATAAACTGATTGTCTAGCAGAGGAGGAATTGCATTGAGTATCCTATTATATTTATTACACATGCATGAATAGCAATAAAAATGCTCTGTCCCTTAGCCAGGTCACCTTATGGGGTGGTTGTTACTGTTATGATCCCTTCCCTCACCCTTCTTGGGCTTTGGCTTGCAGGGTCATTGGAAAGGTGTGTTTCTTATTTACTGGTGGAGCACGTGCCATGGTTAATGCTGTGTCTTTTGGTTTCATTTTGGTAGTCACCAATTCTTTCTTCTGATGACAGAAAGCTATTGTCTCAGTGGAATAAATATTTCTGAATTACTTCTCAGTCCCAACCCTATCATTTACATCTTAGAACAAGAAAACAGTAAACTTTTAAAAGACATAATTTTACCTCTTCACAGTGCTTATCTACAAAGGAACATATTACTGAAGGGGGGAAAGAGCTCTAGTTGTTACTATTATTTCTGGTAGACACCCAAGGAGAGTAGCTAATTTGTTCTTCATTAATGCCAAGGACAAATAAAAAAGCAAGGACTGAATTATGCATTTATTTCCATTGTGCCTCTAACATGGGCTTCCACTCCCCATCATCCTCCAAAAGAATTCCCAAACCTTTGCTGTGCATTTCATGTGATGCCATAGGGTGCAATAATATGGTTTTAAAAGAAGATGAATTTAGTAGTGAATCTTAATTGAAGGCAGAAAATTACATGCAGCCCCCCTGCTGAAAGGAGGATGGACAGTTGGCTACAATCAGAGAGGCTTTTTTGCTATAGCTCAGCAATAACCTTTCAGTATTAGTTCAGAGTCCTGAGCAAAAACCTAATTCAAATTTATTTGGAATTTGAACATTATTTAAGCCTGGGCATCATGGCAGTTCTTCAGATTTCATCAGTTGTCTGTATTTTATGATAAGCTGATCCAGTGATAGACTTGTGCTTGAATTGTGAGTAACTGGAGACAAAATTCCCAGTCTAATACAGCCCTTTGCACAAATGAATGGTATATGGAGGTAACCTTTCAATTATTAGCACGAGTGTTTGTACCCAGGTCCTCCTTTTGACAGCTAAATGCCACAGGGTCCAAGCTCAGATCCTTGGGGTTGAAGGGCATTTTCAAGTGATTCACTGGACTTTGTCTGTCTCCTTCACAAAGGTTTTGCACTTGGATTTGAAATTAATAGGGGTTTTATGTGAAAATTTTTTTATTCACTGTAGAATATTCAATAAAAAGGATTTTTAATTTTTCTGTCAGAAGACATTTTTGATCTTTGTATGCCTTCTATATATAATTAATAAAATATTTAAATAATAAAAACTGCTATATTGTACAATGCGTGTTCCCAACTGCAATGTATAAGGCACCATTCAAAAAAATGCACTGCCATACTAAAGACAGAGCTAATATTGTTCCAAAAGAATAACTTTGTGGAAAATTAAGGGTCATTTCCTGTATGTTTCTGGAGATGTAACCATGACATAATTCAGGAAATAAAAATCTGGATTTCACAGCTTGTGTCTAACTTCAGAAAACCAGACTATATTGATTAAAGTTTGTTTAGCAAAAAAAAAAAAAAATAAAATTGGGAAGGATTTCTTACTGCTCCCTAATGATAAATTGCTGCAGTGTTTTCTTTTATTATCACCCTGCTAGTGCTTTACTACTCAACCCCATTTAGGCATCTAAATAAGATCCAGATTTGTCAAAGTGCTCAGGAGTCAGAAGTTTCCACTGGGAGACTTTCCTGAACTTCCAGAAGAATTAGGTAGCACAGACTATCCATTCGGTGGGATCCAGTTTGTTTGGCAGCCTTGACCTAACAGGTTTCACATTCTGGGTGTTGTTGCTTCTGCATTTTCAGGTGTGTTTACAGAGTAGCGTAGCTGTTTGTGTCACCTCTTGATGGAAAACTCGTGCTTCTGGTAGTGGTTGGGGTAAGAAGGGGACAGGATCCCTCCAGGAAGTCGCTCTCTTAAAATACTGAACCTCTCCTCTCACTTTGGTTTGTTGAATGTCAACCACTTTGCTTGACACTGAGTTACGAACAGGTGGAACAGCCATTGATAGATTAGTATTACTCAAGTTTTACTGGAGCATAATCTGCCGTTAGAAAAATTATGATCTCATTCTGGTGGAAAATTCAAACTCTGTCAAAGGTTGTATGTTAATACATAAGTATATATGCAGTCAATTATTAGTAAGTAATTATTTAATTAGTAAGTAATTATTTAATTATAAATAATTATTATTATGCATTGCATTAGGACAGCACTTTCTCTAGCCATACCCAAAAGAGCCTCACAGCACACCTGGTAGGCTTGCATTTATTTAGTTTCTAGCTAATTTTTGTGTCCTTGGGCTTTGCTTTTCCTATACTGTTTCTTCTAGTCCAGCTCTCTTCTGCATGGAGGAGAAATGTTTCCATACTGCAGAGAAAACAGCAGCAGAAACTAAACCAGGCTCAGTGCAAAGTAACTTCATTTACTTTCTTGTCAGTTTGAGGTGTGAAAAGATGAGGAGGGACACCAGTGGGACTTTGCCAATCACCCTCTCTCTCCATTTCCCCTCCAGGCTTGGTGAGCTGAAGTCCAAAGATTATCCATGCCTGGACTTTTACCCTGTGGGGTAAAAGCTACCCTACCACAAATGGAGCAGTTCTCTTTGCACATTCAGGTCAATAGGTATGAGAGAAAGAGGACTGAGAATTTCATTAAACCAATTTTAAAAAGACATTAAAAGAATTGCATTAGAAGCTGAGTACTATACACTGTATAGGATGTGAAGGATTTATATTGGATGACTGTCTAATCTTCCACGTAAGTGGAACTTCTTTGGCCTTATTTTGAACTTGAAGTAATAAAGAATGAAATGAAAGCAAAGGTAAACTTAAAGTATTCTTTTACTCTAAATGCTTTCAGTAAAGGGCCTTGTTGTCTAATGATTGGTACTAGATGGCCGGTATAAATCGTGTTGTTTGTTCTCTGCACTCATAGCGAAGGAAGGCAGAGTCAAAAGAAAATCAATTGGAACTAGCAGGTAATAAATGACCAGTCTTAGGCAAGCATAGCAGATGGGGAAAATAGAGTTGTGGGCATACATTATTAGGAAATGCAGTGGTGACTTTTCCCTGTTATTTAGGAATTGCAGCAAATAATGAATACGTTTGGAGAGGGCGGCTCAGATAATTAAGAACCTGCAGATGTTTCAATATTGAGCTGTTTGATACTTTCAATGCTTTCTTATAAGTGATTTTTGCCCTTAATACTGAATTATCAGTATGAAAAGGGGAACCAGAAGATGTGATGGCAGCTCTTGCAGAGATAGGCAAGCCTGCTTCACTCCAGCTCCCCGGGGAGAGCATTGATGGAGCCAGCCTGGCCAGTGAACAGTTCAGAGGCAGCTCCAGAGTTTGGGAAATATTTTGGCGATTTTATACCTGACTGAACCCTGCAGAGTGGTTACAATATTGTTTGATCTGAATTTATATGAGGATAAGTTCCAGTAACTTTGAAGAATCTCTCTCTTTACTGATAGACCTTCGTAGTTGTTCAAAATGGTTCATTTTTGTGGAGCGTGAAACCCTCATAAAGTAACTCAAAACCAAGCTCAACTACAATAGGAGAATAGGGTTTTTTTTTCTGGAGATACTAGCTGGGAAAGGACCAAATAGGCAACAATTCTTTTTACATGCACTTGGTGGGCATCTTGGCAGCGGGCACCAAGGGTGAATCCACCAGAGGCATGGAAAGTAGTGAGTTCTTATCACCTTTGCTTTCTATCTGCACCCAAAACACCAGTTTCACATCCAGATTTTGTATGAGTGGAGCTAGGCATAGGGAAAAAGAATAGAAAAGTGCCCCATGGGATAAGCAAACAGTGGGACCCAGTGAGGTGGGGAATCTCAATCCTTCATGTCTTTGAAGACCATCCAGACCATGCAGTGAGTAGCCTGGCTGGGACTCCTGTGTTTGCCTTGCCCAGAGGCTGACAGCCAAGGTTCCCTCTCGCTGAGCCGGTTCCGGGTTTGTCCTTCCATTGTGCTTTCTGGGCTTCTTGGAGAGCTTAACGGCTGGTCTGAGTTATTAGTTTTTTATGTGTGAACATAAAAGTGAGTCAGTAATGGGGAAACCTTGCTTTTTTTGTTGTTGTTCTTGTTTTTCTCAAAGTATCTGAAAAATATTCTGTATAAGTTGCCACAGTATATTAGTTCTGCAAGCAAATCTGAAAGTGATACAGAGAGGACACCCTAACACCTTGAAAAGTATCAGTAAAAATTGCTGAAAGCATTAATAATAAATGAATCATAGGGTGAGAACTAGCATGACAGGTAAATAGGCATGACTGAAATGTCTCTGGAATCAGTGGGATATTTGCAGGTACAAGGGGGCTTCTAAGTCATGGTTCATTTACAATGTCTGGTTCCTCTCTCCAGGAAGGATTTCTAATAGATTCAAGGAGACTCCAAGCTTTTAGTAGGTTTCGGGAGAAGAAAGGCAGCTCTGTGAGGAGAGAGGTTTGCTTTGTTTATGGAGAAAGCTCACTAATCATGTTTCATGTTGTGTCCTGTTCAGAAGAATAACCTTCACACCATGGCTATTATATGAAAACATCATCTCCTCCCTGGCATGAAAGCCTAACTGGAGATGGTCTTGCAGCTTCCTAGAAAGCCCTTTCTCCATCAGGAAAACATTTGTGTTTTACTGCTAGATGTTGAGGGTTTTTTTACTGCCCCGGAGCTGTTCCAGCCTGTGGCTGCAGCAGGACCCGAATGGTGGAATTTTGCCAAAAGTAAGCAACGTCGAATGCTCTGTTCTACCTTAACAAGTGTGGAGTTGAATGAACACTGTCAAGAAAGCACCATGAATACTCTTTTCCGTTATTAACTGAACTTAGTATTTTGCTGGTAAAAGTTAACAGCAGAAGGCAAACAATTCCACATCTGCATGAACTTGTGCTGGAAATGTTTGGGGGCTCATTGGTTCCAGGGGTAGAAGCAAGATTTGCCTGCTCCTTGCTAAACAAAACAGCTAAAATATCAAATAATTTCAGTCAGTTGTGACTTTAAAAATATCCAGATGTGTATTTGAATAGGGGACATGTAAATAATATCATAATCTGCTCAGGCTATTATATGAAACAGAAACACATTTTAAAAATCATTGCCTGTGTTTATTTTGCCAGTTCCTGCTAGTATAACACCGTGGGCTTGTGATGCCCTGGTGGTGTAAACCAATATGCTTGGTCTCTTCAATTGCACATCAGCCCCAGTAGTAGCTGGGATGTTGGATAAATGAGTGTATTTTTATTTATACTTCATCAACAGCTCTGAGCATCCTGCTTGGTTAATAATAACCAAAGAAATTGTAGTAGGGGTTCCACTGCTTAGATTTTTTTTGCCAAATCCAAAGCTTTAAGAAAATCACCTCCATGGCATGCTCGATATACACAGGAATATTTCACTCACTTTTCTCATCACGAAGAAAACTCATCATTCATCCTGGGAGGATTCAATGGAGATATCTTCCTAGAATGGTGCAGTAAGATAAAACCATCCAGTTAGTCTATTCAAACCTCCAAACTCTGAGGGTTGAAGGGGTTTGAAGGAGTTCTTCAGCAGATTAAAATTAAAATAACTAACCCAGCTTTGATAAAGCTCCAGGGCAGTTTCTGCATAAATCCTTCTCCCTCCTTACATGATCAGTGTGCCTCTTTGAACAAGGCCTCATTCTGAACCCACCACTGGGTGTGTGAAAGGGAATATGATGGCATGATGTGGGCAGAGGGAGATGCCAGATGCAAATGGACCTAATTGATGATGAAACACAGAGTGAGCTGATGCAATTATTGCATTAAAATATCTGTGCTGGGGTTATTAGTTCTTGTAAGTAACAACTTTGCCATATGGGAGGTTTGGCATGACAGGGTCTTCTCTTTGTCTCTGGGGAGGCGGGTCTCTTTCCTTTTTGGTTTTGGACAACATTGCCTGGGGGATTTTCAGCCACCAGAGATGGATTTTTAATGGAGAAACAGGTTTGCAGTGCTGTTTGCTTTAATAAAGGGACCAGATTTTTCAGGAGGTGAAATGGTCTTAATTGAGGTTTGTGGTGTTTTTTATTTTTTTAATTACAGAAGCAAATATATTCAAATCAGATCACACTAATTAGTGAAACTAATTATGTTTTCCCAAGCATCTCTCTCCTTACCTATTCTGCAATGAAAACTCATTTACTCATAATGTAAAGCAGGAGAAAGGAGATTGCCTTGACAATTAGCAGTAATTAATGAGAAGCTTTGAATTGCTTGGTGTTAACCTCAACATCTATTAGCAGGCAAAGCTTACATTTGCCTGCTGAGGGGTGTAAGTATGCACGGACACCTTCCCTTTTAGAAGAGCAGAGATGTGGGAATATGACAACAAATAATAACGGTTTCACATATTCTTTAGCGAATATTAGTAATAGTCATGTGAACTTTCTGCAGATTGACATCTGTCATGTTACTTGCAACAAGTAAAATTATACTAAGTGGTCTTTTAATTAAAAGGAATGATCAACTCTTGAGGGCTGCCTGTAAGATGTTAATTATTTTCTGCTGAAGGCTGTTATGTTTCAGAATTTACTTTTATTTCACACTGGAATCAAAATAAATCTTCAGAAACTTTTTGTGAGAAGGTGATACATTCAACCCCCCCAGTTTTTTAGATCAATAAGACAAAGTTTCTTCAAAGAAAGGTCTTTGTGAAGGCCTGAGGTGCAGGCATACATATACACAAATATATTTGTATGATGGAGTCCACCTGTATTCAGAACTAAGAAAAAAAATCACCTGGCTGAAAATATTTTCAGCAATGATGCATTTCCAAAGACGTTCCCATTCAGGTTATATAGCAATGGTAGAAAATACTAGAGCAAGCTCATACAATTTCATTTTTCAGCTTCTCCTCAGACCACTTGTCACCCACATCCATGGGACAAGTGAAATTTGTGTGACAGAACCTTATAATAGTGCAACAAAGAGCATAAATGACATCTTGCCCCATGTCATCAATCAGTAGTTTGTGTTTAACAGCAAAGAGATTTTAATTGATATATTTTGGGTCAGTCCATAAAATGCTTCAAGTGTTTTGCATTATTTGAAGTACTGTGTGGCCTGTAGATAATATTAACATTTAAAGATATTTTCCTTTGGAAATATTTAGATTTGAAATTTTGAACCATGTGACCACCTCCTTCTTAAGAAATGACATGTGGAAGACCTGAGAAACAGATCCATCTTCTGCACTGCTGCTTCCTTGTAATTGCTTCCTGAGAGCAACTTGTCCTGGGTGTGATTTCTGCAGCAATGCAGGAGGAAATACCATTAACACACCGAAAGAGGAGATGCCGCTTTCAGTTCTCCTCTTGCCCGTGTTTTCTGTCCTGATTTGTTGGTTAATTGTATACTTGCTCTTGATACAACTTTGCGTTGTCTCTGTCACTGTTGTTGGGATGTTGTATCCCATTCTGAGGTTGCTTGGTGTTAGAGTTGCAACATCTCTACTTGAACACCTGGTGATTGATAATTGAATACTAGAGTGGACTAAAAAGCTTGGCTTGTTTAGCTGAGGGAAATGAAGGCTGATAGAGGTTATAGCTGATACCAAAGGTGATAAATACACCCAGCAAATAATTTAAGCTAAAGGACAGTGCTGGAACAAGTACAAATAGGCAATAAAGTGCCCATGAATATTATGAGGCTGGAAATGAGCTTTCTAGCAATAAGAGGAATAAAAGAGAGGACCAAATCCTCTGTAGGACTAATGGAAAGCAGACCATCTGCTGGCAGAGCTATGTGAAAGGTGCCTCTAGACACTGCGGTGGTGCTCAAGCATCCTGATGAAGGAAGCTGAGCCCACGAAAGATTGATATATTTGACATTGAGAGCTGTGTGAAGTAGAATAAATGTGGAGACCTCTTGTGTCTCAAGCAATCTAATTCCTGAGCATCATGTTGTTCTACTCCTCTAACTTATATTCTATTTTGCTATGTTCTCTGCTGAGTTGGGGAAATGATCTTAGTGAGGTTCTTTGTGTGAGAATCTGACATTCTGTCTGAAGCTGCAATGATGGAGTTTTGTGCTTGATGGTGCTCAGTCCTCAGCATAATAATTTTGCTTTCAAGAAGCAATGTTTTCAAAAACATTTGTTAGCCTCATTTTTCTTTCACTGACCTGAGCAGTAAACCCCTTAGAGCAGAGTTATCCAGCTTGGCTTTCTCAAAAGAGAAGCCTTTGCCATGCCCAAGGCCTCACTTTGCCCCCATGTACACCTGAATTGCTCTGTGTCTTTTGCTTTCTATCCCTGCTTTTAAAGTAGATTGTTAGTGGAGTTTGAAAGTGCTTCACAGTATTTAATCTAATCAGTGAAAACTTCCTCATCCCATTATATGGGCAATTTTGGGGGAGGAGTGGTTGTTTTCATTTGGGTTTTATGATTTACACTTTTTTTACAGCATGTTTGTTCAGGAGGAGGATTTTTCATTACTTTCCTTTGTAGTGATTGTTTTGTACTTTCTTGGGACAAAATTGGCTCTTTTGAAGGTCTGCATGCTTACGTGCAAAACATTGGCAGATCTCTGAGTCTGAGGAATGCAGTGGAAATTGTAGTGCATCCTGTACTTTGATTTCTGCAGATCTCTGTGTTGGTTGTAGTTATGAAGCAGAGTTTCTTGCTTCTTCTTGCTCCTATCGGAGTTAACTTCTATGGTATTTTTTTATTCATATTAAGCTTATATTTTCCATGAGCAACGCTACTGACAGTTCCTAATGAAACTAGGAAAATTCCAAAAAGTTTGCTATTTCAGTTGTCCAGTTTGAGACAACTGCTTCGTTTTCTGGACTCCTACCTTGGGCAGAACAGATTCTCAGCACCTTAGGGGAGCCAGATCACTGGCAGAATATGAAATAAATATTTCCCCACATATATGATATGTCCTGGTATATTTTCTTCAGTAAGAAATAGCGTAAAGGTATCTTTGGTTATACTCCCTGTTTTGCCCTTGCACTGGTGAGTTTAACTCCTTAAGAATAAAATTACTAACATGACTAAAACTGGATTTAAGTGACAAACCACTCATCAACGAGCATGAAAATGTTACACACTAATCTTTAGTTTCTCTGTAAGAACTGAAATCCACTGCTAGTGATAATCTGCCTCCCCCTCCTTGCTATGTTTGTCAGCAGAGTTCACACTGCTGGCTGTTGCAGGGATGGCACCTGAGCTGGTTTGTGTCTTCAGATATACAATCTGAAAATAACCATCCTACTAAAATTAAAAAAACCTTACCAAATCCTCTTTTTTGTTGTTGTTATTTTTTAGTAGATTGGGAGTTGTGTATTTTTGTGCGTGGTGTCTTTTGTTGCTAGTGGTAAAGTCTGGGTTCATTTGTGCAAGCTCCTTTTTCTATTTACTTTCGTGGTTGCTTCTCTTCTGAGTGTTAGTTTGCAAGATTACATCTTGTTTAAATTTCCCTGCGTATTCTTTTTAGGGGAAAAGAGAAAAATAATCCTGCATCATTGAAAATAATACAAACTCTTAGTGTTGTGATGTCTGCTCTGTATCATCAAGGAGCTCTTCTGCACTGAAAGAAACACAGTGTTCAAAAAAAAACCCTGTACCCATCAGTAACCATTCATGGGGTTAATGCTTCGAATTTTGCTGCTCTTCATCCCTACTTTCCCTTGTTTTTCTTCCTCAGCAATATGTAAACTTGCAAACTCTGACAAAATTGCAATTATACCCTTGAAACTCAGGAGTTAAACTCCCCCAAAATGGAGACTTTTTCAGGAAATCCCATGGTATTCAACAGTGTGTTTTTGTGAACAGCAAACCCCTTGCATCAGGCTGGTAAAGCAGCGCTTAAGGGACTTTCTCCTTACCCGCACCGCCCTCAGACTCTTACATTTTGGGGCCCATCTTCTTTGTTTTATTAATCTCACAGGGATTGTGGGTGTCTGTCACTGGTGATGAGAACTGGACCCTGGGGTTTTGGCACTTAAATGGGAGCAGCTTGGCCTCCTTTTCTGCAATGAGAGGATAGAAAAACGCATTTACCTCTTAGTGCTGGTGCAGTGTAGCTGGTCTAGGTTTTTAGCCTTCAGGCTGGGTGCTAGTTACTTACAATCCACCTTGTGGAGTATTGTTTTCCCCAGGAAATAAGTTATGACAAATCTGTAAGCATCTATTCCCTCCATCGCCATCACACGTCACTCTGATTGTTGTGTAAACACCACTCCTCAGGATGCACCAACATCACAGGCCTCCTAATTTGTTGCACTTGGGTTTTCTTGCAAATATTCTCTTTGTGGGGATATTAAATAGTAAGCAGATGTCCATCAGAAAATGTACTTTATAGGCACTCCTTTGTTTGACAGAACTTTGAAGAGCGGATATGTATTGCCTAGTAGCTTTTATTGTTGAATCTATTTATTTTAAGAAATCAAAAGAAAAAAAAAAGCTTTTACCAAAACTGTAATGTATGTTGCAACACACTATATTAGCCAATCACTTCCAGTCCCTTGTTTATCTTGGAGTTACATGGTTGCACAATCAACCCCATAACACTTATATGCACATGTGTGTCAACCTACGCTGGGTGAATGGCAAGTGTGTCGCTGGTCCTTAAAAAGGTCACCCTAAATAAAATCTGGCCTTTTCACATCTGATGGGCTTTTGATCACTGGTATCAGCAGATATGGACCATGTCCTTGTAGTCTGGCTCGAGTTCAACGGAGTCCCCTTGATTTCACTGAGAGCAGGGAGTGCTGCTGTTGTCTGAACTGAAGCTTCTTTTACGCAGCCATCTGATACTTTGTGTATTTTAGTGACCTCTAAACTACATTTGCCAAATGACTTCCTAATTTTCAAAACTATTTTTTGCCATTTCTACTGTTAGTAAATAGGACTGCGGAAACGGTGCTATAAAGAAGGGAGCAATCACAGAGGAGGGCCCTTATCAATGTATTTTCCCAGTGAAAGTTTATGTAGCACTTCTGGAATCAATAGGAGATTTGTCATTGATTTCAGCAGGAACACTTCAGTTTAAAAGAAGAATCAAACAAATCCTCTCCTCTCCATATATTTGATATATGTCACAGGATGCACCATTTTCTCAGGTGCTTCCCAGGTTTGTAATTTGTATTTCACCTTAATGCCTCTTTGGGAATTTATTGGCAGCCAAAAGCACTCCATCAGGGTTATAGAGTTTTGCCTACCTTTGGTTATAACATTTATAACATTTGGTTATAACCTGTGGTTATAACATTTTCTTTTCTTTAAAGGGCTCTTTAGTTATTTTTACTTAGGTGTCACATGAGTGGGTCGGTACCAGACTGCCATGGGAACAAAGCAATATTTTTAAGAGATTAGGAGAATACAACAGAACTCTACTAGCAGTTTCATGTATGGGGGATATTTGGTTAAGTAGATGTTTATATGGGAAAGTCATCATCTGGCTAGCAGCATACTGAATGTTTCTAAGCAGCTAACTTATGTATACTAAACAAATTTGGTTTGGCTGCAGCTAAAGCTGCCCTGTGGAAATTCTCAACGTACATTTGTTTGATTGAGCTGTCATTTTCAGTTGATCTGCTGATGATCTGTGTCACTTTGTTTAAATGTCCTGGAGTTTTTTTTTATACAGTGCAAAAGCAGTCTGCTTTCTGTGATGGATTAAATTGAGGTGAAATTTGAGAGTTACTCCTGTTTTCGATTTCTGTACTCTGAGACAGGTGGGCTGGAATGACAAAGAACTTCACACACAAACACATTAAAACCAAAATGGAGTGGGTGCCCTTATGATTTAAAACATCCATAGATGTGTCAGCTACCAAAAGCTCCCGTTCAAAGCAGTTGCTGTGATTTGCACTTTAAACAACAAATGGTATTTATTTGGTCTATCCCGTTCAGCTAAAATACCTGGACAAAAAATACGTCAAGCTCTCTTTCCCTGAAAAATTCCCCATGGATGTATAAGTACTGGGGTTTGCTCTGTTGACAGGAGAAGCCTCTGGTAAGCAGAAGCTTGTGAAAAGAGAACTCTCCTATATACTGGGAGTCTGCAAGCCCAGTCTGAGACCTGGTCACATCTCTGGTGGCCTCAGCCTCGCCATGGAGATGATCTTTTTGCGAAAGTTCCAAGCAGTGCTTGGTTCAGTTATTTTGGATTTTGTGAAGTATTGCTCAAGCTTCGGACTATTGGTTGTGCTCCTTTAGGCTGGTATGTGTGACACCTTGGTCTTCCTGCTGATCTTGAAGAAGAGTGGTGATGGCTCCAGAAAGGAACGTGGGATGGTGTGCTGTGAGGAGGAGGACAGTTATCTCTGAGCATGGTACCTAGGAGAGAAATTTCATAGCCAGACTCAGCCCAAGGCTTGGCCACTATCCTCCTACTTCCAGCTGACCTTCCTAGAGCCCTTACTAAAATGCACCTTTTCCCTGTACCTGATGTAGGATCTTGTCCAAGGCTCACGTGATCGGAGTCTTTACTTCGTAGCCCTTTGAAGGCTCACTTTACTGATCTTTAGCTTCTTCCATGTGGACTGAAGTTCATACACAAACTGCCAACCAACACTCTGTAGAGCAGCCAAACTGCAGCTTTGTAGGGAAGTGCTAAGGGATGTCAAGTCCAGACAACTTTTGCTTATTTTCTAAACTTGCCACCGGCTTCATTTGTGACTGTGGTTCCATATTGTTCCCCTACATGGCTGCAGTCTGCACACGAGTGAGATGAGGTGCAAGTTTGTGCACTGAACACTCTTATGGCACATCCTTGTGATAATACTTTTATATTTTTTTCGTCTAACATACGTGGAGTTACATGTGGCCTTACCTAGCTTGCTGAATTAAGGTTAACAGGAGTGTGAAGAAGGTCAGGTAAATACCAGTTTGTTACCTGCTTTGAAAAGTGCTCTAGGGAGAGTTGCTTTTATTTGACTTGAGCCTCTAATGAGCTTACCAGGGAAAGTTTAAAATGCAATTTGTTGCTTCTACTTCTTCACTCAAAGTCTCTTCCATGAGCAGCAATTGCATCACTGCTGCTTAAGAAAGCGCAGCTCATGCTGCTCCTGTTGTGCTCTGTTCTCCTGGTACAGACACTGATGATACAGTGAAGGGCATATGACAAAAGACCTCTTTTCATGACTGCTTACAGCTTTGTGAAGCATAACCATCTATCTTGAACACTTCTGAACATTTTTGGCTTTATTTTAGAAAAACGGAATTAAGTTCATTCTCAGACCAGTGTCAGGAAAAGTCACATCATTCTCCTCACTAGAAAAAAAATACTCCTCAAAGCCATTTCTGCTCAAGGACTCAACTACTTCCATGATTTAGGAAGTGTCTTTGTGTATATATGTAATATTATATTACATATACATTTTGTATATACATACATTCTTGTCATTATAAACAGTACTTAAATCCATTTTTATAAACATAAATAGATATATAGTTAAGTACTCTTTATAACAGAAGATTAGTCCATAGTGACATAATAAGTAGAATTAAAGTATATAACAACTCCATCTTAGTTTGAGCTCATAGGGTCCTCTGCAATCCTTTGGGACGGAGAGCTAAGGTCTCTAATGGCATGGCATCCAATTACACTAAAGCTGAGTTTGCTCCATTAAGTGCTATGTATTTATTTAAGCTGTCATATATCAGCCTGCACATGAAAACAATAGAACTCATGAGGATTGCCAGTTTGAAAAAGAAAAAAAAAAGATTATTTTTCAAATATGCTTCCAAGTTATTGGGATGAACCAGAAGCTTTCAGAATGCTGATTTATTGCTCTCTGCTAGCAGCTCACCAGGACCTCTCTGCTTTTCCAAGATCAACAGCTTCATAGAAAGCAATACAAGGTATATGGAACAAAGAGTGGAATAAATTACACTAATAGTTAACTTTCTTTGCAGCTAATATGTATCAATAAATATCTACAAAACGTTTGAGGCTTTGACCAGGAATCTGTGTAAAATAAATGGTAGTCCTACTCTTTTTTTTTCTTTTTTTTTTTGAAGTCAAAATAGATCTAACTGATGTTAACTGTTTCACAGCAGGGGACTCGTTCTGGTTTCACACTGGTGTCACTGTTGATTTTGGAGGAAGGATGTGATCAGAAAAAGGACTGTCACTCCTCCCATCTTGCAACAGGCTACTAGTGCTATGAGAAAACTTAGCATTTCCGTACTGTCTTGTTTTGCTTGTTCAAAGCAGTGAAGAGAGATGAGCTAGTACCCATGGGGCTCATCTGAAGATAATATGATTGTGTGGAAGAAACTGGAAACCCAAGAGGGAATGGGAGAACTTATTACTGGATATTTTTGCAAAAGTAACTGAGTGTTCTGTGTTGGAACAAGTCATTCCCAGTATAAGCAAATGTTAGCATTCGATAGACCAGGGAGGTGAAAACCCAGGGGTTCTTTCCATTTAGTCTTACATGTGCTGGAGTATCTTCTTACTCCTTTTTTAAAAAGTTGGCCTTGAAAAGCTCTGGGCCTTGCTATCCAAAAATTCACTGATGATTTCTGTGTCTATAATACCTCTGCCCATGAAGCTTTGACTTGTGCGGAGGCCTTCAGGCACGTGAGACAAGGCAACTGCTGGCAGTTGTTTCTTGCCCTCGGAAGCTGCAGGAGAAAGATTTTCCCTGCAAGACCCCTAATTCAGATGGGTGCAAGCAATTTAGCTCATTTTCATTCAATGAAAGAGGAAAAGAGGTGAACAGAATAGGGTATTAATGTGTCCAAATGAAAGATGTAGCGAAGGGTATTTTTTGGCTGGGATTGCAAATACTTGTTAAAGAGGGAACAGGCACCTCCCAACATTGGCTGTGGACCACCAGCATGGGAGAGAAGCAACAGTGGAAAACTCTTAGATAGTATCGAAAACCTTAAAGCAATCAACTCACAGAGAGCATACACTTCAGAGATGTGCTAGGTAAAACCACAGCCAGATAAATGCTCTCAGAGAAGTTTCTAAATTGCACGAGGGACAATTTTATAAGTAAGAGGTGACAACAGCCTGGATTTGCCTAATTTCTGTAAACTCTTTTCCTTTCTTTAAAAAAAAAATAAAAAGATCTCCTGATTGCTCAGCAAAACTCTCAATGCTCTAATATTTGGGGTTTGGATTTGACAGTTTTTACTTCTGAGTGTTTTCATTTTCCATGATTTTTTGGTAACAACATGGAAAAGAATATTAAGCAGTTTGGAGAAATGGGAAGCAAAAGAAAGGGGGAAAATAAACTATCTTAGAAAGGCAATAGAGTATTGTAAGGATACTTCATGGGTGAGGGTTTTTTACTTCTCTCCTTTGTAGAGTCACGCTGGCATACAGTCTAGGGCTTGCTGTAGGGTAGCAAGTAGATTTTTTTCCCATTTGTGCTTGGATTCCTGCAATAAATGCTATCAGTTCCATGGACAAACTATCTGTATCATTCAAGTCACTTGCGGAAGTCCCACCAACTTTGAGATACCTCATAAATTCCAGGTTTGCTGAGGCAGAGGCCTAGGAAAACGCAAACTTATTTTACTGATACTAAACATTAATAAGTTCTTATTTAAAATGTACAGCTGAGAGGTAGAATTTAGTTTGTCAGAATAAACTGCAGATGTTTGGAGGGACAGTGTTTGGAGCAAAAGGAAAATGGGATTAGTGGAGATAAATAGGTTTAAAATGCTTTTTTTTCCTCTGGAAAATTGAAATAAAAAAGATTCTTGTACTCTGAAAATGTTTTTGTTGTGTTGAGTGAGACATATCAATGAGAAGAGTTTGTCAAAGCTCTTCATAGAATCTCCTGGTTGATAAAGACCTTTGAGATCATTGAGCCCAGCTGTACCTGTTCACTACTAAACCATGTCCCTGAGAAACTCTTCTACCTGACTTTTAAACACCTCCAGGCATGATGACTCAACCACCTCCCTGGGCAGCCTCTGTCAGTGCCTGACCACCTTTTCAGTGAAGAAATCTAGGCTGAACCATCCCTGGTGCAACTTGTGGCCATTTCCTCTTGTCCTATAACATGCCACTTGTGAAAAGAGACCAACACTCCCCTCACTACACTCTCCTTTCAGGCAGTTGTAGAGTGTCATGGGGTCTACCGTTAGCCTTCTCTTCTCCAGGCTAAAAAACTCCATTTCCCTCAACTTCTCCTCACGTGACTTGTTATCCAGTCCCTTCACCAGCTTTGTTGCCCTTCTCTGTACATTCTTGCCAGCTAAGGGCCTAGGTTTCATGGAGACAAATGGGAGCAAATTGTCATCTGTGTCTTGGAATAATCCCACCCAAAACTATGCTGTCATGCAGGAGTAAAAGTGTTTCTCCATATGATGGAATAAAACTGCCCCAAAGGGTATTTTTTTTGTGAAAAATATGATGATCTTAATAAACCAGACAGGTTGGGTATTAACACATACTGATGCCCTACAGAATGATGCAGAATACACCCTCATGTGTAACATGAGGTATAGTTGCTCTTAAGATTCATGATTTTCCAGTCAGCTAAATATGTTCTCATTACTGGGTGACCTTGTGGAGACACAACTTCAGCGTATTGTGCTGAGAAGGCCACTTTGTGAGACAAATAGTGGCCTTGTATCTCCTCAAACAAATGCTGGAAACCAGTTTGGTCAGACCTTGAGTTTTTGAAGTGGACAGTATTGTAGGATTAATTATTTAATACTTTTCCTGATTAGTGTATTTGTTATAAGTACTTCTGTTAATGTTTCAAGGACTTAACTGCAGTGTATCACGGTGTCACTCAAATATAATTAAGATTCTCTCACTATAATTGCATAATTAAAAAGCTGTCTGGTGGTATAAACCATTCTGTCTCTGCTCTGTGGAAGCTCAGTTTTCCACAGGCAACTCCCTGAATCTCCAACCCTCCCTGAAATACTCAGGTACAGTGTGCATCATTGGTACCCTGCCACATGCACGGGGCCTTCTCTGGTAATCCCTCAGCTCTTGCTCTTTCATCCCCATCTGCCTTCTCCCCACTGGTCCAAGTACCCTACTCTTCCCAAGTGGAGTGCAGGCAGGGCATCCCTTTCGGATTTGGGCAGGTTGGCTCCCCAATGGTTAGGCTAGTACTGAGGTGACTGTAGGCAGGAAGGGGTTAAATTCATTTTATTCCTAACGTGCTTTTCAAACAAAACTTCATGACCTGGCTTTTTTTCCTCCTTTTCCCTCCCCTCCAAGTGATTATTCTTTGCTGCATTATAAGGGAGCAAATGCATTTGTGTCTCAGGACCGTACTCTACCAGATACTGACATGTTCAACATCTCCCGTGGCTTACTAAACACACCAGGGATGTGGACCTCCCTCTGTTTTCTCATTATGCCAAGTAATGAAATGTGGAAATAATTCTAATCCTTTCTTCTGGTTGTGCTGTACCTCTGAAAATATGATAAACTCAATCCAATTAAAAGTCATTACCTCTACAAGGCTCAGTCTCTATCTGTAACCTTTGTTTTATAATTCACTCTGTTATCTGTCTTCATTATAATTTGGTAGAATAGTCATCTTTTATTACTCCTTTCTGTTAGAAAGAGGCATGTGATTTCTAGTGCTACTTTGTTACACATCTCAGTTTAAAGCAGTAAAGGTCTACTAATGAGTAAAAAGAACTTCATTTACACTGATTTATTACATTGAGATACAGTTTAATTTGCGTTGATTATAACACTGTAGGTTTAAGTAGTTGTTCTGATTTAAAAATGTTCTTTTGCAGCAATAGTTTTTCACTGTGTCAGGGACTGTTAAAGTGCATTACGTTATCTGTCTTGCCTTAGATGAGACAGACTTAGTTGCATTCTGTTCCTGGCTAGTATTTTCTATGTATAAAGAGGCTGATCTCACTAATTCATGTTCAACCTTCCTGTCCTTAGTTTTCTTCTAAGCATATTGGCTTCTTATGCCATGTCAGTGTGAGAACATATGTCATGTTTACTATTATGGCAACTGAACAATGAACAAGTGCTGGTTCCTTTAATCCATTTTCCTCCCTTAGCAGTGGCCAGCACTCAGGGCTCAAAATTTCAGAGCAGACTTTCTGTCTTCCCCTTGGGTCTACTCCATATAGAGAGTCACGAAGGGCATTACTGAATATGCGTTATATGCTACAACTTTACTCAGTTGTAATATTTTACTAAGATACAAATTCAAGCTATTAGTTAGAGTTTCAGCATGCTTTGGGCTGCCTCCCAGCCAATGTCTATCTGTACAGGCTCCTTGCTAGCTGCAGATCCGGCCCTCAGTATATCAAACCTTACAGCTGGCATTTCCCTCCTCTCTTACCCCCTGGTCTCTGTAACCCAGAAAAGATTTTGAAAGTCAAATATATATTTATTCCATTGAGGAAACTTTATCAACCAGCACCGAAGTTTATTGGCACTAGCTAGTGATATAATGGGTAGTTTAAACCCTGCTAACTGTGAATAATTTTTCAGCAGTGTTTATGATTGCAGTAGACTCTAACAGACCAGAAGTACAGATAACATAAATATTTCTACCAGAGATGATTGTACTGGAACTATAAATAAAATTAGACTTAACTTGTAAATAAATTCAGTGCATGCCAGCCAACATTTATAATTCTTTGTTGCTGCATGTAATACGGTAATTTGTATGGGAAGTGCACAGGAACACAAGCAGCCAAATTTTGCTTTTCAGTTATGCAGGTGCAACTTCCCCTGACATCAAGGAGAGCAGCTCCCGTGCAAATGAATGTCGAATTTGACCCGCAGTCTCTCAGTGCTGGACCCTAATTAAAAGCCAGCATCTGGTCCACATCAGATTCTTTTGACTGTGTTACTCAATTAGACATGAATGACACTAGACAGAACACCAAACGCTACCAGTTATTGTAGTGGCTGATAGTTAGAATTGCCAGAGATGATGGGCAGACCCTTACACAGTTACTATATTATGATTTTGCTGGTCTAGTACCATAACCTGTGTTAGTGCTATCCTCTATCAAATGCCTGATGCTCTTGAGCATAGATAACTTCTTACTCATCTGAAGACAGATTCCTGCTGAGCACTCAATGCTCAGTGCTCATCTTACCATCAGGAGCTCACTTCTGCTTCCAATATAAGCATTTTGTTTCAGGGTTATCTTTCGCAGGCACAATTATTTAAGAATCAAAAGTTGCAAGGAAGGGTTTTAATTTGTCTTGCGCATTTCCTATGCTGTTGTCGCTGATGTGCATCTTGCCATGTGGCACAGACAGAAGCTCCCAGCAGCCTTAAGCACAGGGTGCTCCAGCAGTGATCCAAACTGAGCTCCCTTTCCATTTCCCATAGATACTGCAGCCTATGGCACAGTTGGTGATATCCACACCTCAGCCCCAAAGCCTGCTGTGCTCAGGCTGCCTCGAGCTGCTTCTTTTCTCCTGCCTTTGTCTGCGCAGCTTTTCCTACAACTCCCTCTTCTGCTGGCGCTGCAGAATGGTTTGATCGGTGCAGCTCGGCACTGCAGCACAGGGAGGCTTTGCCAAGCGTGGTGTGCGAATGCCCTACGAGACCTACAGCTTCACGAGCATGAAGGGAAAGCTGAAATCTGGGCACCACATTTCCCTCTCATTTTGTTACATTAGCATCAATCTGAAGAAATCTGAGCGGTTTTGGCTAACTTCAGAACAGACAGTGATCTAATTTATTCTTTGGTGGAAGTCTAAAGTAATTACTTTGGGTTTAACAATCGTGTAAGAGAAATCAGAATCTGATCTTTGGGGCCACCACACAGATGCTTTGGTCCCCTTTGCTCTTGTTGCATGGTCCATGTGCATGGTTTTCAGGGTTGGACCTTTTGAGTGTGTTCAAAACATCTTTAGTTTTCTTCGGCTTGTGTCAGGGTCAGGTAATACAATATTATACAGGTAATACAATATACAAATGCAAAATACCCATGGATTTGAAGGCCAAGGTTTCTGAAAGTATTTTTCCTTTGTAATTGAAGTAATAATTCAAAACTGCCTCAAGTGCTGTATTTATCTTTATGTTTGCTTGTAATCTCTTTCGGTTTACATCCAAACTATGTATTTGTGGAACTTTTTTCTCCACCCTCGTTTGCTTTATGATTTTCACCTAACTGGGAATCACTAGCTCTATTCTGTTGAGAATCTAATTACATTTGATTATGTCTGTCTGATGCTTTTCACAATGGTGTCCTGCCTGCCCCAGACTGTGTTACAATACAAATAATAGTAAATAATCGTCATTAGGTCCAGTTCCACAGAACAGTTCTGTGAATAGGGAGCAGCAAAAACCAGTTTCAGGTATGATTACTGATAAATTGTTCAAGTAGAGTAACATAAATCTTGGCTAGAATCCCTTCTATGCTTGGAGACAGTAACCCAACCTCTGCATGTTTCTAAAACTAAGGATCCTTCTCTGCTTCTCCTCCTCTAGATGGTGTAAAAGTGGTCCACTCTGACCCATGCCCACCTGGTGTGGAACTGTCAGGTGGCTCCCATGTAGTCCATCACTGGCTATATTGTCCTTTTGAAGCTAATATGTTTCCTTTTCTTAATTTTCTGCTTTTCCTGACCTCCTGTGTTCTAGACTGACGTGGATATATTTTGTAATCAATCAGTCCCTGCCTACAACAATTTTTTTCTTTAATACTTGTTCAAACAGAAATTTAGATAAAGGTGTCTCATTTGTATGCAACAGGAAATGCCTGCTTTCTTTTCAGATATCCTTGCAAATACTCCAAGCTGATTTCCTCAGAGTTGAATAAAAAATGTTAGGGCAAACAAATATAAATCCTCTCTGATCTCTTTAAAGGATCTGATCCAGGGCTTTGTGGTACATTCAGGTCCATCGTTACCTTACATAGGAGAGCAGACTAGTTTACCTGATCCTAGTATGTTCCCACAAAGCCATCATTAATGCATCCTTTCTGAAGGCTCATATCAGGTCTGGCCAACAGCACTACTGTAATCCCAAACTCCTGACATGTGATGGACTTTTCCCATTGAAAAGAGCCAGGTCCTTCTCAGGTCTGGTTTTGGAGGTCATCTCTCACCTATGATGTGTTGCAGGCATGAGCCTCTGCGTATCTTCTCATTGCAAAGAGCAACTTCCACATTTATCTCAGCTCTTATTTTATCTTGCTGGGAAGATGATGGCATTAGAAACAGCTTCTGAAAACCTCTCCAGATGCTTTTGCTTCCAGCCTACCTCCTTCATTTGGAGTTTATGATTAAGACACTTGTGGTCACGTGCATAACTGAGTGCAGAGAAATGGATTTGTGTGCTTGAGAGTTTATCATTTGCTTTTGGAACATATATCCTCAGGTAACAATTGTCCAAAGAAAGGGAGAATGGATAGTCTGTATGGAAGTGTTTCTGATTGTTAGGGGTGGCTTTAGGTCTGGAGATCTGAATGGGGACTTGATCCTTGGAGGATTTTATGTAAACTGGTTGAAGACCACCCTGAAACACTGATACATATAATAGGAGTAGCATGTCCTCTTGGTGTGAAATGCTGTTGTATGGGATTTCACCTGCAGAAAGGCATGATTTCATTGAATGCACAGCCCAGTGTGCTTTGGAGAACAGCATGCCTGTGCCCCATTAAATATTGCAGCCAGTGGAAAGCGGTTGCCTTGCATTCAGCAACCTCTGCCTCTCAGTGGTTAGTGCCTCCTACCTAATTACTCTTTCAGAGGCAGAGCGTGCTGAACTGTGTGAAGATACATCCAAATGGAAGGAAGTTCTCTCCTCCTCCCAGCCGTGCACAGGAGCCCTCTCAGTCTCAAAATGACCCCAGGCCCCAGTGTTACTGCAGTAGCTTTGGCACGTTGCTCTCCCGTCCTTATCAGGCACATCCCCAGCACTCAGCCACGTGGACTCTTTCCTGCTGGCGTGCAAGGTTGTGTCAAAAGTGCAAACGCAGGTGTCCACCCTGGCCTTTTAGTAGCAATTAACCTTTCCTCCTGGGTTTCCTTTGAATCTTGCTCATGTTTTTATTGTAAAATAGCGGTGAAGAATTTTATGGAGGCTAATATCTAAGCTGCCACACTACCTAATCTCATCTGTTTCCTTATCAGGCGTCTCGGTTTTATTTCATCCCATTTCTAGTGGGGATAATTACTGGACTTTAAAGAAACCATCTTGAATTTCAAAACTGCAGTGCTATCTGTGTGAATGATTTGCAGTTCACTGGGAAAATAATGCTTACCAGCACAGTCCCTGGGCCTAATTCTAATTTACAAATATTTTCTGTCACTCAATGTCATTCAGTATGATTCATCCAACAATTTTGCTGGAAGTCCCTCTGATCTATGTGGTTTGAAAATGAAGACCAGATTCTTATTCACGGACAATGATTTTAATGAAGTTCTTTCTATTATTAATTTCACAAATATGTCTTAATGGACTTCCTGTCTCTTGGTCAGCCATAATTCAACTTCTTGAATTTTTTGAGGTTTTAAAATGTATTTTTGTTAGAATACATTGCTATTTCAGGCAGAATAATATTTCAGTTGTCCATTTTACCCACACTGTTAGGGCTTTGGGGCATATATGCGTATTATATTTTCCAGAGCTTTCAAACTGAAAGCCCATGTTTAATGACGACAACGGGTGTGGCTGCTGGAAATCAAAGGAGGCACAATAGACCCAGCAAACGGACTTGTCTCCCTGCCAGGCTTCCAGAGGCCAATTTATCAGCTGCAGGTTTGACCCTATATGGCTAAAATCAAGTGTAGCCAGAATGACTGAGATAAGTATAACTGAGGCCTTTGAGTCTGCAAGAGAGAAATTAAACTAGACTGTCCCTGGAGGAGAAGAAACATCTGCAAAGCTGTATTTGCTAGATGTTTAAGGCTCAGCTTGTGCTGGCTTTTGGGCAGGCGCTGCTGGCAAATGAGGCTGAGGAAGGTGGCCCTTCAGGCAAGAGAAGAGTAGGTTATTACTTATTGTGACTTAAATGATTCAACTGAGCTGCTTCCTTGTTCAATGTAGGAGATTGAATGTGGCTGTGGGGCACAGGGAGAGCCTTGGTTTTATAGGGTAGTACATGGTGGGAAGGGGACAACAGCAGTGAGCACATGAGAAGGGCTTTTTAAGGAGTTTAAGTGTCAGTCACCCAGCTGTCATGGAAAATCAGTGGGATTTAGATGCCTGAGGTTTTCAACCCCCGCCCCCTTCCAGTGAGCCATGTGCTTATCATCATCCAGATCACTTTCCTTGTGTGATTTCTCTTCCTGCACCCCATGTGTATACATGGGTTATTTTTTTCCCCTCTGTTTCAAAACCAGCTGTCGTCTTTTAGGTAGGACTGCAATCTAAACGTTTAGGGGAAGGCATTTGAACGGGAAGAGAGCCGCCTCTGGTTGGATATAGCATTGCTGCTTGCTTATGAAGGCAAGAACGCATTAGAGTTCTGGAGATGCTCAGAAAACGTGGACCAGCCTCTCTCACTTGCCCCACAGCACTAGAGTAGAGCTGTGTTTGGGGGCAGCAGTAATGCTTTGCCATAACAGAGATAGCTGCTAACATAGTCATTTCAGTGCAGGATGAAATGAATGGTGACATCCAGGTGGAGCTGTGTCCCTACCCTTTACATGTCTTCTTTTTGTTCCTTGGAGTCGGAGTCTTGGTTGAGTTTTGCTGTAAGTCAGCCCTGGGCAGGAAGGTGTGGGCACAGGTGCTAGGTAGAGAGCAAATACTCTGCACCAGAACTTTCATAAGCCCTTGAGTATCTTTGCCAAACTTGGCACTTCTAAGCTATGACAGGCAGAAATTCTGAAGCACAAGTGACAGAAAATCCCTCTGTGTGTCCTTCTCAGCTAAATGGCAGAGTCAGTCAAGATTTTCTACTTCTCAGAGTTCTAGGCATTGTGAAAAGTGACAAAACTTGTCAATATTGCGTTCAATCGTTGAAGTTTGGCAGAGAGTCTGCCAAACTAGAGGCCGAGGGAATGGGTAGCTGAACTTTCTTGTGACATATATGAGGTCATAGCCAGTGCCACATAAAAGAAAGAAAAACAGTTCGTGGCTGTGAATAAATTGCTCACAGATGAAGAATCCACTTTGCCAGTCATGTGAAGGGAGCAGTCTATTCAAATGATTTGTTATGTCCCAGTGTTTGTCTTAGGCAGTACCAGAAGCATGAAAGTACAGATATAAAATTGTGAGATAATATGTAACAAAGATGTGAGAGATAATGGGCTATGACCAGTTTCCAGTGAAAAAGGCATACGGTGCTAATCTACCATGGATAGTTTCTTAAATGAGCAAGAAATTGAAAGAACATTTTAAAGTTTCCTGTTTCTTCACTGAAACAGAGTAATTCTGAATGCCAAGCCCAGCGTAACACTTTAATTTCTGGACCAGCCATATTATGGAAATATTCTCAAGCTCAGATCTTACATACTCAATTTCTCAACTTTATTCCTTGAAAAATAAAATTTTCACCTCCTATTTAGGTTAGAATTAAATGGAATGGTTCTGGTGTGTAGGAAAAGTATGGTAACATTAATAAAGTCAAATGATTGTAAATAATTAAGAAGGGTTTTTTTGGTAGTTTGTCTTTTGGTTCATTTTGGCTCATTTTGTATGTATTATTGGATTGAATACAATATTGCTGGTGCAGCTAAAGCCCCCACTGAAGTTACTCAGAGTTTTTTGGCTAAAAGGAATTTGCAATCAGCCTTACACTTTGTGTTGTCAAAAATAGTGAGTTTTTCTTTTTTTTTTTTTTGGGCTGGCTAAGCCCCAGACATGAATGTTTTTTTTTTTAATGTGTTTTGGATCTGCTCCAGTTTTTTTTGCAACTGTAAGAGGAGAATGTTCATGTTCTCTATAAGGTGCTGTTTGGATCCTGAACTTATTTTAGACCATTGTGTTTCTTGGAGGTCAATGGTAAGACACTGATTTACATCGGCTGAAGTTCTTGCCAAGAGTTCTGTGGTAGGCTGGATCTGTTCCTCCAAAGACTAATTGGAGGCCATCAAACTTAATTTTGGCTACTTTAGGTTCAATCTGTCTCTCTGAAAGACCAGTAAAGCTTTCCTGCTTTTTACTTCACTTAGATTTCAGTTGTAACATATAATGCTGGCTTTCAATTGCAATTTCAAAGAGTATGCAATGCAAAGCGCTGTATCAGGATAATAGGGTGTGCCTGCATATACATCTGTATGTAATTCCCTTGCTTGTGTTCAATGATGTAAACCACTTTTGATGTCAGGAACATTGAGAAAAACACTGTGTACACCCAGGCCTACAACAGGGAGAAAGCTCAGCTTCCAGGGTGAGGCTGTACTCTGGGATTAGTGATCAATGAAGGTGGCATCCACCTACCAAAGTGTCCTTTCTGTTTCACGTGCAGGCTGAAAAGGCTTCATGTGCAAAATCTGTCAGGATATTTCAAAATTTATTGTTTGGTTTTATTTTCCAGGTGATGAATGTTTGTATGAAAGTTTTCCTGAACTTCCTTTGGAGGAAGCACCAGAAGCTGATGGAGAGGCTGCAAACATCCAGTGTCCAACATCTGCCAACATCCAAGAACCGTCTTCTCCAGCAACCTCCAGCGAAGCTTTCGCACCAAAGGAGAGCTCTCCTTACAAGGCTCCGATATACATTCCCGATGACATTCCCATTCCTTCAGAATTTGAGCTCCGAGAATCCAACATTCCTGGAGCAGGATTAGGGATATGGACCAAAAGGAAGATTGAAGCAGGGGAAAAGTTTGGCCCTTTCGTTGGAGAGCAGCGGCCACACCTTAAAGATCCCAGTTACGGTTGGGAGGTAAGACACTTCACATTCTTTCAGTCTGTTGAACTCTCTTGCGTGTCTATAAACATAGAAATACTTGCAGAATTTGAGTTCTATCTTGCAGCAGCCAGGGCATATTTGTGTGCAGGAAGACTGCTCTGTTGTCTTTTGGGGTTTTCTGGATGGAAACAAGTGTAAATTAAAAAAGAAAAAAGGCAGGAATTATTGTTGCTCTTCATGCCTGAAATCTGTCTGGGTGGTTATTGGCAGGTGATGTCTCTCTTGGGGAAGGAAAGGCAGAAATTGTGTTGTTGGAACATTCTGTACCATTTTTAGTCTGCTTTTGTGCAATTTTTCTTTATGTCTGTGGGTGTGGGCTTTGCAAATGACACTGTACTATGTTTGAAAAGAAACTGGGTGATGCTTTCAGGGTTGTGCATCACCACTTTCTGTCAGCAATATTTAGAATAGCCCTAAAATCTAGCATTGTGTAGCTAAAATTGCTGTTGCCTTGTGCTAATTGTGGACTTTGACAGCTGAGGGTTCGATCCTGGTTCCATTTAACTTAATGGGAACTTTGCCGTTCATTCCATGAAAGTATGTTTGGATACTGGTGTCAAACCTAGCACACATGGGGATGATGTGGCTCATGTTACTTCTGCAGATGCTTTGAGAAATGTTGTTTTTCTTGAAAGAGCTCAAGGCCTCCCTTGGCGAGTACAACATTTGCCTCTTGCTTGCCCTGCCTTGGAGGGCAATGTGTTTTCCTCATTGCGATAGCACCAAGGAGCTGGCTGAGTTGCAGGTCCACGGTCAGGTGAGGGCTTTAGACCCGAAGTGGTGCACATTGCCAGTTGTGTTACGTTGTAGAAAATGTTCTTGTATGGTTTTATTCATAGTTTTAACAATGTGGTGTAGAAACAGAGTGCAATCTTAGCTTTCCATCTGTAAGTTTCCTTTGGTTTCTGATAAGGGGAGCAGTGCGAAGTTTGCATGGCTCTCCAGGGGAACAACTGACCCCTAGAGAGCTGGGAGGTTCATTTTCCCAGGAAAAACTGAGTTTTCAATGTGGAGCAGAGACTTACAGATATGGTGGAAAACAGGCGTTTAATTTGCCCTTAACTCTTCATGAATACTCAATGAGTTCATTCCAAACTTTCCATCCAGTTGTTTAAACTCTGGTGAGACCTGCCACAATATGACAGGATAGGGTTAGGAAAAATTATAGACTTGGCAGCACTCTATCAAGTTAACAGACCCTGATGCCATATAATTGCTGGAAAGAAATTTTTATTACTTGAAAAAGGCATCAAGAAGCCATAAAATTTGACTTTTAACCACACCACAATTAGGCTCAGATATTGATAACAGAAATTGGAGCAAAACTGCTGAGACACGGCTGTACTTGCAGGCTTAACACATACCAAAATCAGAGTAATTTTAGGGTATTCCTTAGGTGGTACAGTGCAGAATAGCCCCTATAATAGTAAGGAAAACCCATCTTGATTTTTATACCCTGATGTAGATAATATACTGCAATATTACAGACCAGTTATACTGCTTAAAATATTTAGGATTTTTGGGTCTACGAAATCCACATAAGAAATGCATATCTTGATGATACTGGAAGCTCAGCTGGCAGAGTAAATATGTTTTATGCTACCGGACACACACCGTTTGAACAGTGTTAGGTGTTTGGGACAGCTGGGGAGAAGCTATTGAAAAATGCTGGAGAAAAATCACACAAAATCAGCAGTTGAGTCCCTCTGCAATTTGGCCACTCGTCTAGAAGCACTCTGCAGTGCTCAAGGGAGCGTGAAACAGAATATTTTTCCAACAAGTGGATTAAGTGCAGTTATTGAAAGGAAACAAAGAAACAGTGGTTACCAGAGTTTACATAATGAGTACCATGGCGTGTAATGAAGGTTGAGGCTAAAGGACAGATGTGGGGAACCTGGTAGTGCTGAAGAAGTCCTTACCAGTGCCTGTCCCAACCCAGATTGTTATCACGCTCATCCGGAATCCACCACTGCCTTGGACCTATGGCTTGGGGTAAATTAGAGGGAAAGAAGCTGTTCCTGAAGTGCAAGATCAGGAAGTGTCAAAGGAAGGATGGGCCAGTTGGGAAAAGGTGTAATTTTATTGAGGTTTAGGTATCATCTTGGGAAGATGAGCTTTTCTGTTTTTTGTTTTCTGCCTGAATGGTCACTTTTGTGAAAGAGGGCATTTCTCCTGCCAGGTGCCAATAAGACAGTTAATAAATGGGAAATTCAGTCTACTCTGGCTGATATCAAAGTAAAAACTCATTATTGTATTTTAAATGGAGGAAGCATGGAGCCAAAGTTTTTATATGGTACTGACTGTGGATTAAATGTCTTTGTAATATGAGGGATTTTAAAATCCTTTTTTCCACAATGATACTTGCACACCAAGTGAGTTGCACCAACACAGCTACTGCCAAGATATTGTTTTGTATTTGTTTATACGTAACTCCTAGAATAGTTCATAGTGCTATAGAGGCCAGCTGTGTCCAGTAGCTTCAAAAAGTGAGATCCCTCAGCCTGCTGAAACCTCTCACTGGTCTCACAGTGCAAAGAAACCATTTTGCTGCATCTTAGCATACTTGTTTTTTCACTGACACATGCATTGCTCAGGGAAATACATTGTGGGGTTGCAACATTTCTAATGTTTGTATACTTATTTAATTCTCTTGAATCGACTCCCCTGCAGCTACAGTGAGGATGACTAAGTGACTGGAAAATCAATCATTCCATTTTATCTGCATTTTTCCAAGTTTAAGGTGAAACACTGAACATGGAATGGCATTTCGCTTTCAAAGATGATGAAGGAAGACTCTCTGTTTAAGAAAACAATTAGCATAAATATTTTAAAACATTTTAGAATGAAAACTGAGCATCTTCTTTAGCTGATTGCTCCTGCTGCAAATATTACTGAATTTGTTACAAAAAATCTGCTCCTTTTTTTTTTTTTTGAAATTAGTTAAGGATTTCTAGGTAACCTAGAGTCTTAAATTAATCATCTGCAAACCAAAAAAAACTAGATGCATATTGCATGGATGACTATTTACACATAAATTCGGACTATAGCAGTGTTTTTGGAAAAGACATTTTTTTATAACAGGCCATGCTAAATTCCATTGCAAAAGATTATCATAATTTTGTGTATTTCCAGTTGTGGGGTACTCCTGATTTGCATTTTTTGTGACTGGTGTCCATCTAAATTGATACTAGGATTAGCCTATAATGCTTGGGAGTCAAGTAGAATCTGGAGGAACTGCTGCACTTAAAATTTGCAGCCAGCTATTTGATGTTAAAAAAAAAAACTGCTGCAGAAGACTTAGGAACAGGCCCCATGAAATTCCTATCTTCCCCTACAGCAAGACTCTCTATGGCATTGATGCAGAATGTTGTCAGAGCAAGTCCATGAAAACAATGCCTATTATGTCCGTTTATATACTTCAGCCATTAAACACGCTCTGGGACAAAGAGAATTTGTTGTGATATAGTTGTGCTTGGGTCATGGTTAGAGTGCTGCAGACCATTTTAAATGAAAAGCCATAAATTTGAATTTTATCTCATTTTGTGGGTCTAGAGCTGAGCATTATCTAATCAGGTATTGGTTAGCTAAAGCAAAAATCGAAGAGGAGGTCACCGGACAAGGGGAAAGGTCGAGATTTTTTGCAGTTTGTCACTGAGGTTTTAGTATTTGCCGGCAGCCCGAATATCCGAGGGGGTTGAGAACTGTTGCTCAGTGGTTGTTTGAAAAGGGAAAATTGACTGCTTCTTAATCAACAAAGAAAACAAGCTTTTAAGGGATGGCAGTAATTTTTTTAAACAAAAGCAAGGGAACGCAAATTTAGTGATTTCATCATAGTTCATGCCCTACTATGAAAAACAACCGGGGAGACTATTTCAAAGAAAGCCTTTGAATAGGTCACCAAAGCATATGCACCTATTTTGTACCAGCATCTTCTGGAGTATGTTGAATATTAAAATTCAGGTCTCTTACTGCTATAACAAACTCAGTCTCATTCATAGGTGTAATTTCTTCACAGCTTTTTTTATCTTAAATTTTTATTTCTTTGCTAGGAAGGTAAATCAGGAGCAATAAAGTCTAATAAATCAAACTTGTCACAGAAGTAAAAAATATTTTAGGGCTTTATAAGGCAGCATATAATCTCTTTATAGAGCATAGTATATTTTCCTGTCATGATAGCAAGGCTGAAAAACATCTCAGATTTGGTAGACTTGATGCTATTACTTCTAAACGGAAATTAGGAGGCTGTTTGCCTATTTGTTTACCTCTCCTTTAATATCTTTGATGTGCATCTTTGGGCAAAGCTGAACAGCTTCTTAAAAATTGTTTTTGGAGTAAGGTATTTCTGCTGATCTACACAGACTAACTGGAATAGTTGGAATTCTACATTCTTTGGTTTTTTTTTTGGCATTTTGTAAAATTTCAATTTAGGTTTATTAGGGATTCTGCATTCTAGGTGTGCCCATCTTACATATTGTAAAGGTGTGTGCTTTTAGAGTTTAAATCTAATGTGTATGCTCAAAGTCAGTTTGCACCTAAATTGAAAGCTTTGTCTTGCTCTTAACATCCAAAAACTTCCACTGTAATCAAGGGGATTTATTGACTGATTCTGCTCTGTGTATTGATATTTTCTCCCATTTTTGGGTCCTCTTTTGGAAAACCTTTGTCAGAGTCTTGAAAGCAACATCTGTCCCTTTTTATAAAAACAGAATAAGAAGTAGCATCTTTTAAATAACAGCACAAGACTCACACATCTTAAAACCTGTGTTATGCTGTTCTTAGTAAACAACGCTGCTGCTGAGTAAAATAACTCCCTTGTCAGTGAAATCGCACTGGGAGGGAGCAGTAGATTGTCTTTTGTGGAAAGGAAAAATGAAAAGAACAATTCTGAATATTTTTCTTTGGGATATAGAGTTTGTTCCAGTGTTAGATAATAACCCTTTAAATTTCTGCTGCTGACACTTTTCTCACTGCACTGACTTACAGACCAAATCTTGTGCTTTAGTTGGATCATTAAGAGTATTAACATGTAAAGCAACTCCACACTGGGCCAGGTGGTTGCAAAGTAGGGAGATTCCTTGCCTACATTTTCTTCTTGTGTATGGATTTCAGCAGTATAAGGACTCCAGGAGCCTTTGCAAAATTATTATTGAAGTAAAACGAGGAACAGGTATGTGGGTTACTCTTTTATTTGAAATTAAAGGGGAGTAATTTGTTTTAAAGCAGGGGCAGGGCTGCTTTTTCATCAATACAAGACCAACCCACTTTTTGCAGATAACATATTCTCCCCCAGGGCAATAGACCATCCACTTTTGGCAGCTGCAGGTGGGGGTGACATCCTCACCTTTTCTTCAATACATAGGTGATGTTTTATCCCATTTGGAGCTCAGCTCTGCAAGGCATAGAGCGCTCTGGCTGAGATCCAATAAAGCACTTAGGCACGGGCTTATCATCAACAGGATTACCCAGGTGTTTGACTTAAGCACGTGCTTAGCTGCTGTGTTAAGCATTCTGTTAGGGACAGAGTGTTCAGTGCCACGTAGGATGGAGTTCATACCATATATCTTGCCTGGGGTGAGTATGCACAAGGGTGCTTAAGACAGCCCCTTGAAAGTTGCGTATAAAAAAAACATTGCTTACAGTGCTGCTAATGTTACCAGTCTGAATTCTTCTGTTATTTGCATTCAACATCTCATGGTGAGGCTGTGAGATGCTACCACAGCAACAGGAGCCTTGTAGCAAGGTAGACAGATGTTTCATGAGCAAAATGTTGCTTTAAGAGGTGATCTAAGTTGAATAGCCCAGCCAGCTACCTGGCTGTTAACACCAGCTTTCTCTCTGCTCAGAGGACAGGCAGCGTATAATCATAAGTGAGCAAATATCAGGTCCTTGAATAGGAATAAATGAGCAGGCAGACTTGTCATTCAGTTTGAATTAAATATATTGACAGCAAAAAGGAGCTGTTGATCCTTAGGGTTGTTTCATGCAGGAAGAGGAGTGTTAGGACATGGGGACAACACACAGAGTAGTCCGCTGTTGTCTTTCTGTTCCACATTTCCATTCTTCCATTGTCCTTAATTTTTTTATTAACATGATTAAGCGGAGTCTCACATTGCAAGGTCAGTGGGACTTGATGCCCTGTTTTTTGGACAAAACCCACTACATTTCCTTGCTCAGGCAAAGCTGTTGCTCGCTGGAAGGTGGGGCAGGAAGAAAATCTGCAAAGCTCCCCCTTTGGCTCTGTTATGCAGCTTTTCCCAGAAAACGTTCAAAACCATATCACACGAGGTAGCTGAGGGGCTGTAGTGGCTGCCAGAAGGGAGGTGCCACTCACCCCTCTCCTGAGCTAGCTCTGGCACCTGGGCTGCTGCTCATGGAACTGATATATTGCTCAGCCAACATAAACCAAACATGGCAACAACATCAGGAAGAGGTTTTTGGGTGATGCAGGAGGGTGAGAAAGTGCTGCTGTGGCACAGCTGTGAAATCTCACACAAAAGAGGTAAGGCAGCACCTTTGTCTCAATTAAACCTGAAAATGGTTTGTGTAGAATTGACTGTCTCTCCACCCGAAGAGGATGCTCCACCATGTCCTTGACCTTGGGGGCAGGAAATTGCCCATTTCACGGCACAGCCTAAATCCACAGAAAACTCTCTGAAGGTCCGTGTCTGTATTCCTCATAAAGCCACTGAGGTTTTAATTTAATCAGGAGGAGTCTTAATTCCTGAGGGAAGCAGAGCGAAACCATAAGGGTCAAGTGGACTTAAAAGAAGGAGGGGGAGAAGGAAATTTGTTACTTTCTTCAGAGCAGAACTGGGGTGATATTTCAGAATTTTTTTTCCTCTTCAAAATAAGGTGGTGGTTATTTACTCAAATATGACCTGGATGGATTTTATTTGTTTCAGTAGCACTTTGTCCAAGCAAGTAATAGCTCTAAACAAACTGAGAGAAAAGCCAACATGGGAGTAGACCTGAGAGATTACAGAAATATGGAGAAAAATCATTGTGAGTCATGCCAGATGTCCTTTTGAAAGATAAAAACTGTAAATTGAATTTAGCTATTAAGAAAGACAACATCAGAAAGAAAAATAAAAAAGGCAGAACTGAAGGGAATAATAATTGCGTCTAATAGAACTGACAAACAATCATAATTCTTCCCATTAAAGAAACATGTTATAAAAAATTTATTATGAAATGCTACATTATGCAAGCCAGGATTCAAAGATGAGTTCTTTGCATTAAATACAGTAGATGCCATTAAGGAAAACAGTCAATATGTCACTAAGCCACGGCCTGTAAAATTAAATTGATTTGGTAAATGTAAGTAAGATAGATCTGTTTGCTTTCATCATCAATTTTGAGTGGGTGAACAGGTGATGTCACCAACCTGGGAGCGATAAAGATGCAGGACCATCTGGAAAGCTTTGTGATGGATGGGCAACTGCTTTTGGATAGTGACAGTGCTGTGGTACTTTGTCACTTGGGATGCAGTACTTAATAACTTTTCAATACCATCATAATAAATTTCACTGCCTTATTAATATAGAAATGGTGAGTTATTACTGTGATGGCTATTGTAAATAACAAGAGATGCAGCTGTCAAAAGCTGATTGTTTGGGCATGTTTCTTTAAGCTACACAGTTGACTTGGGATAATCAACGTATGTCTATACCAGCAGAGTTTATTGCTCTTGTCAAAAGAAAAAGCTGCATTATTCAAAAATTATATGAAGTCCGTAATAAACAAGTTTAATATATTATCAGACTTTTCCTATAAGTTCCCTAACACCGAACAATAAATCACTTTTAATAATGCCTTTCCATGTACAATAATATCCTTATGCTGTAATAATGCCCTTTCCTAACTATTTACCTAACAGAGAACTTCCTAAAAAACAGAAGGGTATCTCTCACTCACCAGAACACTTACAAAATTAAATCTCCCGATTTCATTAAAGGGCTACTTTAGATGTAAAGCTGATGGACTCTAGCTTGTGTCTTTTTTTTTATTTTAATTGAACAGATGTTGTTAAAAGTCATCTATGACAAAGAAATACAGACAAAATTATAACCATGTGTCCCTAAATAGGCAGGAAAGAGCATCTGTGGGTGTTTTTTGAAAGCCCAGGACTGCTCTGTGACATTGCTGCTAATGTCATTGGTCTGAGGACTGAAGAGAAACAAAATGCATAGGTAGTTGTTAGCAGAAGATGAATTACCAGATCAATCATTTAGCACCATTCAGAGTATTATACCATTGTTCTCTGAGAAGATAATTAAATCAATGATGTCTTTCTTGTTTGTGCCTCTTTACACAGATTTGTAAAGAATATCCAAAGCTCCTCAAACATATTATTTCTTGATTTTTTTTTTAAACCCTACCGACTTTGCCTTTCAGGCTCTAGCTTTGTCCCTCTTTTCAATTAAACATCTCCACCATTTCTATGACTGCTGAAAAGAAAGCCAGCAGTCTATTAACAGGCAATAAAGTTCAGGAAGCCTAAGACTAGTTTCTTGGGTCAGAGGTGAAAATTACATACTAAATGAAACAAAGGTGTGTCTTGATGGCTCAACAAGCAGTGGAGAGAGGAGCATACATGTGGGCAGGAGGAGATGGTCATCATTAAACAGAAGCAAATGAAGACAGGAGTTAGTGTAGGGCAGAATGCTTATTAACCCAAATGAACACATGCACTTCAGAGGATATTGCACTAAGGTTTGGCATTTAAACCACTACATGATTTAACAGTACCATTGCAATCTCACCATTTGGTCTAATAAAGACATCACAAAATTTTAAAAACAAAACAAAAAAACCCAACTCCAGCGTGCTGGAACCTGCAGATTGGGTTGTGTTCATCAGAAAGGAAAAAAAATATGCTTATTTGGAAATAAAGAACACAAACCAATTTTGGACTAACAGCATATTTCTGCCCAGAGAATATTAATAGTCTGTTTTATTGAGGTGGTAGCCCTCATGTTTTCTGGCTGAATGGTAGGAGGCACATACAGGAATGGAGATACAGATTGTCATACTCTGGCCTGATTTTGTGTGATCAGGTTAACTTTGGCATATACAATGAGCACTAATTTGTAAAAAATCACAAATGTTATAGACTTTCCTTTAAAATTCAGTCCCAGCATTTAGTGTGGAAAGATGTAAAAGGTCCCACAAAAAAATGTAACATTTCATCAGGTGAAGCCTGCAGCTTAAAGGGACTCTTGTGTATAGTGGGTTTCCCAAAGTGTTCTTAGTCTTAACTTGATGAAGTGTATTGGCAACTTGCACAAAATGGGCCTGGGTTTGGTGAGTTTTAACACGCGATGTTGGAGACCTGATGTGTATCTGCTCAGGATTTCTGAGAGTAACTTCCAATGGTCTCCTGTCTTCTTGAAATGGCCTCAAGTGGTAAATGGCTTTCAAAAAGCGTAGTTATGACTAAATGTATTTTATTTAAAATTAAATCTGAGTATTCATGTTTTCTACGAGATTTGCAGTCAAAGTATTTTTGTTGTTTGCACAAGCAGGTACTTCAAAGCCATGACCGTAACGCTGATTTTGTGCAAAAACTTAAATCTCTCCTGGATGGGAAAACGGAAGTTTGAATGTGAGAATTTCAGTGTTACTGCTTTTACAGGAAATATTATTTAAAGCCAGGTTTTTAGCAATCACCTAGTGATAACCTCTACACAAGCCAAAATTTGCATGTGAACATGTAAAATTGTTTTTTCTTGCTAGTGTTAAATTTAGGGCCTCCCTATTTGGTGTACTTGTGTGTGTGGGCATCAGAATGAGCAGTTAACAAGGAGGAAAGAAACCAGTTTTCTGTCTTTCTTTAGTGCTAAAACTAGAAATGATCCTACCAAACCCTCTGTGTTCACAGAGGAAAATGGTGCAGAAGCTCAGTACAGAAAGTTATAGCTGCCATCTGCTCCAGTGTCTTTCCCTGCCTATTGCTTTCTCTTTTGCACAGAGATAATTTCTTACAATTTCCCCTCAGTTAGGGTTATGCAAAAAGCATTTTCTCTTATGTTTGTAGATATGTGGTCTCAAAATACAATTGCCTAGACTTGCAGGCCGCAGGCGGTATACCTCTCTCTCTTCTTCCTTTTTCACTCTTTTTTTCTTGCTTCTTGCATAATTGATGCTCCTGTCCTCCAGATCATCCCAAAACCTGGTCAGTGGGGATCCCTGCTCAGCTGGGATCCTTGCTCATCCTTGTGAAAAACCCAGTGATTTCCTTCTATCCAGCCTCTTCCACATCCTTTACAAGTCCTGCCCATCTCTGCCTCTTATATCTGCCCCTCATCTTCCTTACTGTATTTTTCAGCAAGTTACTGCTATGGTGGTCATATTTGCCTTTGTCATTGACCACGTACAGAGGCTTCTAGCCAGGCTGTGATTGCCTTTTAGTGCCTGTATCTTAATTTCTGCTGTATCCTTTCCTGACTCTGCTCTCCTCATGTCAGTATTCTCAATCCCTCCAGGCTTGGTGCTTTGCCATTCTTAGGGACACAGTCTTGCCTATATCTTCCCACACAGCCTTTCCTCTTGAAACATCACAGCTGTCGAACTTGACAAAGCGTCTCAATCCCTATCAGTACAAGGCTCCACTGTTTCGTTTCAAGAGTTAACTTCTGTAAATCACCTCCCAAATTTGATGGCTGGCATTGTTGTCAAAAAGGCAAAATCTCAGCTTCTGTCCTCAAAGATTTTCCCTTCCACCGATGCAAGTGAAGCTGAATGAAATGTGTTTTGGGGAGAAATAATGATGCCCTGTTTTCACACTACTTTAACTAATTATTTCAAAATTATGACTTTAACAGAAGCTGCTCTGTGTATAAAGAAACCCTCGTGGTAGGGATTTGGCTCCCTAAGTGTGACTTGTTTGGCATTTGCATTCAAACATTTCTGTGCTGCTTCTAGAGGATTTCTAAGGGTTGACTATCTGCTCCCACCACCCACGAGAATGCACAAGTAGAAGGTGAAAATTCTGGTTTTCAGCTTCAGCATTCCTGAATAAAATTTAGCTGATTGCAACAGTATCATTTCGGTGTGATTTTTAGCGAGTTTGAGTTTGAATGGGTTTAGAATAGGTGCTTGAGGGGCTTTTGTCCCCATGCTAATACCCCGGCTGCAGGGGTAGTCAGGAGGAGTGAAATGATGACCTGAAATAGAAAACGGCTCCAAACAGAGCTGGATTAATGTGAAATGGGGCCCTCATCCCATCTAGCCAGCCAGGAGGTACCCGCGTTGTACCCAATCTGGGATCCCCACCAAACCCACAGCCACCGAGCCCCCAAGCCTTCCGCGGCAAAGACATTCCCCAAAGTGGCACAGTGGCACTCGAGCAGCCCTGACCGAACTCTGAGCTGTGTGCCCTACCAAACATTAAACAGTGGAGGCTTTAAAACCCAATTTGCCTGGTTCTGATGGGCTTTGCATATTTTTTTTATGTGACAGATGCATTTGATGTGTTTGGAAAATTCGGCAATAGCGCTCCCCCTCCTGCGATGTTGCAAGGCTTGCTCTGTAGTACTGAAGAAGAAGGGAAAAAAAAAAGGCTTAGTGTTGGGAATTATAAATAATTTGATGCAACAGGTTTAAGTTACCATTTTTGTGGTGAAAAGAAAAGCTTAGCATGATCCAGATTTTCCTTGGTTTCCTCCCATTCTGCTGAGAAGCAGAGGTATTCACATTTCTTTGTCTAACAGTTTTATAATGTCTTAAGAGATTAACAGTGAGCATGAATGAGGGGCTGAGGATTAGACGACAAAAAGCCCAGGCCGTCCACTACCTTGTTTGCACATTTTACATTTTTCAGCATTGCCGAGTGAGTATAGAAACTAAGGAAAGATAATAAGGACCAGAGTCCCAAAAGTGTTTAGTGATTCAAAAAAATTCAGATGCCATGTCAGAACTGACAGAATGATGGAGCATTATGTGGCAGGACCCACTTTTTTGTCTTAGGGTAAGCTCTTGCCCTGAGTGAATGCAGATGTTATCGCAAGATCCCAGACAGACAGTCAGTGAAATGTGACAAGCTGTCAGCAAAGTTACACTACGTTGAGTTTGCTAAAATATCCCAAAGCTTTATGCATGGCTTTATATATATGTGAAAAAATCTTAGCTCAATCAATCGAAAAAAAAGGGGGGGGGGGGGGGGGAGGGCGGCAGCGGTGGGGGAGAAATTATTACAGTAACATTTCCAATCAGGAATCCTTTGAATTGTTCAGATATGGCTGTAAAAGTTTTTTAAGAGTGGAGGAAAATTGTCATCTGCAATATTTGGAAGATTACATTGGCATTGGTAAAATTTCTGAAAGCAAAACACATGCATAGTAAGGCTGTTAACCACATGTCATGCTGTGTCTGTCATTTCCCGAGTGATTTGGTATTTACCCCTGTGACATGCTTAGTCAAATCGGTAATAGCAGCCAGCAGAAGTGAATCCTACCAGTACTCAGCTTTCTCTTTAGCAGGGTATCAGCTTCAAAACAGGGAGTTTATAAGCAATTGTAATTCCTTTACTGTTTGGGTTTTTTTTTTCTTTTTTTTTTTCAATCTCAGAAATAGACACAAACAAGCTGATAAAATTGCTGACTGAGTGGCAAAAAGGACGTAAAGTGAAATGGTTAAAACATGCTCAGAAAAAAAAATACATGTAATGATAAATCGATGAAAATGATCTGAATTTACATGCTCTGAAGTCATAGCGAGGCTTAGAAGATGACTTTTGAATTTTGGGTCTGCAACAGATATTTGTTTTGTAAAAATTTTAACAAGGTATAAGCTTTTAAAATTTTGAGTAGAAAAAGAAGGGCCACGTTCTGCAGTCTTAAATATTTAAGTCTCAAGGAATCAGCACTCAAGCCATATTATTTATTTGCCAATGCACTCCTAGGACTGTGCACAGTATTTTCTTGGTTTAATACTTCATTACTAAAAATATATAGGGGAAACTCTATTTTTTTTTTATACATGCAACTTATTTTCACTTTTGAATTAAGACTGCAACATATTCAAGCTTTTACATAATTAGAGGACCGGGAGCCTAAAAATGATATTTTCAATTTATTTTGCAGATTTATTTTAAAGGTATATTTCCTTATATAGATGAGTGGATTTTGATTTGAAAATGCCAAAATGAATTTGCTATCTATTTTTTAAGTAATTGGATATATCATTCTCAGGAGCCCATTTAATAGTCTGTATTCTTGTTAAATTTAATGAGAAGGCTGTTTATAGTGGCACAAACTAATATATTTTGCTAGAATACAAGTTGCAGTATGTTAATTCTCTTCCAAGCAGAGCAGAATAATGCATGGGATTTATAATCAATTTAGGTCTCCTTTTGCATAAGATGATCTTGCATTATTTGTTTCCATATACTGAAAATATTAATTTACTTTTAGAAGCAGGGGAGAAAGGGAAACATACCCAACCACAACTTAGTGTAATTTGTGTTATAACAAAATGTATTACCAGATGACACAACAACCTTCTCTGATTTGGAAAAATGGGATCCAAAGATGCTTAGGAGATAACATCTCACACAGTGTTTTTGCAAAAAAACCTTAAAGTAAACAATCCAACTAAATTATGCATATGGAGGAAAGGACTGAGAATATGTTTAGCTGGTAATCGCACTCATGCTGAAGTTTTAAATTTCATCTGTCTGCTCAGATCTATTGTGATCCATTAAGTGGCTTCCTTTTTTTCCGACAAATTGAATACTGCAACTGCAAGGAGCTCTTTTGTTCTTTTAATTCAGTCAGCATGGAAATGATTTTCTCATTTCAGGCCCTTTTCTGTCCTCTCTTCATTGTGTCAATAAAATAGAGTTGTGCAGAGCTGCTCTAATCAGCTTAGAGTGCTAATTCATTGCACTGGGATGCTATCTGGGTCCAGCTACAGGTGGGCACTATAAGGGGTCAGTCTCCAGGGGAGTCTAATTGTGTCTCTCTTGGGTCTTGTTTGCAGAATAACTGAAATCTCAAACCCCAGCTTAAGAAAGGAAGGGAAAATGCACAAACATTGTTGTGCAGGAGCACGCACAATCTCTGGGCATATCACTTGGTCTCAAAGTTGTTTCCATTTTTACACTATTTGGGGAAGGGAATGATTTAGTTCGGTGGCAGAGGATTAATAAAGAACTATGAAAAACGTTTTTAAAACTTAATTAAGAATTCAGTTATTTTGAGATACAGATGTACAGGAGGGCAACGGATACCGTGGTGTTTATGAGGGGTTTTGGGGGAGGCTGGCCTTTCAATTTCTGAGACTTTCAAAGGACTAATGAAAAACAAGAAATATGTTATTTGGAATAACAAATCCTCTCCGAGTGTGCCAGTGATGATCTTTAGGAACCTTTACACCATGGCACCAGGGCATGTTGAACTTAAGGGTGTTTGCCAGCCCCAAGGAGCCCAGGAAATCCTTGGCCAAGTGAGAAAGGAAGCCTGGGCTACCCCAGTCCCACCCCAGTGCATTAACTCTGTGGCAGCCTTCCTCCTGGCATGGAGGGGCTATACTGTTGCTGGGAGACAGTGCTTTCTGCTGGAGATTTTGAGTTTTATTCTGGGCCATCTTAGAGAATTGCTCAAGAAAGATCGAGAGGTGGAGTGCAAGGCAAATGGAAACCTCATGTTTGCCTTCTGCCTCAATATCACACAATTCGGCCTAAGAACTCTCCCTGCCACAAGAGAAAGCAGACTTCAGGCTTTGCTCTTTTGTTTTGGGTGGTTTTTTTTAGTATATGAACTTATGTTTGCCACCAACCACAAAAAACTGAGAAAAGAAGTGATAGAAAGGGGGAGGGGACTCCCAGTGGTGTCTCCGGTCTCTTGCCACTTTGTCCCAGAGTGCGCAGTGTGGGAGCATCCTGTCCTGGGGTACGTCCTTGCCTCTGCCAACCTGCACCCCTGGGGCAGCCCTGGCATCTCTTCTATCAGGGACTGAGCAGGAAGAGACCAAATTTCCCAGACAGACACGATAGATGCTGCCAAATCGCTTCCTGATGTAATGCCAGCGAACCCAGTAACGTTACAGCACGCACAAGCCTGCTCCCAGCATTTGCTGTGCAAGGCAGTAGAGATGGGCATAGACAAAGTAGCAGTTATGGGGCTCCTACCAAAAATTTCTCAGCACCTTAAAGATGGCAGAGCAGCCCTCACACACCTCCCTCACTGGGGAGGAAAGACACAGTTTGCTGCAGAGCAGCCAGTGAGTCTGTGGAAAGTAAAATGCAGTAAAAGTGGTAAAGAAAATTGAGCAAATCATAAATTTCCTTATCAAGGTAGCATAATGTAAAATAAATTCTATCTAGACAGCATTTTGGTTTTAAATTAACATAAAGTTCTTCCCACAGAATGCATTTCCTTGCACCCACAATTGCTCATGCAAAAATTGGGCACTTCTTGGAATTACTTTTAAAATCTCTAGCCTGAAAAAAATAATTGGTTCTCTTTCAAGCCTATTTATCCCCATGTGGCTGAAGTTCTCACTTTATAGGAAAAGAAGAGAGGGCATTGCTGTGGCACATGGGCCTGGGGCGGCTCCTCTGCTAGAGCACAGAGGATCTGGGGGTGCCTTTTCTGAAGCCAGTGCTGGCTGCAGAAAGGATTTTAAGGCAATGTGGGCTCTACAGGGCCCCAGAGCCTCATCCTTAGCTACTTCTACAACTGCAGTCCTTCTTCACTCCAAAGTGAACCTGATTGAGTTTGGGCAGGACTTTTCCCCATTGATAGATTTTCTGCTGGAGAGATAAACTTGTCAGTCTATTGTGGTTTTGTGGCAGAGCTGCCACCATGAAAATTAATTAACATACCTGAAGACACCCCTGAGCAGGAAATCATAGTGCTGCTCTGTGATTCAGGGGTGAATAGGATCTCTCTATTATCCAAAACTCCATCAGGGAAGAGGAAATTAAGTTCTTAATTAGACAGTGTCCAAAGGAAGAAGTGAGGCATTGAAGAGATGAAGAAAATTGAGAGGTAGCTGATGCACGTATCAGGCTAATGATAGAAAAGGAAATAGTAGAGCTTGAAAGGTCACTGACCTTATTAGGCTGGGAGAAAAGTAGTAGATCTTCAAAAGCTTTCACCTATGATAGGTTGACAATGTGTGAAGTTCTCTAGATGGTCAGGGAGGAAAGACAGCCCAGAAAGAGCATGGGAACAAATTAGGTAGATTACAGTGAACTGCATAAATGCAGCATGAAAAGAGTCTTTAGAAAAGAGGAATTCAGGGTAGAAATAGCCAGAAATGTTTCATTGTTTTATGAGATTTCTTTTCAGTATGAGTACAGGATTTTCTTTCCCACTTAGTAATTTTAGCTTTTTTTTTGCTACCAATTAATTTCAATAATGATCCCTCACTGGGTATAACATTTCCTTAATCAAATATTTGCTTTTTGCTAAACTGAAATATTTCAGTAGTAGCCAGCTCTGAATATTAATTCCAGTGAGATGAAGATAGTGCTGCTAATAATAGCTCCAACTTTAGGTTTTGAACACAAGAAACACGTTCTGCATAGCTTAGAGAAAGCGTAGCAGTTCCAGTAGTGGCAAGAGACTTTTACCTTAGAATACCAGACTTGGCCAGCTGCAAGACTTTTAAAGGATGTTATAGGCTATTTTCTCAGTAGGTAAAAACTCCCTGGCTCTTTAAATGAGATATTACAAGAAACAAGTATATAGTAAGTTAAACTAAATACCCGTAAAGCCTGTCTCCTCCCAGCCTTTCTTCCTGCAGCAGTTTCATGCTGTATGTAGGCGATTTCTCAAAGCCAGTGAGGACTGATTAAAATCCTCCCTGCTGGTTCGTGTACAAGCATGGGTCTGAGTTTAGAGGTAGAGTTGTTTTTCTGTCTTCCTGGTAAATGCTCGAGTTTCCTTATTCTGACTCTTGGTAGGAAAGGGGGAGAAGGAATGCAGAGAAGAAAGAAAAAGAAATTAAAAATAGAGCACTGCGTATTTATTATGCAACAGGACCGGTCCATACACTATATAACAGCAGTTTTTCAATCAAAATAAATGAGGACAAATTATTTGTTGTTAAAAAACAATGCTATAACTCCCTTTAAGTAGAGTATCATCCGCCCCAACAGTACCATTATATACCCTATGTAAAGACAGACCAGCCAAGAGCCTGAGTTTATTTCTTTTACTATGAGACAGTTTAATGAATTGCTTTTATTTTTTATGCTATGAATATCGAGACTGATTTTAAATAGATACTGATGTATTCTGAAATCAAAACCCCGTTGTGAAGAAATGGTATCATGCGGCTTTTCACCAGTGAGATAGAAGTTGCTTCTTGAATCTACCCAGAAGAGCAAGCACTTTCCCATCATTGGAAAGAAAACAAACTTGGTATGCTTCATGTGTTTTTTCTGGTGCAAGTTATATGTCCTGAAGCAGAACCACTTTGTAGGACTCCGGCCTGGAGGGCAGAAGTGCTGCTGGTCCCTGTTGGCAGAAGAGCAACGCATACCTCGATCCCTAGGAGGGCTCTACAGAAAGGCATTACGGGTGCTAAAGTTCCCAGAGACGGAGAAGGGCTGCCATCCCTGATTAGATGTGGTCTGTAATAGTATCGTCCTGTTTTCACTCACCACGGTAGAACATTTCTACTAGGCTAACGAGGCATAGGGTAATGAGAAACATGCCAAGTTTAAGGGAAAGAGGAGTCAAACCTACGTACAGGAAACAAATGTGATCAATTACCCCAAGTGTAGGGCTCACAGATACCTTATCTTAAGGCTGCTTAAAGTAAGAACTTGATTGTTTCCAAATGCGTTTAAGAAGCTAGTGATAGAAACACATTAATATGAGAGACACGTGAAGTTTTATTACCTCCAAAAATTGTCATTATTACTTGCTTCTAAAGATATGGGAGAATCAACACGACTGTCTAACACATGATCATAGCAATAAATCTATGACTACCTATGCATGTGCAGACGTAGAAACAGAGCTTTAGCATTATACTATTACAGTCTTCTAAACAGTATTTCTAAAAACGACCAGTATTTATTGCAATATAAAAATCCTCTTCTACAGTTTATTTTTATTTCATTGAGTGTTTTTTTTTTTTTGCTAACATTAGACTTGTTTCTTCTCTTCAAAATAAATATCTTAAAGAAGATTTCCTGGTGATTATTTTCCTTTTAAGGTGCTGCACCATCTGTAGCCAGCTACTGAACTTACAGCACTAGAAATGGAAATCATTAGCTGAAATTTCTGACAGTGTGTTTTTCTGAAGATACGTTAGCAGAAGGGAGAAATGTGTAACAGCAAGCTCATAATAAGGTTTTGCTTTGACCTAAAGTTATGTGACACTCTGCTAGGTTTCCAACGTAAATCTGCTGCATTTAGGACAGGAATATATTATTTTTCACAAAATTACTACTGTCTGTAGTAATGTTACCCACAGATAAATTAGCAGGGGAAGGGAAGCCATTGTGGGAAATCTAACACGATCTTCCCATGCATGGAAACCTCTCGGGCATCAGCAGGAGTTGTGCATGAGGTCTGATGGAGGGATATGACCCAAACCCTCATGACTGCGTTACAGTAATTGCCTGAGATGGATGTGGCACTTCTTATATCTCATGGGTGGATTTACACAGGCTGAGGCTGCAGCTCTGGAGTGAGGCAGAATGTGCCACTGGTTTCAACAGGACTAAACACCAGAGTCTTATATTCCTACATGTGATAGTATTCCTTAGGAAAGCAATTTAGAAGTTGGAGACTCAGGACTGATGTATTGGTAGAAAGAATCAAAATACAGTGTTGGCGTTTTTTGTCGTTTAAGATTCCAGACTGGATTTCAAAGGGATCTAGTCACTTTGTAAACCTACACCTGATCCATCTTTGCATAATACAGACTGAAATGAGGGCTGGAATGTTTAAATTTTACTAGACATCTTTTGACATAGGTGTTGTTATACAAAGGGGGTTATTGCTTTGTTCTGCAGGAGCAGGCTTGTTTCCTTTAAAACCTGTTTGTCTCTCACCTGAAGTGACACATTCAGCATCTTAAACATGCTATTCTATTTTGAATCATTGTTTTGTGTTTGAGATAACAGCTCAGTTATTTAAACATTCATGCACACTTACTAATTCCAAAGGAATAAGACATTTATTACAAATAGTCATTTAGATGCGTCTTCAACTGTTCAGACATCTGTTGTAGTGATGTGTGAGGTGGTCATTTCAGGAGACAACACTAAAATGTAAAAACAAAAAAAAAGTTTATGGTCTTTAGCTGGAATTATATTCATAACTGACCTGTTATGGTTTATTAAAGTTTTGCACTTTAGCCTGGAGACATTTGCCAGTACAAAAGTAATGGCTGCTTTAACATCCGTGTACAAAAGTGGAATTTAAGAGATTAACTTGTGTTTGACCTACTTAGCTCTACTGGTAATGAGGGGTGCAGGGGCACAGAATTAATTTCTCTCAATTTGTGGCTCTCAGGGGTGCTGCTAAGTTTGAGAGTGCTTGAATTTTAAGAGTCTCCTGGTGTGCTGAGAAGGTTTTGTTGCTGCACAGAGCTCTGCTGGCGGCAGGGACTGAAGTGCTAGTTTTATCTATTTGATTAATAGCCTGATTGAGTTCTAGTGTATCTTTGAAAGAAAGTACCCCATATTTTCTCTCCCACTTGAACAGCATTTTTTTCTCACATGAGCTGATTCTCCTCTCCCACTCAGTAACAACAGCTTGGATCAGCCAGTGGACTGGGAAACGTACGCTGGGCCTAACTTTCAGTCTGCAGCTCTCAAGCAGGTTTTTACATACATGATCTGTTTCACCTTCACAATAATCTGGGATTTATTCAGGATCTGCTGTATGTTTGTTATGTGTGATATTAATGGGCTGCTTCTAGCAGTATATAACTCAGAGTGGTATTATTTGGACTAATGTGATTTTAAAAGCTAGAAAATGACTGTGCAGTTATTACTCCAGTTCTATTTCTTTATCACAGTATTAATTCATCTAAAGAGATTTTTGGCAAAGCAATTTATACTCTCCTGAAATTGGCTGTAGCTACTGAATGCACATTTCCTTTTCTCCCTTAGTTTAAAAGACCTGAGCTAGTTCCTTATTGATACCCTTCATCCCTCCTCTTCCTTTTAAAGTAACCACTATTCAGTAGAAGGTTTCTTTGTGTAGAATCAGTAGTGACGTGAAATGATTTATTCCAAGCTTGCTGCAGTTTATCAGAGAAATAAACAGAGGAAGCAATAATGCATGTAGGTACCATCCTGTGTCACATATGCATATTGAGGAATGGGATGATAAAGATGAAAGATTTCTAAACTTTTCTAAATATTTTTAATTGATTTGTCAGATTATCACATCGGAATATTGCTTATCTTTTCTAGAAAATTTAAGATAAATGCTTCCTCTAGTTCTTTGAGGTCTTCAGGTAAATCATAGCAGAGAAGAGTCTGGAGACTGTGTGTATATGTGTTATTATTTTTCAGTAAGCATGATATTAAGCACAGCAAAATTACATATTAATGATAGCAGTATAAAACATCTCTCTTTGTGTTTCATAATATGTATGAAGAAACCAATAGTTGTGCCAGAATCCATATCAACATGTGAAATGCCCTTCTACAGGAATGCAATTTTATTGTGTAACATTTACCTATCTATTTAATAGAAACTAATTGTCCTTAAATTCTTCTCTGGAAGGTCACAAAGCCTTTGCCAAGTCTCATTGTCAGCTCCTCCTTACGAAAACCTGTGAATACAGGAAAGCATAGCTTCCCTTGGGATCTGTGATCTATCAACAAAATGGTCCTAGCTACTTGTTTTCAGCAAGCCTGGACTGACCAGTGCTTTTACCTTAAGGAAATGGCTGATCTTTTTATTTTCAAGTTAAGGAAATTAAAAGAGATTTTTAAAATAGGGAGGTTTTATATACAGAGGTCTTCCACAGGGCTTCCTGTAATGAGGTGTACACACACATACCTCAATGCAGTTGTTTTTGAAGTGTAACTGCTGTCAGAAAGTCATCAAGGATTTTCCCGGTTTTTGAAAAAAAAAAAAAGAAAAATAGACTATTTTGGTGTTTTGCTGTTAAAACATAAAATCTTATGTCTATGATGAGTCCTTAAAAATGTTGTCAAGGCCATTCATTTTAACTCTGGGGAAGCAAATCTTGCTATGGTGTGCTTTCTTGATTTCATGGAAATTGTTAAAGATAAGGTTAAGATTTGCTAAAATACTTGAAAACTTTTGATTTTAAATGTTTCTTACTCTTCTTTCATGGAAGGAAAGCTCTGGTTGTTGTCAGATATACTTCAGTGAAAAGCGACAACACCAGTACCTGACCCACTGTACAGAGTTAATGTCCTGCAATCTTTCCCTGCTCCTGAGAGTCAGAGGGAGTTTCCAGCTCCACTTTTCCCAGCAGCTGCCAACGTTGTCAGCACTGATCTGTCAGAAAGGATTTTTCCTGGCAAAACTTTGAAGCTCCTTTCTGACATCCCCAACAAACTAATTGTTGTCTCCTGCCTCTGAGAGCCCTCTGAAGTCCCAACGAGTTAGTGTCTTCTCAAGAGATGAGAAAGGGGACTCACAAAATCAATTTATCAGGCTATTATGCATTGTCATCAGCCAAAACAAAAACCTGCTAAAGACAGGAGAAAAAGTAGAAGGAATGGGTCTCTGAGAAAAGGTTACAGAACATCCATCTTCTCTCCTCTTCTGATTGTTTCCTTTCTTTACCCATTTTCATACACATTTCCCTCCACTAAAAGACACTTTATGACAAGCATTGTAATCTCTTTAGACCAGAGGGGAACCTCTTCTTTAGGACAGAATCTTTGCAAGGCGTGAGTGACAGCGGGAAGGGGTCCAATTGCCACTGAAGACACTAGGCAATAAATCATCCACCCTGGCATCGAGTGGCTGGACTAGTCCCCACTTCCTGATGGCCACCAGTGCCTGGCAGTGACAAAACAGCTATTGTCAGCGCCCAGCAGCCCAATTCCCTCCTTTTCCCTGCCGAGTTTTCAAGTTTACCTAAGATAGAAGAAACACAGATTATAGCATTGGGAAAGAAAAAGGGAAAGTCCGCCACGGGTAGGAGAAGGGACACGGGAGAAAGATGCTATCATCGCGTACTTTTGTAAGTCCAAACAATAGTAGCAACTGGAGAAGTGCCATCAGGTTTTTATTGGCAATTACTAAAATGTCTTTTGAAACCCTCCAGCCCAGACGGTGATTTTGTTTGCATGTTTTTAAGACTTTCCATTTCCAGGTGACCCTTGGTGCTGTGGTTATTCTTTAACCGAAGCAAGGCAGTGCTAGGAGGTGTGCACTGTTATAATCACAACAGCTCTTCATCAAACAGAACAATCTTAAGGAGGAAATACTGGATGGAAAAATAAATGTTTGTCACCCAGATACAAAGATTGGAGCATGTTTTGGATTCTTTCAGGCCAAACCCAAAGATCTTTGCATTGTCAAGTTATGACACCAAATACCATCATGAATTTTTTTATCATTTACAACTAAGTTGCCACAAAAATAGCTAAAAAATGCATCCAGTTTGTTCCAGTGAAAGGCTTGTGCACTGCTACTGCATAAAAGACGTTTACAGATAAGTTGTAATCAGCCCAGAGTTACATATTAACTGATGAATTATGGTAAAGAGAGGAATATAAGACAGTAGTGGGATGAGTCTTTAGATCTTAAATGCCTCAGAAGGTCACCAAAGGATAAGAGTAGCAGAAAATTTATCACAGCTGCATTTTTATCCTTATTGATTTTTGTCTCAGAGTCATTAGGATGTTTCCTTTAGATAAACGAGCTAGAGAAGACTAACCATTTATTAATTATTGTTGATGCTGGGAAAAATGACTGTTCCCTCCAGAACAGCTCTAAACTTTAGTGCACTTGCTAAATGTAATGCAAGAGAGGAACTTAACTCTGGAATTTTAAATAATGAATTAGTTAACGTACCATTGACTCCTCTATTCTGTGGTGGTAAGTGAAAATCTATGAGCATTTGTTTCTCAGTGTGCTGTTGTTCTGTATGTCCACTGCTCCAGCTCTCAATTATTAAGAACCATTTGGGGGTATGAGAGTGCAATATATATTAAAAAAAAAAAATATCTGGAGCTCCATAGTCAGGTAGACATGGCTTTCATTATCATAAGAAATATAGAGATTATATCATCCTTCCAAATATCGACTAGCCTGGGGGTGAATAGTTTTTGTTTGAGTGAGTGAGTAAAACATCATTAGTTTTTTCATGATCAGCATGGGAAAAGCTGACAAGTAGATTTTTCTGTTGGCTGGTATATTTTCATGACTGTTTTGTAAGGCTGTGTTATATGGTTCTGCTTATAATGGAACTACTTCATGGTTTCGCAACAGGAAAAAATATTCTTCCTTTCTTTTTAACTGTGAATTGATTAGGCTGCACTGAACTAGCAAAAGTAACCAGAATGCTCTTTTTAACATTTTGAATTATTTAATGAAAAGCCTTTAAGGTCTTTAGATTCACTGTTAAATTGCTACAGAGAGTAAATGAGATGAAGGTTTTTCTAGGCTCCATGACAGTTCTATCCCATTTCATCATCTTAACTAAAAAATAATCCTATCTAACTTGAAATCCACAGCAGCTATAAGTAGAAAATAAATCCAAACCACAGCTCAGACTTGTAACCTAACAGCTATCATAAATAATCAGAACCTATTTGAAGGTGGAAGATGGGACATTAGAAGCTATTTACACTACTAGAGTGATGCCATTGATCAGTAACAGCAACCCGTAGATAAGACTCATATGATGTCATGGTTATTTATGATGGGAATTGACAGTAAAGCTACTATAGAACTTTCTTCCCGACAGCTTCATTCATTTCTGTTTGTGATGCATTTTGCTGCTAAAGAAGCAATCAATAGCAAAATTGTGGTGATAAAAGTTATTACTGGTTAAATATATGAAAAATGTGCCTGTGTACATATACATATATAATGCCAACTATGAGAACATTAAAAAATTAGGTCAACAGAATTTATTTAATATTTTTTATTAACAATGTACAGTAAAGCCATTTCATGTTCTTTGATGGTGAACATGTACTACAGTCCGATTTATTTTCTAACCTCATCAAACTTATTGCAACCATGAGAAATGCAGTGTTGCAAAGATTTAATATAATGTTACAGCTTCTCTACAGTAAGCCTTATGGCTCACGGTGCATTGGTGCAAGTCAAAGAAGAGAAAAAAGCCCCACCGGAGCTGTGAATCTCCTGTATGTGTCCAGCATTAACTGTTTACCACCAGCAATTAAGATGGTTTTAGAAGCAAGCAAAGGCTGCTTAAATAGGCAAATATCCCTTCACCAGGTGCATTGTGCATGTATGCAAATGCCAATTTTGTGGACTGTTTTACAATAAAAAAAGGCAAGAAGTGATTATTTTCTTATATATGGTCTTGGTCCTCTTGGTGGGAGATGTATGATAAAATGAAGGTGAGATCATGACCAGTCTTAGAGCAATGGGTCTTGTTGCTGCCTCCTCGACAGGTGCTGTGGGCTGTCCTTGTAGGGCCAGTGCTTTCTTCCCCACAGGCATGAGCAAGCTCTGGGTGGGTACATGTGAAAGGAGTTGGAAGAGGTGATGAGGGAGAGGTCTTCTAGAAGGTCAGAGATGACTCAACCAGGGTTGAGAGACACCAGGTTGCACATGGTGTCAGGCTTGGCCCAGCTGCAGAACACGTATGGTAATGAAGGTGGTTATCTCTATTACTTCCATAGTACTACAAATAAACTGATATTTTGGTTGCTAATTTTGTATAAACCTTTTAAAGCATGTTAAGACAATATGTTGGTAAAAAAAGACAGCAGAAAAAATGTACAGAGGAAATACGAAAGAATAGTTTCCAAATTATTTGAAGGATCATATTTGTCTATTGCTTCCGTAATGTCTCCATTTTTTTTGTGTGTGTTTTACTTTTTATTAGGCAGTTTATACCCATGAATATTTCTGGTTTTGTAAGCTAAGATTTGTTCAAAACAAAATGTTAATCAGATTGTCATCATTAAATGAAAAAATTGTGGAGATGGCTATGTGTTCAGGTCTGCAGTATGCTCTGCAATAGCCAGTCAATTGGATTACTGACCCAGATGCTACAGGAACCAGAACAGAAGACTGAAAACTAAAACTAACAATAGACAGAAATTGTATAAAAACTCATGAGCCACAAGAAATTAAAAAGCAGTATAAGGGGGAAGAAACAATCTTTCTTTCTGTAGTGTCTGCATAGGCCATAAATAGGGCATTGTTGAAAATACACTGATGTTTCCGGCTAGCATTAGCCGAATATTATTTGTTCATTAGCAAAATCACAGTGATTGGCATGTTAATACTGACTGTTATTTGTTTCTTAACTTAGTTTTCTCTACTGAACAACTGTAGTAAATGCATGTATCAAAATTATCCTAATCCTGGCTATTTATAAAATTCTTCAGTAAAATAATCTGTATTTAATCATCTGTGATACGTGTCCTCATCCTCAGAGGAACTGGCTTATCTTTTAAACAATCCAGGCTGTATTTTGTATAGGTCCTTTATGTGTATGATTGTATGTACACAGCAGGTCAAAGGCAGTGCTTCCCAAGACCATTGTTGGCCTGGAACAATAAATATTAGACTTAATTTAAATGGGTCAGAGTTCATTCTCATCCACTGCCCATCTATATGGCAAAAACGTCTGGTCAGTCATTTAGTTGAGACAGAAAGAGTCAATGTCAACAAACTGCTAATGAAAGAAATGTGTATTTGATGGAGCTTCTTCTAAGCCATGACAAATCAATATGTGATGTTATATACATGTGTATGTGTCCTTCTGCTGATCTGTAGAAAACAGGAAAATTTAACAAAGTTAGTATTTCATTGCAGCATCTGTCTCAATATGGGCTCTTTTTTTTTTGAGATTTACAATTTGTACCTAGCAATGTGGTTTTCCAGTTAAATAGAGATGTACCTCTCGGTGGGATTTTTTTTTAATGTGGTGAAGAAGTATTACTCTTATTAATATTTCACACATTTTATAGGTAGTACTACCTCTATGACTTCACACTGTTCTTCCCAAATGGTCCCCAGATTGTACTCAGGAAATGTTATTACAAGACTTTCTGTCGTATTTTGCGAAAGGATGGGTTCCTGCATCTGGGATCACTGGAATTTGAGCCACCCTTCCAGGAGCCAGCAGTGTGGGTGATAATTGTCGTACACAGGGTAACAGCAGAATGCTAAAATAATGTAGGACACTGGGTGGATCACAGACATCAGGCAGGAAACAAGACAAGCCTTCATTTCGTGTTTGCTTACAGCTGGTATGTTAAAGCCATTGCAGGGAAAAGCAATTTGTGATGGCGAAAGACGTTTTCCAGTGACCATTAGCCTAAAATGTCGTGCCTAGGCTGATTGCCTGGAATTGGGAATTTTCTCCTTGGAAAATGAAGGTAGGACTTTGGTCTCACAGCATTTTTGAGCTGGTATTTCCAAGGCAGTTTACAAATATTGCATTTCTGAATGTCAAAATGCCAAGCATCAGCATTCACTGTGTTTAACTGTAGAGATAAGTTGGTCTTTTATAGTGAGAGAAACAGAAGCACAAGGAAGTTAAAATGATCATTTTCAAACTCCTGCCTTAAGGCTTAGGAGTATAAACTCTGTTTTTCTGTGTCAAAGCAGGCAGTCCAATTCTCAGTGTTGCTCAGCAGCCTCCATTGACTGCAGAAATTATGGGGTGGATAAGTTTGCCTCTTTTGTTTTCCGTGTTTCAGAATGTGTTCGACTCCAGCTGTGTTAGGTATTTTTTGTGTTATTTATGCCCAACAACAGTCATATGTTAATGACCCATCTGTGCTTTGAATCCAACATGTCTCTGAGGTGAACTGGATGATGAAAAAGGCTACTCATTGTTATTTGGGATTTTATAGCGTTAAATGTGTGCTGATCATGTTGGAAAGAAACACAGGGATGCACCTTCATCCAGAGGCTGTTATTGCTTCCGTGGACTGCGGTCCTTTCGAGGAAATGTGTGCAGAGAACTGTTGTGCAAGAATGTGGTAAAATCAAATATCAAAGGGTCCCAGCCCCAAAGGCTTTTCTTTTACACCTAAGACATACTACTTATCATTTAATTATTACTTTGATTTTCTCTGGTCACTAACAAGGCAATCCTGTTGAATACAACCAAAATCAGTAGGAAATTGTTCCAGACATGTTATTCTAAGGGGGCTGGGCTAGAGAGGAACTACCTAAACATAAAAGGAAAAAAAAACCCCAAACCTCAAAGTCCAAAATCTTATTTGGATTTGTGTCAAAATTGAATATAGTTTATGCAAGCTCATCCTTTTTAGTTGAACACTGAAATCTTCCATTGGGCTGGATAATCACCTCCAAATGAGCTGCTTCAGTGAGGTTATAAATGGATTTTACAGTGGTTCCTAAGACTGAAACACCCTATCCCTTGCCTTTTTTTGCATGCTATAGTACAAATCCCTTGAGCTCAAGTTTTCAGAAGTTGCCATCAATTTTCTGTGTGATCTGTTTTCTAGCACAGCCGACCATCTGACTCCTGCAGAGACTGTAACCAAGAGCTGCTGTGGTTAGGTCACTGGCAAAGTCAGCTCGCACTGACTAGAGGCAGAAAGCTCACATAAAGAAGGTACTTCCGAAAATGTGGCTCCTATAGAGATATTTTTTCATCTGTAATCAAGGGATGCATTGGGTGCCTGGGGTGTTCATGTGATTGACTGAATTAGTAATGTAGACATGGATTGAAATTGAATTTCTTAGAGAGAATACATCATGTTAGAACAGAGTCTGTTCCTCCCTTTGAAGACAAATGTCCTGGAGATTGCTACAGTTAAAGTGAATGCTTTTTCCATTATTTGGCATGCTTCAAGTTTCCAGTGAAGTTGAGTTTACTGTGCTAGGGCGGAGCTTGGGAGCTCCTTCTGGCATGAGCACTGCCTGAATGCAGGACACATTTTACAGAGCATCAACAGGCTCTGGATCTAGACACATGTTAACTGTCCTGCTCCTTTCACTGAGTAGCACTGCCTTTAAAAGACAGCAAATTGCTGAAACTTCCAATGTGAAAATAAAGATGCTTTTCTAAGTGTTTTTTAGTTGCATACATATTGTGGCCACTGTTGAACTCACATCCATCTTTGTTCAAGGGTAGAATCTCTCTAAATTAAAATCCTTCTTAATTTCTTGGCTCCAGTCTGAGTAAGGGTCTCTATGGGAGCATCTCTTCTTTTTCTCTTTATTTTTTTTTCCAGATTAGTTTGTACCCAGGTTTCTCTTGTTCTCTTTCTTTCTTAACTACATGTACCTTTGATTAGGAGGAACCCCAATGGGAAGCAGATAAACTGAGAACAAAGATTTCTGCAGCTTAGGGATTTGACCCAGAAGCTTGTTTATCTGTGGACGTGTCTGTTCATACCTGCTACTCCTACAAGTCACGAGTTTGCCCCAGCAAATTGGTGCTAACAAATGCAGTTGCCCAGGGTCTCTCTTTAGCACACACATGCATTTATCCAGATGTTCAAAACACATTTTTCTTTTAACAACCTGTCAACGAATTATTATTATGTATTTTGACGTGCCAGGAAAGGGGGATTTTTTCATATGTGAAACAATTGGGAAGGGAAAAATACCCCTGCTGCCTTCAAGATTTTTGCCATCAGCCAGCTACTGCTGAACTTGAGCTTTGGGTCATTCCACTGGTTTCCCAGGACTAGCTGCAGAAATGGATTTGTGCATTTGGTCTCCATTTTTTGGTGTACTGTCAGTGCAGCCGAAGTGGAGATTCAGACCCTCCTTTACTCAGATACTTCTGCCCCTAAAAGATCCTATAATACTCTCTCAGCAACAGAGCTCAGCCCACATCACACTGAAAGGATGATGACTATGTAAACAGGGCAGGAAGAAGTTAGGCATGAAAGTAGGACAAAACCCAGATTCTTTGGACTTTTGTTTGCATGTGAGAAAGGGGAAAAGTAACTGCGAAGAACTGAACAGCACCTGATGAGAATACTGACAACTGACTGTGCACCCAAAATAAAGCAATAATGGGTAAATGCTGGAAAAAATAGGTGGAGCCTTGGTTTGGAGCTGGTGCTTGCTCTGAAAACAAAAAGTGAAGGCAGAAGGAGCCGGCTTGCAGAATACTCCTCCTAGGGGCTGCAGGAGCCTCTGCACCATCCATAGACGATCAGAGCATCCAAGCATCTTCCCTTCTGCAGAAGCTGCTGCAGCTGCCTGGAAACCTGACTGAGAGTCAGTAGAGGTGATAATTAATATAAAGGTTTTGGTTGATGCAGGATAACCCTTTTTGCTGCTTTAGTCTCTCTACAAGCTGTGCCTGCAAGTCATGGCCGGTCAAGCAAGCACAGGGTGTCAAACACTGTGTCTGTGTCTGTGTCTGAGCTCAGCAAAACAACAGTTCTTAAAGGAACTTGAAGCAATTTTTAATTCTGTTTGGTCTGTTCTAGGGAATGAGACATTAATATTGCTCCCTGATAGCATTTCTCTTGTCAGGGAACTGCACTACGCTCTTCATATTTGGGGACTTTCTCACTTCCAATGCTGACTTTTTTCTACTCTTCCTTTCCTGATTTGTCCTAAATTGCAAAAAAGTTAGAGATGAAGAATGCAAAGATCTTATAGGAGATACAAGAATAATAAAAGTACTGTTTAAGTTGGAGTCCTCCCAGCCTTGATTGTTTTCTTTTTAGAAGTATTTTAACCCACCTCTACAGATTGTGTAAATTACACACACAATATGAGTGTGTGAATACATTAAATATGCTTTCATAGGTTTGCCTGTCATATTATAAAAGCAGCAATAAAATACTGAGAGTATATTATACTTATTAATGTATATTTGTAATATACAATCGTTAATCACAAAGTACTAATAACAGACTTTTTTATCATGTTGAGGCAAAACTTGCCAGCTTTGACTGTTGGGGCTGACTTTACAACTACACTAAACGAAGTGGAGGGAATATTTCATGGGGAAAATGCAAGGTCCCTAAAACATCTGGTTGTAAACCTGCAGCAGGGTCTGAAGCAATAATAAAGCTTGTGATGGATGAGTCACGTGAAGCTTCCTTCACCAAAAAGCTGTTGCATTTCAGGCTTATTCTTCTCTAATAATAGACTTTCAGGACCTGGACAATAGCCAGAGCTTTCCCCTTATTCTTGAAGGGCTGAATGGCAGCACTGGCCAGGGTGCAGCTCTGCAATGGGGCACAGGAGACATCCAGTTTTCCCAGCCCTATTGGATGAGAGGTGTCCTCAGCTTTACACTCAGAGCATGGCCCTTCTCATGGAGTGGGGTGTCACTGCTGTGACTGAGACTCGTGCAGGAGCAGAAAGCCCTCCTCCAGCACCCTGTCCTCCTCCTCTACTTGCCTGGCCTTTGCACCCGTTGGAAGAGGATACAAGTCTACCCTACAACCTTGTGGTTTTTTGCCCGTGCAAACCATTTTGCCTTCTTTTCATCCTCAGGGATGATCTGAAAGGTGAATGAGGATTTTTTTCCCGGGTACCACAAAGCCCATGCTGAGTCCAGTGGGATCCATACCTGCAACTGCAGGCTTTGGATTTTGTTCTGGAATGGTGCAGTTAAGCTGCTGTTGGGCTGTCTTATTAACTCAGATGCCATTTCCCTTCGAACGGCCTTTGATTAACAGGGTTATTTTATCTATTTGAGAATCGGATTTTCTGAAAACACCTCAAGAACCCATTTACAGCCAAGTGGAAAATTTTCCCTTAGCCATATGTTTCCTATGTAAATGTATGTAGTGACCTTGGAGCCATCTAAATCCCTGAGCACATCTTGCTTGCTCACTGGGGCTTTTATTTTTGGTGAATCAGAAGTAAAATCAAAAGCCTCTTTGAGGATTACTGAAAAGGAATTCCACATGTGTTAGTGTGTGTGCACACAGGCCATTTAGTTTAGAATACAACCTCACTAAAATCAAATGAACATAATCTGAACATGCTTTTAAAAGATTAAAACCCCAAAAGATGAAACTGGAAAGCCTTTTGAGTTTTTATATGAGACAAGCAATTTATGTGGTCCATCATGTGCGTATTCAGATCAGCATTGTTAGAGCAGATTTTCAGCATAATAAAAGAGAAACTGGAGTTTCTTCATAGAGTGTAGACCTCAACAGGCTATTGCAGTCCAAACATTTTAAAAAAAAAAATCTGTTATCAGTGTCATCCTTCTAGAAGGAATATAATCTCTTCTCAAAATCACCTGTGAACAGGCTTTTAATATTTTATAGTCTTTTTGGGAAAAGACATAGCACCCTTTAGCTCCACTAGTGACTGGATCTTGGAGGCTCAATTCCACCAGCCTCTCCTCAGAAGTGTTTTGGCCTCAAAACTCCTGGCGAACTCCAGAAGCAGTCTTGTAGATGCAAATTCTGCCAAGGTCTCCGTACAGGAGAGAAAGCATGTGGAAAGTCACTCTCACTTCTTTATGTTTGCAGATATATCTCTGTCTCTCATCGTGTTCTCTGTCCTTATCTTAACTCCCCAGTAAATCTAGAAATTGAGGAAAGTGCTTTAGTTAGTGATGAACTTAAAGACTGAATCTTCTGTTCTCAGGACAGATACAAATCAAGGTCATGCCCTTTCTCTTGGGCTCTTCTAGAGGTGCTTGAAATTCATTTTCCTCTTGTATCTTTTATAAAAAAGGATAGTCTTCTTTCAGTGAAGACACATCACTGAGATGGATTAAATGGGACTAGCACAGAAAATTAGTAACATTTCACTCAAAGACAATATCTATTATTTCCCACATAAAACATAAACTAAACTTGCAAAAATTGAAGTCCATATTTTTAGAATATGCTATGTATAATGCGTATAGTATGCATCTTTCCTGCAGGACAATGGAAACATTGATTTTTCTGTAGCTTGCTCTCCTTTTGTATTATGAAGTAACTGTAGTGATTTATTTTTTTGTATTTCAGGATCAGTAATATGACAGAGGAAACAGTCAAAAAAGCTGTAAACCATCACATAGCAGATACAAGCACCCACTTCATCCCAAATGCTGTAGCTATTTCTTTGTTTGTGTTTGTTTTTATCTGCACATGCATTCTTAAATACAAGGGTGGTAGATATTTCACAGACCTGCTTGTGCATGGCTGGAAGTGCTCTCTTTCACGCCTGTGGATTCTTCCCCACCCTGTTTCCCTGTCATAAATGAGTGAAACAGTCTGTGCTCTGCAGAGGAACAGGCTGTGGCAGCATCCTAACAGTGCTACTTGGGGTTTTTTGAAGATGGCTTTCAGACCATTTCCAGGCTCTGTACTTCTGTTTTGCAGGCTCATTAGCTTTCATGGCTTGATTTCAGTGGTGTGTCTACATGACATTTATTTGCTTTATGAATTGAGGTTTTAATTCACTTATTTTGCTTTTAGCGAGTGGATCCATGCTGTAAAGTTTTAAGACTTGCTCTTGAAACACTATCTTCTTGGCTAATAAACCGAGATGATGACAAGATCTGTAGTGAATATTCAAATAAATGTGATTACTTCATTTCATGTCAACAGAGGAGGTGAAAAGTGCAGCTCAACTGGCTCGGTTAGATTGGAAGGAGGGGCTGGGAAAAGCAAGAGACAACAAAGAGATAGTTTGTAAGATTTAGTGGCTTTTTTCAGCAGGGGTGTTGAGAAGTCAGTGTTGCAAAGTTCAGCCGGGTCAAACAAAGTGCAGAAACTTTCTTACATTCATTGAGAAAAGCTTGATATATGCTTCCAAAAATTCAAATTATAAGAAAAATATTAAATGGACAGATGATGTACTACTTTTACCTAGTCTAAACAGGCTGAAGTTTGCCCTGAGAGTATATTATCCTTTTTAGATCATAAGGTAGAAAGTCCACTATCTGTCACAAACTATAACTGTGATAAAATGGTCTTCCAGGAAATCATAAAAGACCATTACACCAGTGATGGTGTTTCCTGGCTTGAAGATTGACTGACCCAGAAAGGCACACTTATCTAAACGAACTTTACAGTCTGCATGTTTATTAATAATAAAATAATCATTTTCAAAGGCAGATTGGACAAAACTTGGTCAGGATTATTTGAATGCAGGCAATTAGCTGTGCAGCAGGTGCATTGAATTTGCTTTTTTGGCACAGAAAATGCAGAGTCATCTCCAGGAAGGTGATGTTCCTGGGAAAGGTAGGCCAATATTTGGTTTATCTGTAGACGGTACATAATGTTTTTCAACCAAAGTGGTGATGTTTTTAGTGTGGAGCAATAAGATATTGTTTACACAGATAAAACCTTTGTCTCAGATGAAAATGGCAATGTAGGTCTGTTCCATTAACCTTTGCTTTGACTTCAGGTCGTCCTTGGGAGAGTCTCTATCCAGCCTTCCATATGCTTGACTCATCCTGGGTCATAATCTTTCTTCAGTATTTAGAAAGCATTGCCTTCAAGTAACAGAGTTTGTGGTTTTGCTATGTGTGAGAGACTGTCCCAGCCATATGGAGTTTTCTGTGTATAGTAATTTTGCAGTGTGTTTAGTAAGGTGTGTACTCTACTCTGCGAAATGATGGGGTTGTCACCACTCATATCTGCCATGGGACATAAAGGTAGAGGCAGTTAATGTGCGTTAGACATTTTCTACCATTGAAGTTGTCTTGCTCCTATTACAGGCAATAGAAGTATTCTCAATGATACCAAAAATATAGGAAGGAACATCTAGCTGTGGGAAGAAAAAACATTAATTGCCAAAAAAAAGGAGCACGTTATCTATAGAAAACACTGCAGAGAATTCAATAGATCAATATTGGTAATGGATAATTGCATGTTTTCCTCCAGTAATTTTGCACAGAGAGGTGTAGCTGAATTGGGGGCACTCCTGGAGCTGCAGCACATTACAGTGCATTAAAAAAAAAATATCTAAATAAACTTCCATTTTGGGCCTTTTCTGTATTGATTCCTTAGACTGTATAAACTGTCCGTCTGGATGGATCTTGGGAAGGTTGCCCATGCTGGACCTTACACTGCAGAATTTCCTGCATTACATGGAGAAGGTGTGTAGTGGTTTTACGAATTTCTGGATGCTTTTTTCTTCAGAATTTTGGAGGATCGGAAAAAAAATAGGAATATTGAGTGTGATCTGATTGACAGCTTTGTTGCAGTGAAGACAGACACGCAACAGATAAGAAATTTCATAAAGGCTAAAGCCCAATAGCAGAAATTCTCTCCCTTCCTTGAAAAAATCTCCCAGCTGACTTTTAGCTCCAAGTGAGGCTTTACTAGTGAAAAGCCAACAGGAATCAGAAGAGTTGTTTGCTTTGGTCTGTGCTGCTAAGCTGTCTGCAGAGTTAAAAGTGAGCAGTGGCTTGGAAGGAAGAGGTAACTGTGTGGGCTGCTCCATGGAGACCCTACAAATATCCGTTGGTGCAAGGTTAGATTTTATTAATTGCTGAAAAACTTACTGTTTTTCCAGTGTCTCCTCTTGATTTGCTTTTGGAGGGATTCATCGTTGTGGAGTTCACAAGGGCTTTTGAGGACAGGAAAGGAGGTTTCAGAGGACGTTCCCTGCTTCCCTCATGTTCCTGTACTCATGGGATTTTCTGTGCCTGTGTGTACTTCACTATCTCCCAGTCTACACATAGATCATAATTCTTACCTATCTAACAGGATGCTGCATTGCTAAAATCATAAGTATCTCTATAGATCTCTGAAATCTTCATGTTCACAGTCCCACTTGTGCAAAATCTTGATTTCTCTGGTCTCTCATTATAGGAATGTACAAAAGCTCACCTTCCAAACCTTAAGCTTAGATCATTTCTTCCAGACACATGATGTAAAGGGGTTTTAAAATACTTCTCCAACCTGCAAATCAGTTGATGAGATTTGTTATGAAATTTATTTTGAAAAATATTTCACTGGCTTCAGGCGACACATGGAAGGTGTTGTCCTGGAAAGCAAAATTGTCAGAAAGTCATAAGCAAGAGAATATAGAAGGATACTGTTAATAAAAGCTGTCATGAAATGCTGGCTATAGAGGTTGATGACGAACATAATAAACTTCTCTTCTTCACCTGGGGGAAAGCTAATTTGTGATGTCAGTGCTGCTGTGTTATACTGGTATTCTCAGAGAATACAGCACAGAGGTAGTTATGCAGCATTTAAGTGTTTAACTGAACGTAGCCTGTTCCGATGGCAGATGATAGAGGACTTATTCATGAAAGCATTTTATAACGTGGTGATTACGCTTCAGACTTGCCAAGTGGATTTAGAGATGAGATGAGAAGATATTAAGTGGATTGAAAAAAGAATACAAGAAAACATTATAATCCAGAAACTTCTGCTGCCTTGAGCAGAAGAAAGGCTTGTGATGTCGAATGAGATCTTTGTATGATAATAAAACCAGTGTTTGGTTTACAAAGTCTTCCAAACAACACTGAAGATTCAGGGTAGCCATTTTTCTTCTTTCCAGCTGTTAAGAAATGAGATGAACTTACCAAAAAGGCATTTAACACCAGAGAGAGGTTTGCATTGCTACTGCTTTGTTTAGTTAAAACAACTCTTACTTTTTCTCTTAGGAAACAAAATTTATCCCAACACATTAAGATGAGAAGCAGAAAGTCTGTTGGTTAATATATACTTGAATTTAAGACAGGAAGACAACAGTTGTTATTTTTATTTTTGCTTGAGAAGTTTAATCTTTGATTTTTATTGTCATTATACCTATAAAAATAAAATTTACTCAAGATCCTTGAGGTTTGACCAGAGTATATTTGTTTTCTTCACATCCTTATTTCTGAAGCTTCTCATGGGACTTTTATGGCACGGAAACTTGTCTAGGTGATGAATAAGCCTCAAAGATTCAGTTTGGGTTCTCTTCTGGCATACCACCAAAACTATGATGGACTGCTCTGAAGTAACCCATTGAATCTGCAAATTTGCATTGTAAATTGAGCAATTTAGAGAAATAATTTAATAAATTCATTTGCAACTGAGTATATTCAAATGGACAAGAGAATTCTCCCTTAGTTAAACTCCCTCCTTCGATTTTCCTTGTATTTCAGGATTTCTTTGTACCTGTATATTAGGTGCAGGTTTGCACCGTGATGTTTTAGGAAAGAATGCGACAAGCAACAGGTTTTCTCACAGGTTTTGGTACTTCCTGGCCCTGTCAGAAATGTTTATAGAATTTTTTTCATAGTTTTCTGGCACTTTCTATTCAAATCCAGGCTGGATCAGGAGGTGCAAAGCCACTTACCCCAGTAGCTGGAATGACACAGAACCACTGTTCAACAGATTAAAATGCTGCTGAAGGTTCATGGTGATAGGAGACCACTTCTCACTTCACACAGACTCTCTGGGACCTCACACAGGCTGATCAGGATGTTTTTTTCCTGTAGTTTTACATAATATTGCTGAAGCTGGGCTCTGAGTAGAACTCTGGAGTGCTGATTGCACCATGTGTCCATACAGCTTCCAGCATCCGGTCAAAGAGAATGTAAACGGAGTAAGTTCAGAATGTTTGATGATTTTGCTAAAGTGTCCATGGGAGAACTATGGACCTCAGAGAGGTGGCAGAAAACGGCTGTGAGAAAATATTGAATAACAGAGATAATTGAGAAGGTTTCAGCCTTCTTAGAAGGTCTCAAAGCAGAGGATGTGGTACGGACTCCATCATCTGGTGGGAGCAGTCTTCTTGATGGATTGCTCCTAAGCTGTTTCTAAAAAGGTTACATGAGGGTCATTTGTTTACAATAAAATAAATACAAAGTTTAGTTGAATATTTAGTATTATAGTACTGCAATACAATAATAATAATGATTCTATAATAATAGTGGTGAGAAGTCAGTAGAGCAGGCTGCTCCATTTTCTTCTGACAGTTAACAGCTACCATAAGATTGACTTTAAAATTCTACTTTTCACTCACAATTACGACCCTGACTGGGCCTTTTTTTATGAGCTCAGCACAGCAATTGAATCGCAGAGCTACGTTGTCTAAACCTGTGCACTTAGGCTGCTTTAACATGATCACTTCTCCTTTTGACTTTGAAAAATAAAAAGGGAAGTTTTGAAATACTGTCCCTCGCTTTAAGACAGCAGTTCCAGGAGAACTTTCATTCTGGCTAATGTACAGAGTAAATGCTTTTGAAGCATGTTCTTGTTCTTCCCATTTACAAACAAGCAAACGAATGATCATTTTAACAGTATTGAGTAATTCTAAACACATGAGGTGATTATTTCTGCAGTTTATTTTTTCACCACATGGATGTTAAGGGTTAACAGTTCCCCAACATATAACTGACAGTGGTAATATTCTCTTTAGTCCAAAGCGGAAGAAGAGGGGAGTTGCTTGTTGTTATAAAAGCAGGGAATTTCTGGATCTTAGTAAAATAAACGAGGACTTTGTTTCTTGAAGTAATTATTCTCTGGAGAGAGAATAAGAAAGATGGAGGCAATTAGGAGTGACCTTGCATCACTGGATTGTTGAGAACTTCTGGATCAGTGGCTGATATTTTCATAACTCCATTTAAGCAGAGCTTTTTTTAATCTGCTCTTGCCACTGCTAGAGAAATCAGAGCATTTAATGGCTGATCTAAAGCCCACTGATGTTGAGAGTCTCACAACGTGCTTGTGCTTGAACAGGGTGAAGAGAGGAGCACAGAAACTGATGGGGAGGGGGAGACTGAGCTCCTGCGTGGTTCTAACCTGCATTGGACACATGCTTTTGGGTGCTTATCCCACTACAGGCACTGCTAAGGCAAAGCTCTGCAGGTTGTTATGTCCCTTGGATGGCTGGGGTCACCACAGTTACTGGGTCAGCGAGGAGAAACAAACCCGGGAACACTTTTCAGTAACCTCCACCTAACCCCTTTTAAGTAGAATTTGCATTGTGGTGGATTTTTTTTCTTCTGAAAACTATCTTTTCAGTATTATCATTTAAAAAGTGTGTTTAACTTTTATGTGTGAAGTTGGCAATGAATTACTATAAAGCAAATAAAACTGTCCTAGCAGCTTGAAAGTGGTGATATAGCAGATAGCATTCACACCCTCATCTTTGTATTCCCTTCCTTCAAGGATATCAGTAGGCAAACAAAGCTGAGTCTCTAATATGTTTAATAAAGGACCAATTTCTTAAGTTTCCTGACCCAGCTGTGGGAAAGATAATGCACTTGTCCCATTGCTCTGCTCCAGACTGATAATGTCCCCTGGGCATGGCAGGATGCAAATATTGTCAGCCTGAGGTTCCCGGGAGCCAAGTTTTGGCTTAGATCTTCTCCCTGGACTGCTAATTTGGGAACACTTTCCTTTCTTCGCGAGCAGATGAATAGAATCTCCAAAATAATAAGCAAACCTTAGCCCAGTAGTCAGAGCAGCTTCAGAAACACAGACATGCTTTTCTCCAGTGTGTTTCTCAACTACTGTCACTTTTGTAATCTGATATTAATAGAGCTCAGAAGAGTCAAAGAAAAATGTTTCCACGGATGGCAGATGCATGTAAGGACCTATCTCTGCGTCGCATACCGCTGCAGAGGAGGTTACTGTGGAAAAAAAGCATGCAAATTTTTTTCATAGCTTTCGTGTTATTTGGTTTGTTTGATGTTCTTCTAGCTCTGGCAGAGTGCAGAAAATTGTTTTCTCTCATAGAGGCCACTCACCTTTTCAATGCTATAAAGGAGTTGCTCTGTTCTTCTCAGTTGTTTTTCTGCTATATATTTACTTAACAATTTCATTTTCTGAGTAGCTGTTGAAAGAAAGGTAGTTTGTAAATCATGCAACACTAAGCGGTGGATACTGTCCATGGCTTTAAGCCCAGACACTGTCAAATGCCTCTACAGATTCTGGCTGATTTGAGAAAATCATTGCAAAGCACAAAACTATCAACTCTTTTTATTATTATTATTTAAATATTTTGTTTCTTTGTTTTTGATCAGTATATTCTTTCTTGCCTCTATACCTGGCAACCAGTTTTCAGAAGGGGTTGGAGCTGAGTTGTTGCACATATGGAAATGAACATCCGTGGTCTCAATTATTGAAAAATTAGAAAGTTCAAAAATAAAATGCATGTTAGATTGTTGAACCTCACTCTCTTACCATTTGTTTCCTTTGTGCATTAGAAGTAAAAATGCCTTCTGTTGTAATAATAATAATAATAATCATAAGAATTCTCCCCACTGTTATCCCAGGATCTCAAATTACTGGATACACATTGAAGTGTTATGTTTTCTAACATGCTTGTGAAGTTAAGTCTTATCCCTCCTTCCCATTTTCCAGACAGGAAAACTACGCTACAGAAACAAACCTACTTAATGTCATACAGACATTTCCAGAAAAACTAGAAAGAAACCCACTGCCCTCCACTCCTCCCAGTTAACCGCAAGACATGGTTTCTTCCCTCCCAGCCTCTGGTGTGAGCAGAATTGCACCTTTGAGAGTAGGGCTGCAGTGCACTGGGGAGCCTCAGGTCCCAGATACATGGCTCCAGTGTGGGGTGGGTGACAGGATCCAGCCCTGCCGCTGGGTGAGCTGGCACAGGGCTGTCTGGGGTCGGGTGCGTCATGTTTCCCTCCTGCGGTTCTCTCCCTTGGACAGCCCTGTTGTCTCAGCCCCAGCGCGTGCCATCTGAAGCATCTTCTAAAATCACTTTGGACATCTCAACATGAATCATACCTATATCCTGTTACTGCGAACGGAAATCACAAACATGGAAATGAGTCTGTATTTTAGTTATTATAGCTGGACTTGGAAAGAGCAGGAGTCAGCCCAAGCTGCTTGCTCGGGGCTGCACAAGCCTTGTCTGGGGCATGAGGGCTGTTCAAGCACAGGCTTTTAACCTCATCCAGTAGATCCAACCTGGATTATCAGTCTGTACATCTTAGTGTTGTCATTTATGAGAATTAATAGTGTTTGTTTCTGTTTAGATAAACAATTTATCCATCTAAGACGGAAGGGTTCTCAGCTTTCCATTTGGTTTACATATACATAACTTAGATGTTCCATTATTGAGCTTGTTGCTGCAGACTCTTTTGAACTGAAGCCATTGTATACATATCCTGAGCTCTTCTTTCATTGTATAATGTTATAAGCATCCATCATTTGCCTGACAAAGGTTTTGGGGTGTTTTACTTTCCTGGGACAAAGCTGGGAAATTTGCTTGTACTAACCAACATAACTAAATGCAATGTCTTTCTGCCAAAACTTGCTGGTGGACTGAGTGCACATCTCTGTCTATAGCAATTTAATTATATAATGATCTTCTTCATCAAACCACTCCAAGTGAAGAGCAATAGTAATACATACAGTGGCAATGGCGGTTGTCCTTGATAAAGAATTTTTTATTTGTAGAATATATTATTTGTGTTTGTAGTTGTGACTTTCATAGATCATAAATTAGTTCATACATTGGCAGAAAAAAACCTTTACCAGTCAGATGTTTACAAACATTCTTCAAACAGGGTACTTGCAGGCTTATTCCACTAAAACTTGTAAGTGTGTGCAGTCACGGAGTTCAGTGCTGAGCCCAGGCTCACTCTCAATATTCCCATTGATGTGCACTGCCACAGGCACTCTCCAGACTACTAGGTTTCCCTCTGGAAAAATAAATATTATACTAATAAGATCCCTTCCTTCAGATCTATGCTGGGTGCTGAGCCAGCCTGATGGTCCTAGCTCTGGGACAGTACCTGTGAGCTGCTTGCAAGCTGATAGCACTGATTTTGTCCTCTTCCTCTATAACAGTGCTGTCCACTCACCTGCAAACTCTCATCCATGAAAAAAACCCTGCATTTTGCCCTTGGAAACTGTCTACCAACAGGCACAGATTTACTTGATGCACGACAGGGACCTGGTCCCAGTCAATATTTCTGGGTGTGACAGTGGGGAGGAGCCCCTGATCCAGGGCTGGGGAGAAATGAGAGCAAGTGCAGAGCTCTGATTAACAGCCAGGGCTGGGACCGGATTATTCTGCCCCTGATTAATGACATCCTGTGTATGCCTGAGTCACTCAGCTCTGCCATGCCTGGACTCCTCACTTGTGATGCTGAGGATAAACACCTGCCCCGTTGAGCAACTCTCTAATCACCAAGGCTTGGAGAAATGGCTTGGAGATCCTCTGGAGGAAGCAATCTCACAGATGTGAAGTGTCTTTACTATTAACAATAAAATCATTTTATCATTTCCTCGTGCCAAGTTTGAAATAGGCGGAGCACAAAATCACACTGGTGTTTTTCTAATGACTACATGGTGCAATTTATAATAGCCTCATAAAGATATTTTTCCTCATACACATTAAATTACTGTTCAGAGTAATCATAATGATATGTGCAACTGACCTTACTTCACTGTCAAGTGGTGGTGTAATAACCTTCAATCTCACTTTCTGTTTTCAGTGTGATTACAGGTAGCAACACAGAAGTTAAGCTCAGGTTTCAGTGCATTTTCCAGCTTACATTTAAAACTCTGCAGATCTAATATATTCCCTGCTTAATCTAAAACACCCTTGTTCCTGTATTTGGTGTGCAGTGAGGAGATGGTCTAATTTGTTTTAAATGATACTTAGAATTTTGTTTATTTAATGAAATTTTGTCTCAAAAGCTTGCAGACCAGTGTTTCAAGGGGATTGCTTTTGTACCTGCTGTTATGAAAGTCAGCAGAAAAATATTGTTCTTGGCTACTGTCCTGATTAACCCAGACATTTTAATGTGTGTTATGATAGGTCATTTGATGGATAGTCACCTGTACCCCGTGATCAACTTTGACTTAGCCACTGGGGCTGAACTTTAGCAGCTAGGTGTCATAATTTCCCATCTTTTGCTTGATTAATGTTTCCTTTTATGATCTTAAGAGGAAGTTTCTGGAGAGATTCTTCTCCACAGACCAGCCAGCTTGGATCGTTGGGAAGGAACTGCAGCATTTTTTCAGCAAAGAGATCCTGTGAAAAATGTAATGTTGGCATTCTCTGTGGGTTGGTAACTTTCCTCCTGGTTTGTAGAAATGAACTTTGCAGAGTATGCTCAGAATAGCTCTAGCATGTATTTTGGGTTTTTGTGTACACCACATAAAAGCCTCTGTGATTTAAATACTGCATGGTGATGCCGTGATACTGCATGTTCTGAAAGGGACTCCGGGGGATCCTCTGGGTTTTAATTGGGACCAATATTATATCTACATGATATTTTAAAAAATCATAGGATATTTGTTGTCTTTTATATTCTCCTGTATTATCTATTCACCCACACCCTAGGCTGGTGAGCTACTAGAATAGGTTTTCCAGAGGAGTTGTGGATGCCTCATCCCTGTGGGTGTTCAAGGCTGTTAGATGAAGCTTTGAGTAACCTGATCCAGTTGGAGATGTCCCTGCCCATGGATGGGGGGATGGAACTAGATGATCACTTCAAGTTCCCTATCAACCCAAACAATTCTGTGATTCTACTATTTTCTATAATTTTAGGGGCTCCAAATGTTTTTCATGAACCTCTACTAGATAACTGCTTCTTGATTCTGTTACTATTGATTTGCAGAAAATTTTTTCTATTCACTTATATCAACCCCTGGAGAAGCAACACAACATCTTCGAGGCACTTTGGCTTAGACCAGTGGACACTAATGTCACCACCTTCAGCAGCACAATCAGATACCTCTCACTACATCTTACCTTTAATATTTTCTTCATTTGCACATTGTAATAAAAACATTTCATAGTTACAAGCTCAGAGCCTTTCAGAATTGCTTCTGCTGATATCAGCAGGTGTTTGGGCATCCATACAAAAGCCAAACACTAATGCAGATCTTTGCAGATCTCAGGTTAGTTGTTGAGGTTTTCATATACGTTCATCACTCATGAAACAAGGAGGATAATATGGACAGGAAACACCAGGGGTATAAAAAAATTCAAACTCTAGCTTCAGATATTTATGCAAGCCCATTGAGCTTTAAACAGTTTGGCTATAGGCTTTGAATTCAGATGTTTGAGATAGAGTTAAAATCTGGAGTGTAAAGTGTTGGGTCATTAAAATGAAGGGGGTGGGGGGAAAGCCCTCTTGTAACAGGTGAGTTGAAACAAGAACAAAGGGTCTATAAAAAGAGCCAGGTGAAGCACTGAAGAGATAAGGAATGATCTTCCTGTGCACTTACTGCCATAACTGAAAGGATAACCTCAGGTAGGGCAAGAAGTGATCCTAAAGCCTCTTCCACAAGTACAGTGCTAATTATTTCTTTCTGACCCTGGGAGAATCATCTCCTGCTGTTCAGTAGGTTTGGCTTGAGACTTGAATTACTCCTGTAAATCCTTTTAATTTGTTCATGAGTTTATAGCTCTGCCATAAACATTGCTCCCAAGCTGCTGTTCACCCAGCAAGGTCCTTTACAATATTCCTTAGAAAAGCTACTGATATTTTCTTCCTTTGTAAGGATCTGAGTTTTTTCACCTGTTTGCATGGTGGAGCCAATGCACAGAACTGGAATCTGGCCTGCTTTCTGCTCTGTATGTGGATGCCATGGCTTAAGGTCTGATCACACAACAACAGGTTGGGTTTTTAGCTTCAAGGAGTTCAGCGCTGCAGGTAAGAAAGTGCCTTGTTTTAATTAAAAAAACACATCCTTTTTCGCAGAAATACTTGGAAGCATGTGGCAAAAGGCCCTTCCAAAAGCAATTTTCATAGACTACCTAAATACTCTCCTTTAACGTTTTGATATCTCTGAGAGCTTTTATGTCCCATTAGTTTCCACCTTGGAGAATCAGGTCCCACTAATGTCACGTGGCCGATGACAAGGGTCTCACAAGCACATGGCAGTGCTGGGTCTCACTTCAGCAGTCAGCAGGAAGCAGGGAAGAAATTCAGGGAGGCGGTTGCTGGAAGGAGAGGCAGGACCGAAAAACAGTTGAAACTTTATTGGTAGTGAAGCAGGATTGTTTAGGAAAGGGGATGAAAACTTCCTGTGATTCATAGGCCTTAAATACAGTTGTCTATTCATCTGGTTGTATTATCTGTGCCTTCATCTGGCCGTGGGAAGAGGTGTGCTGCAGAGCACAGGGGCAGGCAGTGAGCCACCGACCTTGAGCTATCTCATATCCTTTTCTACGAGATCTTGTGACAGTTCGTATTACCGTGAGTCATTGTTTCTTTAAAGCTCATTACTGGCAAGGACTCCTAGCGAGACACCTAAGTGGCATTGTGTTATCTATGCTTAACAGGGCTATTAATGTGTGTTACTACTGAAGTGTCTTCCAGCAGAAATGTAATTCTGGATTTCAGGTGCTGAGTCTCAGAGGTATGTTCTTCCTTTGTGTCCAGCCAGGGTGAAACTTAGTGCTGTGAAGAGTCTCAACTTACCACATTGGTATTAAAAGGTTTTGGTTTCGTTCTAATTTATGTGTATAATCGTGTCATGGGAGAGAGCCACAAAGGGGAGGGGAAGGAATAATGGAGGAATGTTCCTCAGAAATCAGTTCTTAAGTTGCATGAGCACCAGACCTCTTCTTTTCTTGTCTAAATCCACCATGGTCATCTCTGTTCTCGTCTTTGTTTGTTTGAAGTTTCGTTTCATGGTTCTGTATTACTGGAAAAATAATATGAATGTTGCCAGGCCTGGGGCTTCACAAGCTTCCCTTCCTTCATGAGCACAATGGGAGAAGAGGTCTGTCAGCATGGCATCCTCAAATGGATACAGTCAAAACAATTCCTCAGTGTCTGCAGAAACATGGCCTGTCTTCCAACCCATTGTTACCTTTTCCTTCCCTGACACCCTTTCATTGTATAACAGATCACTTATGGGTTGTTGTGTTGCAATTCTCTACCTGGACTGAGGTTTTCTTAGCCTTCACATGTCAAGGATTTGATTTCTCTAGAATAAAGCCAGAATAAAATAAGCCTGATGTTGCAGAAGAGGGAGTGACTTGCACATGTCTCCTCCAAACACTGTAGTGTTAATAGATGCACGCATCTTCATCCTTCCTGCCTGAGGGTCCCGCAAAAGAGACTATGGCACTTGGAGGACATTGGCTTCCCAGAATGACCTCAGTAGAAATCTTACTCAAAGTGAGTGTAGAGTTGGACAGCTGCAGCTTGGGAAAGTTTCTGCCTTCTTTCCTCTTTTTAATGAACTATAAACTATTTTCACACCTCTGCCTAGACTTCTTTCACGCTTCTGCCTGAATATTTCTCTGCTTTTTACTATCATCTCTGACACATGCCTCTGAAAATATTTTGGACTTGTAATTCTAGAATACTGGTACTTAACATCATAAAGGTCTACTGTATCGCTAAAGACAACAAACTTCCCCAAATATTTACTGTCAGAAAAGATGCTTGTGGCATTGACTGCCTTTTTTTGCTATTCAAAAAAAAGTGTTAAAAAAGTTGGAGTGGATGACATTAATACAGCAGTAAAATCTGCATTTACTCTCAATTTTTTTTTTCATGCATAGATATTTTACCTTCTAAAGTAATTAAAGGCAAGAAAATATGATAAGGTTTTTTGTCACCAGTAATGTGATATTTTTCTATCAGAGACTTGGGGCCTTTTGCTAAACCCTTTAGGCGATTGTTCTGGTGGATTTAGAGGTTTTCTTGGTTTCATGTATGTTTAGGCTATCGAAGTGCTGTCTACAATAACTTCCTTGTTCTTCTGTAATTTTCCTTTGGCGTGCGTTTGATACCAACAGACTTGTCCATTCCCATCTGCTCTGTATTGGCTTTATGCAAATTCTGTCTCATCCCTCTACAAGTCCTTTCAAGTTAGAATATTGCTTCCTCATGCCCGCTTATATTACTTGTAATTCCTGCACAGTGACCTGTTAGCCACCCATATACTGGGCACAAAAGACATAATCTTTGTGAATCAGATATCTCTTATCTCATCCCTGTTTGCATTATACGTTCCCCTCACATCACACTTTTCCACAATGGTTATGCATTTAATACCCAAATACCTGAGGTCTCTTATTTCTGTCCAACATGTTCGTCACATTACTCACAGCCAACTGATGAGCAGGGAGATAAAAGGATTTGCTGTAGGTGGTGTATGGATCTGTGGCACAGCCAGAAGAGAAAATAAGATTTTTGAGTCCCATCTCTGTGGTTTAACTGGGGTTTAACAGTCAAACTCTGCCTTTCAATGAAGTTACACAAAGGCAACCGTTTGTTTTGTAGTATGGGTTTACCGTGTCCATAAATGTGCAGTGCTATAACAGGAAACAATTTTTACCATGTGAAACTGTCCCAGCAGGCACGAGGATGCCAGATCCCTCGCAGGGTGGTTTCATACCAATGCTACACTTGTATATGGGTACAAAACCGAGGTCAGGTAAGCTATGTAAAACCAGTATAGATACATCTGCACACTGGGTAGCCACTGTCACCAAATTGAAGGAGGAGATGGGAGGTAGAAGCAATAGCTCTAAAATACCTGTGCTATTGAAGGTGTGTCTTCACCCTTCAAAACACTGAGATATCTTGGACTGTTGGAGAAGAGTCATTCCTCAGAAAATGCATGGGAGCCTCCCTGCCGCAGCTTCGTTTTGAGTATAAGCCCATCCAGCCTCTGGCAATGGGAGCTGGTGAACCTTTTCCTACATGAATTTCTAATTTTTTATCTTGTATAAAATTCCTAAAGTGTATTTATTTTTCTGTGATAGGAATGTCTCCTGAGACTTGTTTTAGATGTCAATAGTATACTGTTGTTTTGCCTAGAAAATGTTTAGATGGCCTTGAAAGATTGTGTTAAAAATTGTGGTATTCTGGTCTGCACAGTAGTCTAATAAACTGTGGAGGCACTGAAGGCAGGGTTTGTTGTCGCATTAATTTACTGAATGTTGATGTTGGTCTCAGTTCTGCAAAACCTATTCTCTTATTAGGCTCAATGAGCAAGGATGAATACTAAAGGTAGAAATGGCTTATTTTTAATGTAAAGATGTTTATTTTTGTCATCTTGTTATATTAGTAACAGGGTATGAGAAAGAATTTACTCAGTGGCCTAAAACATGAATAATGAAAATACCTGTTATATATAAAATCAGTAATTTTTTTCTACTTACATTTCAGAGAAATACACTTGCCATATTTTGTTACGTTCTTTTTTTGTTGAATGGTTTTGTAAACTTAATTCCTTCTAAGATCATTACTGTTGATGTCAAAAGAGAACTCATAGGTGCTCCAAATTGTGGAGTGGGTATAAACACTACCAATGCTTAAATTACGAGAAAAAGGAAAATACAGAAATTCATTTAACTATTGTGATGCACAACAAAGGGCAATCTGTGTTGAGTACACCATGTGCTTTTGTGAAGAAGCTCTGACTGACCATAAATGCAGTTTTAGGCTTCAAAGAGAGGCCACCATATCTGATAACTGAAAATAGACTATTAACCATAGGGTCATCTTCAGAGTTTTGCTTCCAATTTTGTAGATTATCAAGACATATGGATGTACACAAGGATTTATTCCAAACCTCCTTCACGGGCATAGTGCTTCTGAAATGAATGGCTCTGATTCATTCTCTTATGATGGTGTAAATTTGAAGCATTGTCACTGAGCAGAAATGTTAAAATTACAAAACTTGTACCATGTAAAGTAGAATGTCATAAGAAAGTATTATAATGGTCCCTTCTGGCCTTGACATGTCTGCATTAAGGGTTCTGGCACTGTTATTTAAGAGTAAGTAAAGCAAGGGTGAGTCTGATTTAATTTTTTTCTGTCTTAATTCTGTAGCAAGGTTGCAGATTTGCATTCACTTCTCAGCTGTCTTTGAATACATGGGGCGTTCAGTAGATATGCTCAAGATATATGGACTGCAATTAAAACACCCTATAAGAATGCAAGAGCCTAAACATCTAATTTTTCAATTATGTCAATGTCTGTGGGAATTGAGGTTGTGCTTATTATCTTCCAGAAAGCACCTTTCAGACAGAGTGGCCCAAGTCAGACAGGAGTCTGGGATTGCAGGAAATACAGACCAATTCCAGAGCCAAGGTCAGAGACCAGCACTTTAATGTGAGCGCTTTCATGGAGGTTTGCTGTGTCCCACAGTGAAGGGCGACACAGATCATGCTCACAGCACATTCAAAATTCAGGCTTTGCTGCAAGAAGGAGGAATGCACTGATGCATTCCAGTAGTCAGCCCTTAGGTTAGAAGTTTTCGACTTTTTGTCCCAACAGAAGGTAGCATCTGTACTAAGCAACTTCATTTTGTGAGACTCCATATAACTGTAAAAAGAGAGGGTAGTTTCAGACACAGCATAAAGCCTGGGTAAACTGGTCATAAGCCATGTTCAAGGGGTTCCATGCTGCTTTGCTTCCCACCAAACCCAAGCTGTGCCAGCTGCAGGTTCACCCTCCATCCCAGGTTTGCATGTCTCCTCCCACGGCTTCAGTTTCCCTGTCCCCTCCTTCTGCCCTAGGAAACCACCAACAAAATGGAAACCAGTCCAATGCGCGTTTTGTACAGTGGATAAAACACAGTGTTCTTGTGTCACCGGTTTGCACATGTGGTTGTTATACGTCTCTGAGGGGCAAAATAGCACGGAGAGAGAAACATTTGTCTTGTCCTCATATAGCCTGACTTTTCCAAGACTGAGTGTTTCCACTAATGCTGGTCATACAGGATTAATGTCAAAGGGGTGTTCAGATGTTCGGGGCTGATAAAAAGTGGTTTGCCAGCATTCAGAGCTCTCAAGTCCATGTTGAATTAAAAAAAAATAGAGACCAGCAACATTAAAATAGTTGAGTTACAAAAAGAAAAAGGAAAAACCTCCTCAGTTATCTATGATAACACTATTGTTTTCATTTTTTATTATCTTGCTTGTTACAGGCCAATGAGAAATAACAACAGATCGTCAATAAGGTTTTTAATTGCAAAGATTTCCTGTGACGTGAGTGTTAATGAATGTCAAGGCAATAACACAAAAGACATTACTTGTTTAATGATTGATAGAACAAGAAAAGCACGAGGTCTTTTGCAGGATAAATGACTACTGTTCTGTGTTCCTTTACATTAGCAATATCAACACTTAGATCACATGGCAGGAGATAATGGTCCAGGAGATAAAGTACAGAATCACAGTCTGTTATACAATAACAGACATAGTAATGATAATTAATGTGCATTTCTTTGGCCATTCTTATACTTGTCAGAGCTGAGCCATGAGGACCAGTGCTTTGCTGTTGACTTAAACAAGGACAGGACAGGGCAATTCGTTAGACCAAGAATCTTTGACTTTTGCTTTGCTGCAAAGATATTGAACCTTAAAAGCCTTCATTGCCAGATGGCTTAAATGCATGTTCATGCAGGCAGATTTTGTGTGCTGTAATAGTAATACACCTCAATTGACAATTTGACCAGAAAAACAGGCATTTAACCACACAGTGTGACGGCATGCTTCAAAACAAATATTTGTGCTTTGGCCAGGAAGGATCAACATCACAACACCCACTAAGGACTCATCACCTTTCTCTTAACATGTAATAGCTGGGGGTGTTCTCAATAAATAAGGTAAATATCCTGGGCAAAGTTCCCCTCACAGAACAAAAGTAATACAGAATACTCAAAATACTCAAAATCTGTAGTCTGTAAATACCCCCTGTAGCTGCAAACAGTCTAAGGAGCACTTCAGGGTGTGGGCAACTGGTCTTAACCACACCCTTGCATGGTTTTGGGTATGAAGTCCATGGAAAAGTTGTACAGCTTTGGTTTGGTTTATATGGTTTCTGACACACTGGGTTTCATTGGACAATACGCACTTGGCAACTTTTGACCGCTTTGCACCGCGAGGTTTCAAGTGCCTCTGGAGCTCTGCCGAGTGAGCAACTGTCTCCAAAAATGTGCTAAATACGAGAAAGCCTTCATGGTGAAAATTAGTTCATGGTTTGGCAAAATAGTTGGGGAGTCAGAAAAATATTTGGATTAAACCTGGGTAGTTTAATTATTGGCCTTGAACCACAAATTAATGGAGCTGCACATGGCCTTTGGTTTCAAAGTGTAGCACTGGATAATGTTTCCTCATTTTTGAAAATTGCGTTGGTTTGCAACTATCTTGTGTTGGCATGGGAGCTGAAAGCTGTACTGGTAAAATTGTATGTGTTTTGTCTATAATAAGAATATTATTCTCATTAATAATATAGTTTAAAATCTTTGAAAGTATTCGCTTGAACTAGAGCATCTCAGCTTACTCCAGGTTAAAAATTCCTGAAGTTTTAGAAATCCCTTTGTACCTAATGAGAGTTACCTGATAGGATCAGGTTTGTCAGCTTTGAATTAAATTGTTCAAATGTTTTTTGTCCTCCAAAAAGCTCACTAAAGCTGTGTTTGAGCTTTATTCAGTAAAGTATGCACAGCCTTGTGTCATTTGTCTTCCTTTAGAAAAAGCAGATTCCAAAGACTCTGTCAGTAACCTGTTTGACCTACAAATGTGTGTTTCCAGGTGTACCTGCCCTGGGCAGTGTGGCATAGTTATAGAGAGGTGTCAAAGGCTCTCAGAAAACTTGAAGGAGACATGGGGAATCCTGGACGGGCTGGCTTCAGATTTTGGTCTTGTACGGTGGGCATGCTTTTGGCACGAGACCTAAAGTGCTTTCCCATCCTCCTGCTAAACCAATTCAGGTCAACGCAGGGTGGCTCCTGTGTTACACAGTTAAAGCTTCCGCAGCCCTGGCTGTGCATGCTTGTCCCCATCCCCTGTAAATTTTGAATTTTCAGAGCTCAGCCCCGCTTTGGAGCTGATTGAACCACGTGGCAGGAGCTTCTTGTGTTGAAGGCAAGAAGCAGAGTAAAAACTTAAAGAGGTCTTTTTTTTTTTTTAATGCTAAACTTCCTTAACTGTGATGCCAGGGAGGGCAGCACAGCATGGAAAGTGTGAGCGGGTATCTCCAGGAGGCCCATGCTGTGCTCTGTCCTTCTGCTGCTCTGCTGAGCCAGGAATCCCCATCTCTGTGCTGACCCTCCGGGAGAAGCGCAAAGAGGCTGCTTGTATCAAGTAAGAGTTGTTGATACGAAGTCATCTGCACACTTTGTTTAAACCAGTTAGTAGTCACTTAAAAAATTCTGCTAGACTCTTCAGGCTACTCTGCAGAGTCTACACATGTGCAAAAGCAAGTGTTTACCTGGGACATGTGCATTCAGGAAACAATCAGAGGAATGTAAGAGAAAGGACTGGGAAAAAAAATTCCATCAAGAATTTATACTTTATTTTGATTGTTCTGTTATGAAATATTGCAGAGGTAACTCCTTTAAGTAAGTAAAAATACTTCAGCTGAACTGTGAGACTGCATGCCTTGCATGACATACTCTGAAATTCACTTTTCCAAATTGCCTCATATTCAATTTAAACTCACCACTCTTCGATCTTCACGCTGCAGACCAAGTAGTTTTACATCTCTGTTTCACTCAGAGCCTCAGGACGGGCAATTAGCGGGTAAGAAAACTTCTACCTGTCCCTTTCAATTTTAGAATCAGAATCCAGATTTGGGAAATCACTTAAGCATGTCTCTGACTTGAATCAAAGGTTTCCTTGTGTGGTGGTGCCTTCCCTAAAAGAGAAGTTCTCAGTCTCCTCAAATATCGAATACTTGAAATTGGGTTGACCCAGAGAAGTTGATTCTTCGCTGGCACCATGGAGAACCAAACCCATGAGAACCCAAAGGCTCAATCCCATTGACCTCCCTGCTGCCCTTCCCAGGGAAAAAATGTTGGGAGAGCGGATGCTGCCTCTCAGCATTTCTGTTCCCCCCCTCACCAGAACAGTGCCTGCTGCTCTCCTTGTGGGAGCATGTTCAGGCATTAATGAAATGCACAAAGAAAAGAGGTTCATCCATATAAATGGGTGATTTAAATAATGAGGAAGGAGGAAAGATGTGGTTCAGTGTCAGTACTGATTAATTAGGGCATAAAATAAATAACCCTCCTAACAACATCGGCCGCTTCCACTATAACTTACTCTATTAGCAGGTGATGGAGTTAATACAAGTGACAGTGTAATTACATGTTAGTTAACCAGCCTGTTATGACATTTGCTTGATTTTGGTGGATGGACCTATTTACATGCACACATTTTCTTATTGTAAAGAAGCCAATGGCAAAGGACTGGTAAAAGTTGGGTGTTAATCCTGCAGTTTCACCGCTCGTCAGGCCCAGTTTTTCTGTTCCTCCCTTTGTGAAAGTCCAACCACACCAATGCCAAAAGCTTGGAATAATTCCCCTGTGAGCTTGTTTGATGTCACAGCTGAGGTCACAGTTTAGGTATTGTGCTCTTATGAGTAAGCACGTTTATCTAATGTGTGGCTGCACAATGAAATGATGAACAGATGTTAGCAGTGAGTTTTTAACATCTTAGCTCTTTTGTATAGAAGTTTTATTGAAACATTTTGTCTGTTAACTCTGTGAGTGTCAGGCAAAAGCAGGAAAATATATACCAGGATTTATAGGAGTTTTGAGTGGATTTTTAAAAACAGCATTTCTGCACAGCAAATAAATGCCAATGTAACAAGCCATTTACTTTTAATACTTTTATGGCTGCTGGCCAATAGCTTCTGCAGCTGGCGGTATGGATCACAAAGTTCTCATACAAAGAGAAATGCAAACTTAGATCTCCTAAATTACAATGTATTACAACCCAAACTTCACATTATTTAAGCTTTCAAACATGACACCAAATCCTTAGATTGTTTAATGCCTTCATGGAAGTCCTGCAATATTTTTAGAGTTTGCTCAGTGCTTCTTATTTTTTTCTTATAAGATAAGAGGAAGGAGGGAATGAGGAAATTGGGCAATTTTGCTGTATTGTGACTATGTGATATTGCTATGATATTCTTAGCATCTCTAAGTCAACAGAGTTGAAAATAAGATCTGTAAATGGGAGCTTGTACAGTGTTGACTATAGGTGATGCTGCCAATGCCACATAGAGCACATTGTTGTATAGGGCTTATATAAGGTCTAATACTTAAATGACTGGTCTCCTTTCCAGTTATTGTGATTATTTTTTCCAAAGTCACCTGAAACACATTTTACTCTCACAGTGCCTCAGTTTCTCTACTTACATGTGGGGGATAACTTGAGTTTGAATTATTTAATGCCTCCAAAGTATTTTAGAATTTGAGGTAAAACATCCAAATGCTATATATTGTCATGGAGAGAGCACCAAAACTTGATTCTTCAGAATTCAAAGCAAATATCCATATTTCAGTGCAAGTTATAGCATTATCCTTTTCTGCAGTAAGTCAGTTTTTTATGCTATAGAAAGTCACTTTGAATTCAAATATAAAATGAGGCCATCCATCATGTTAGCAATTTAATTACCTCGGTATATATTTTTTCAGCAAAAAAAAACCCCAAAAAACACAACAAACTACCTCTATTATTTGTTGTGTGTGTATATCTTATTACAGATTCATTGCCTGAGGACAGGCAGGGCTGTCAGCGGGGCAGTCCTTGTGGTTAGAAACACCGAGATGGGGAGCAGATAAGACATGAAGTCCTTGTGCCTCCTGTTCGGGTCCGCTCTGCTTCGTGTTTGCTTGGGGCCTTACCTGTTAGATTCCCTGTAATCTTTGTTGCAACAGTGAAATGGTGCCTTGTAAAGCAATGAAGCGTGACAGGGATATTGAAAGGGTCGAATGAGGTAGAAATGTGATATTTTCTATCTTCTGTGAGCTCAGGAAATAGGAGTCTGGCTGCTGAACTGGGATTCGACATTCACCGTTACATTCGCAGGAAGAAAGTTGTGAGATTTATTGTTTAGTGATTACAGAAGAGACAAAGTAAGCAATGCCTGTGATTTATCTAATTGTTTAACCATCTGGTTTCACAGTGACTGAAGATTAAGCATTGAAGAAACTGGGAAACTACAAATGACAAGGCAGGGTATGGAGAAGGGCTTTTATCTATGGGAGTTTTCTTAGTTAAATTCACAGAATACCTAAGTGTCCTTCAGAGATTGAGACAAATTCCATCGTTTGCGTATTTTTTTTAAAGGGTTGGATAATTTCATGGCCAATAAAACATGTAGCGATAAAAGGTGAGATAATGAGAAGAGTAATGAAATTACTTGTTTTAGGGCATGATTGCATTCAGAAGTTGGGGTGAAAAAGGATATCTCACTGCCGTGCCCCTGTATCATGGCACACAGGCTTTTTCTTAGTCATTAGGTATTAGTTAGACCAGATATGGGATACCAGATTTAATGATATGTGTGGTATTCAGGACTCTGGTCCCGCTTAGACAGCCCTGTGATGCTCTATTGTCAGCACTCAGCTGGATTTCTGCTTATAACACATTTTCCATAACAAAAAAATTAATGGGCACTTGTCATTGTACAGAAATTATGCTTCTTCTTTAGGTGCTTGAGAGGGAGCCAAGTTTATCTTCACAGACATGTAAATGAGTGAATCAAGTGATGGGACTTGGTTGTTAGTCATCAACGGTAGACCTTCAAAGCTAGATAACAATAAACAACAGTTTTGATGCAGAGAAGAGAGACTAATTCCTAGTTTAGCTCTTGAAGTAAACAAGCAAAAGCATCTTTTGTGGGACTTGAAAGCAGCAGGAAAAAGCACATGGGTAAGATGACATAAGTGGAAGTTATAGAGGGATAATTTTTCAAAAGGACACAACTGAATCATTTTTATTCTCTTGGGTAGAAATCTACACCGTGGAGTAGATGAGACCAGATATGCTTTCATTCCCTCTGTTGTCCTATATCTGTCTTCATTAGGAATTTTGTCCTACCAGGATCTAAAGATGTCAGACTTTTGATTAGTTTCAGCTGGACTTCAGTATCAAACCTGAAAAACAGTTATTTTGCCTACACATGTTGCTTTTCCATAAGCAAAGCACATATCCTACAAATAAAGTCTTCAGGGAGATTTAAAATTGGTCTGCAACAGCAAGAATAGAGAAACAACTTGGCTTGCTTTATATAAAAGGCTATGCAGGTATCGACCCCAGAAAATTTGTCAAGTCAACACCTATTGATGGCTTAGCTGCTGGGTATGGTCATGCAATATTTAAATCAGGCTCTGTTTTTTTGCACCTTGTTTTTTAACATATGGGACCTGAGTGAGTGAAGAGAAACAGAAGCGCTGTGTGAGCGTTTCTCCCCGGGAGCCGGAGTAGCTCTGCTGAAGTTTGGCAGTAAACTCTTTAACCTCCCACGTCTCTGGGGAAGGTTTGGGTGTGTGTCTCCACATCTGCTGTTGACTGCGTTTAAAACCAATCCTTCAGGAGCTTGTAAAGGACATGGGTGAATGGAGAAGACTTTTTCCAGAAGCAGGATGCTCATCGCATGCAGCAGCTGAGGTGCAGAGTGGTCCCAGCGGTGGGATGGTTGCTCTCAGCCTGGGTCACTGGGAGCAGCTGATAAGTAGCTGGTTCATAAGCTGGAGGATGGGGTCTCTTAGGTAAAACCAAAAAGTCCAGTCTGGAGCTGTTGGAAATTTTCCTACTTGATAAATAGAAATGGTTTTCTATTAGAAAATCTGGGTTGACTGAAACCAAGAGGTTTTCATAAGAGTTTTCCGCCTGTTTTGAGGCTTCCTTTTGTAAGTATTTCTCGAGTTCGGGTGTTGTGGATTTGGGTACGGAAAATGTGTCTACACTGAGTGGCAAGCATGTCTGCAGCATGACAGACTCCACCTAGACTGGTATTAAAAGAAATGAGCTAACTTCAGATTGCTTAGGTGTTTGATCCAGAGTAGGCAGTTAAACCTGCTCTTGCTTGTGCTGTAAGTGTCCTGACCATCACAGCCTGAAAGTTTTGAGTCTCTTTTTGCAGTCTTGATCTCGTCTAGAAAAGAAATCAGTAATAATAGGGATTTTTAAAAATTAAGGGGTAGCCAAGTAAATAAGCATGGCTGCTTTTCCTTTGCAACATGTGGCTTTGCAATCACCTGGGTCACTATAGACATGAAAAGCCTAGGTGGCTTTACCCACCTTGTAAGCCCTTTGGGTTCATGAGAAACATATATATATATATATATATATCTCATTGTTTCAATCATCTTCTGAAAGAAGGTGAATATGAACATACCAAGGAACATCTGATGCCTTCATCCACACAGATGATGATGTTGTCTAGCTATCCTGAAAATCATTGAGATATCTTCCATCACAGCATCAGTGTTTTGGGGGAGAGTGTCTATATAGCCATACTTTTTATGGAAAAAGTTCAAGTGACTTATTTGAATTTTATCATTTGAATTTTATCATTTGTTTTCAACTTCCCCATCTTGTTTCTCCAGTGTCAGCATGTTTCTTATTTGAGAGATATATATGTATGTATTTGAGTCATTTGTTTATATTAAATGCAACTGTGGAATACAACATATTTTCTCTTAACATTTTCAGGCTTTAAAACACGAATTAAAGTTAATTGAATTAACCTAAGCAAGATTAAATATTAAATGAAATGTTGCCTTATGTGTTTAAGTGACTCTTCCTGAATGTTAATTTCAAGGGTAGCATTGGCTTTCTAGCTTTCAGTTCTGATTATGATTTCTTTCCCCTAGTGACATTTCAGAATTCCCTGATAACCGAAATTTCAAATTTCTAGACAGCTCTGGCAATTCTGTAAACCAGGATTTCCAGAGTAAGAAAGGGTCACAGACGGAGCTGAGATGCACAGAAATATTGTGGAATAGTTAAAAATTGAATTTAATTTTTTCTTAATGTGAGTTCAGCGACTTACATAGAGGGTATTTTAGCATTTTTTCTCTTTGCAACTGAAGATAGTGCCAAGAGCTGGGTGAAAGCTTTTACAGAGTGTAAGAATAGATGCTCATGCACACATAAAAGTGCTACTGATGTTGCTTTAATAAAACATGAATTCTGAGTTGTGTTCCCTGCCAACCTGATGTGGGTGGACTCAATTAAGCTTTTTTTGGTCGTGCTTGCAGGCTGGGAGGTTGCGATGGGAAACCCACGCTTACTGGATGCAATCCAGGGAGGAACTCCACACAGAGTACAGCCAAAACTGGAGGACTTCTTCCAGTTCCTTTAAAGCTGGAACAGGCAAGAGCCTGAATGCTGAACTGGTCGCACAGAGAAATGTCAAGGCACTGCGGGGTAGATTTTGGGGAGGTCTCCCCAGCTGCTTGAGGGGGCGTTTGCAAGGCACTGGGTGTGGGGAGCAGTCTCTAGAGGCTCATGGTAAATCAAAGTGATGGACTACTACAGCAAACCCACCGGGTAATGGACAGATTCCTCATCCCTCTGGATCTGTGTGCTGTGTTTGAGCCAGATCCAGGTTTTTCAGCTGCTTTCAAGGGTGTCTGGGTAAAATGTAACAGCCTCAGTTATGCAGTCAAATGAGATAGCTGCTTCTGGCCTTTTGTCTTGTGGATTTAATAATAAATCTGATTTCCTATAAGTAGTTATTTAAGTTACACATTTCTTTATAAAACAGTATTTTCAAACTGCACTGAGTGCCAGCATCTTGCCTCATGGGAATACCCAGTACTGAAACTGGGTAATTTTGATACTTGGGAAAAATGTGTGGATATAGTTACAATCAGTGTCATTTTTTTTAATGATAGTCCTTTTAAAAGCAATGGGGAGGGAATATCTGTTGTTTGTTTTTCTTTTGGGTAATGGCAAAGAGAAAGAAACACATTGTTGTTTTAAACCGACAACTCACATGTCCAACATTGAATCAGGCAAATTTGTACAGCATGTATTTTAAACCAAGGAAATATTAATCTTAACCCATTTATGGCGTGATCCAAAAAAACGAATGTAGTTTTCTAGGCAAAAATTGAGACAAGCTTTTACTTTTGTCACTGTGTCTCGGATTTAGTATCAGACAAACATATAATCCAATTATTTTGTATAGATTTTGAAAAAAGAAAACAAAGGAAGAAGTAATGAATGGCAATGAGAATGGAACGTGTCCCTTGTTTCCTTTCTCTTGTAGGCAGCAGACACATGCACTGTCTGTCTCTTAATACTGGGCTGCAATCTCTTCAGAAAGAATGCCAGGTAGTGCTGTTAGTAAAATGAAGTGTATTTGGTATATAAGTTTAATAAAAGCTACTTTAAAAAAGAATTTGTATTCAAAGTGGGAAGTTCACTAATAAGTTTGAAGCAAACATGTTCCTGATTACACCCCATTAAGAAAGTGGAATGCAGCGAGTGCTGCTTCCCCCGAGGAAGCCCCAGCGTGCACGGGATTCAAAGTCTGCAGCCAGCCCAGCAGACAATGCCAGACCTGCTGACCCTGTGAATTTTGCAGTGTATTTTCAAAGATAATGTGTCTTTTGGGGTTCGCTGAGAAGGAGGGGAAGAGATACTTCATTGCACAGATTTCGAAAGGATCTGGAATAAGATCAGCTTTTTGTGCATTTTGTTCCCGTACGTGTTTGCTCATCTCTAATAACATACTAAAAACTCGAAAGTGTTCTAAACCTCACTATATTTTGGCAAGATTATATGTTCCATGGCTGGCTTGTGTGCGTCCAAGGCAACAACGTCTGTTCCAAGTGGTTTCTGATGAGGCAAAGTTGTATGTTTGATTTGAATCATAACGTGAGTCTGGTATGAGTCTTGTCATGATGTGTCCCTGTCTGTGGAACATGAAAAGTATCTTCATTATTTTTCATCAGACAATCCCATGGAAAATAAAGTTCATGTGGTGACACTGTAGAGGCAAAGTGCTACAATATTCCAGAGACCGCTGTGCATGCAATGCTTTCTTGATCATCCTGTATACCAAGGGGTAGAAATGCTCCACTGGCTTCTGTGTGATTTAAGCATCACTGGAGGTGGCTGGGAAACCTGCACATGCAGTTTTGAAGCCGGGATGAAGGGAAGGATGGCTTGGGGATCTTATCAGAAATTGCAGCACCAATATCATCAGCGTTTCTTGGGAGGGCTATGTTATAACTCAACTTTATAACTGGGAGTTTGTACACACGCCAGCTATCCCAGAGGGTGCAGATTTTAAATGCACACACATTTCATTCTGCATGACAACACCTTGAAAACATAGCTTAGTTAAGACAAACCGCCGTCAATTAAGTTTATTGGATGATGTCAGTGATGTAGGTGATATATACATATAATCATGGATTTAGAAAAAGGCCCACTCTTCTCTGATTCTCCTAACAGTTCGTCAATAATGGGAGAAAATTTACAGTGACAGTTGGTGTGATTTTGTAATATGCAAAATGGACTTAATTATCAGCTCGAGAAATCATTGCAGCAAGTTCAAGAATTTTGATTTGTGGTTTTATTCTTTGTTTTCAAAAAATACCATCTGCAGACTTGAGAATTATTTTCATAGCCTGCTCCTATGCTCTTTTTGCCACCAATAGATGGCTTTGTGAACAACTGACGTTGAATTTTAATAGCTTCTAATTTTATTTAGTTGCAAGCTGTGAGTAGTGATGACTAATAGTAAAGTAATGAAACTATCCCCAAATTATGGATATATGCTGTTATTGGTAATTTCAGTTTTTTAATTTAGGAGGGAATCATTAAGTTGTTCTTGTGATTTACGTTGGCATCAGTTATTTGTAAAGTATACTGCAAAACCTCGAGAGGACTGAAATTTGTGTTAGATTTCTCTTTAAAAAGTGCTCCTCTTGGATCTCAGGTGTGTATTTCCTTCTACTCTGAACTAAAAATATATTTCTCACTTTGTCATCTCAGATGTCTTTAGGACCATAGGTGTTCAGTTAGCTCAAATCAAAGCCAAGCAACTTGCTCTGCAACTCTTTTATTCCCCAGGCTCTCAGTGGGACTAATGAGTTTTGGGGACCAAAGAACAGTGCTGAGTCTCAAAAAGCATTTGATTCAAACTCCTTCCAAACTTACACAGGGTTTAATAGATTTGAATGTGGCCAAAATGTTTATTAAACATTATAGAAACATATAGTCTTTTTAATAATTTTTTTGTATTAATTGGAATATTTGTTATGTTTAGTACTAGTAGTTCTGTTATTAAAGGGAAGAGCAGTTAAGTTAGTTCTTGTACAGGATTTGCAATGCAAACCATTGAGTATGCTGAAGGGTGTTCCATCTGCTTGCATACTTAGAAATTAGGCATCTGGTTTGCAAAATTATCTTTTAGATCACAGGATTTAGCCTTTCAGCTTTCTTTACTTCACTGCTTCTCTTCTTCCCCTTGAGGGGGGAAAAGGCAACCTCAATATGTCGGGGATTAGCTAAAAGTTTAGGCATTGTAGTTAAGAGCAGTCTCTAGGGCTGATTTCATATTTGATCAATCTCTCAACCTGGGTTTCAAATCTGATATTGATGCACTTTTTTTCTCAGGACTATAAGTTGTTTGATGATTCCTAGGAGGTACTCTTGTAAAGACTTAACTCACTATTTGCTTATACAAAGTAAACCGTTACAATAACAACTTCAGCAATTTCCAAATCCCTTCGTCTTAGTTTATTAACAGAAACTGAGCAATACCCCATTCTCCTGCAGGCTGATACCACTGTCCTTATTGAACATGGAATCAGCTTGTGTGCTGGATTTTGAAGTGATGTCCGTGTTTCCAGTAAGCCTGGCTGCCTCCTCTTCAGTGTATTACAATTCCTTTACTATTTGTTTTAATGTCCTCTCCATCAGCGTGATTTACTCGTCTGTGTTTGGAATCAGCTAGTGGTAAATTGATCCAAATGAAATTAAATGGAACAAACTCCATTGCTTATGAAGAAACAGCTGTGTGAATTCGGCTGAACTGCTGGGATCTCAAATCATTGCCTTTTCTTACAAGCATTTTTTTTATGTCATCTCAATTTGCCAAATCAGATCTTTAATTATGTCCTTTACTTCCAGTCCAGTGACTTCTTGAGTTTATTTTTCTTTTCCCAGTTGTTTTTCTTCTTGCCTAGTAGTTATGTTCCAGGTATACCCTTGCTTTACAGGGAAAAGGTGATTGATATTACAGGTACTACCTGTTTCTTCCATTAGGGAAACTGTAATCCATACATATAACGCTTATTTTTGCACAAAGTAATTTTTATTCTTGCATTGACTTATTTTTTTCAATACCAATGAAGAAAGGAGCTTCAGCATCTCAGATGTGTGTTTTGACATACGTTTTCTTCTGAAGTGATCTGTTTTTCAGTAATAGGTTATACTCGTGGGTCAAGAGCTGTTGCTTTAACTAGTGCTCATGCCTTGTATTCATGAAAGGCTGTAATTGATTCCCATCTCCTTTATGGAATAGTCCTATTTTCTAGCTGAATAGATGCTTCTAGTTCTTTTAAAGGCAGCATTCATCTCAATCAACTCACTGTTGCTTTTTCACTACTGTCACCCAAGAAGAAGCCCCATCAGCCTCCTCCCCTCTTCAAATCACAGCATTTGAAATTAGTAATTTTTCTGTCTGGTTAGATGTCTAGGCTCATTGAAGAGCTTCTCCTCAGCAGCAGGTAAAATATCAAATATCTTGAGATTTATGATAAAAATCTAAAAGTTGGTAACTCTGCTTTCAAGTGTCTCTGTTACAGGTGTAATTTTGAGGGAGGAAGCTGAAGCTGAACTAAGCTAAAGGATTTCCAAAGGCTGTGCCTAATAATGTAGGCTTATGCTGCAACCTCAGAGCTTAACATTGTAAAATTACATAATCAAAGGGCTAATAGAAAAATTTTCAGTGCAAATTGGGCAAAATAAGAGTAGATCAGTGTTTGTAACCTGCCATGAGGAGGGCATTTAGTCTCTCCTTTCTCCCGTGGCATTTTGGAAATCTGCATGTTTCATGCCTGCAGGATCCATAGGTGACTGTGAATACCTAGTTCCCACCTAAGAGCTGTGGATTTTCCTCATTGCAGCATGTCTAAGTACTGCAAACAATAAATAGCTTAGTATTGCTTAGTTTTATGGGCAATGTGTTTCAGTTTTGACTGTTTCCTACCAAAGAAGAAATTAAATACTCTTTTGCCTGTGTCCCTCTGTGGTCACCTATCTTGCAGGAATCTTCTTTAAAGCTCATGGGATGATTTCTTGCATAAAATTTTACTCAGTGAGAATAGATACAGCACAATCTGGCATTAAAAAAAGCCACTTTCAACAACAGTTGAAAAAAACATGAATGTCTCAAGGTTTCTACTTTTTCTCATTGTGACATGTAACTCCTTAACAGAGAAGTCCAGGAGCAAAATGAATGAGAAACCGGAGCCCTGCAAACTATTTGCCAGGAAACCTGAAGTCACATGGAAAGTGCTGCCCATTGAAGGCAGCTGGCTAGGCTGAAGTTTGCAAACTTTTTGCACAAATCTAGGCTCAGTTTCCAGTAAAACCTGGCCCGTTTTATCGTTTTAAATCAAAGCCAGGTGGGATTTCATGTGATTGCAGGTGAGATCCAGTGGCCTCTCAAGGGTTTCGCTCCCTGAGCTGAGGCAATCAAACCCTCTCTGATACAATGCTGCTTTTTTTTTTTCTATGGACTCCTGCAAATCGACACCAGCACAGTTTATACAAGGACAAGGTTTTGGAGTGGCTGGAGGGCAAATTTCACTAGAGCAATGTTGTGTGACAACAGACTTGGTGTTCTCCCATGCTGTGGGACCTCAGCCCCAAAACCTGTGTGATACCCAGGGCTTGTGTTATGACCTAGGATGATATAATCTTTAAAAGGTCCAAACATCTGATAGAACTGCAATTTAATACTAAGATGTTTTAAATCGTATATATCCCATTATTGCTATTATAATTGCTGGCACTGTTTAACAGCACAATTCATATGGCATATAAACAGCAGGAAAGGAATGCTCTAATGGATTTTTCTTTTCTTCCTTCATATTGGCCTGATAGAGGAATATGTAATTAAGAGTAGTTGGAAATTTCTTTGGAATTTGCTACTTAATTAAGACACCCCTATCAAATAGCCACAGCCCACCAGCAGGTACACTAAATCCTTAGGCATTCACTTGCCTCCTTTCCGAAGCTCTTCTGTTTCTTTGGAATTTGGCTGAAAGTTTGGACACTGATGGCCCTGAGTTATGCCTTTGAGCCATTTTTCAAAGCTTTTATGGCATTTTGTGGCACTGGTTTTAGTGCAGAGGTAAACAAGTGAGTCATATAGTTCTGTGTTAAAACAAATCGATGTCCTATATCATGTTATTTACTTTATCATCGGGGCGGAAGGGTGGAGAGGTGGAAATGGTTTTTATCTGGTTAGAGAGCAGAGGAGGGAACAGAGAGAGAGGTGTTGAAGATTCAGGTGACTTGAATTTCCAATGGTAAAAATACTTCTCTGACTTGATGGCACAATTTTATCTTCAGTATGGACTAATTCATGAGGGATCCAATTCCATCTTGATTTTGCTTACAACTCTCACTGATGTCATTAAAACATTCAAAGAGACAGCTAGGATATATGGACTAGGCTTTTAAAATCTATAAGGGTCATTAAAGAGTGGAGTTAAAATATTAATTTGCCCGTGAATGGCACACACAGACATTAAACCTTTGATGGCTTTAGGCTTCCCAACAGAGAAACAGGGATTAAAATAGATTTATTAAATAAATAAATAAATAATCTTTGTAATGTCTCAAGTTTAAGTCATGCCTAAGAAGAAATGTCAGAAACAAATGCCAGACTAAAGCATAACCAGTTTATCTTTACTGCAATGGGCCAACTACAATGGACTTCCAACTGCCCCAGCTCCTGGCAGTGGGAAGCAACCTGTGCCAGTTTGTTTGCCAGTAGTTTTATGGGGTTTATCGTCACAAACTTTACAAACACTTCAGAAGATACTGCTTTGCCTTAGTACTGTTTGTTGCAGAAGAGAATCGCAAGTTAACTTTAGAAAGCTCATGTTGTTTCTGATACGCTCTTTTAGAGTTCCTCAGACATAATTCAGAGCTAGGTAATTATTTTATGGGTTACTTAGCAAATCCAGATATATTTATGTAGCATACATAAGCCAATAAATGAGTACTGCTGAGGAGGTACCAACATTCTGTGCATGTCCTCAGGTCAGTGCTTTGCTACGTAATCTTTGATATAATAAGAAGGATCTTGGACATCACACCGTTTAAACAATTATCCTACATCAGTAATTAAATTTCTTAAAATAATTATTTGGGGTCAATTAGGTATTTTAATAAATGTTCTTGAAATACCAGCTAATCAGTAAACAGCACTAAATGATGTGATAGAAAATGTAGCTACTCTGGTGAGAGAGGATGTGTGTCTGCTCTCAGCATTTACTTGGTTGGTAATGCCCAAAAATTTGGATGTACCTTTTCTAGACTTTGATAATTCATAAATCTGTTGAGCAAGGTAAGTTCCATCATTAACCTTTAATCTTTTAGAAGCAAGTTGGCTGGAATTTATTTACTTTAACTAGCTCGTTCACTGATAATGCATGATTTTAAAATTTCCTTTTGTGCATTCCTTAGCTAAAGAAAAACACAGCTGTGTGTGAGACAAATTCTATTTATTTTGCCTTTAAGAAAAGTACAAGAAGATAGTATCATTGGAAGACTAATAATAAAGAACTACTAAAGAACGCCCTTCATCTGTTTGCTCTGCCACTTTACGAAGGCTTTCCAAACAATCTTTTCAGATGTATTAGTAAGGAAAGATATCTTAAAAGTCAAAAGAAGACAAAGTTAATGCATTTATAGAAGTACCATTTCAGATAACATTTTACCTGAGTGTTTAGATTAGTTAAATATTAGAAAGGTAAAGATAATAGCGTTGTTTGTATTCATAAATGTGGAAAGTTGCGTTTTCAGGGCAGTGAAGTGTAAGGCATATCAAAGGTTTATCATCCTGGAATGCGTGGGGAGCTGCATGCCCATCCATACTGGGAGGCTACAAGGTGTTCCCTCCTCCTCTCACTCACCAAAACCCAGCAAAGAACACGAGTGCTATGGCTTATATTTTTAAATCCCTTTTTCTCCATTTTTCTATCCATAGTTAAACAGTGGGAATCAGGAAAACTTAGTTGATGCTAGTTACCTAAATGCTTGGACCCAGCGAAACTGTGCAAGCACTGGTGGTGTTCTTGGTTGAGGAATTTTCATTCATGTATTGGGAAAATGAGAGTAGGCAAAAGTCTGGTCATTTTTAGGGCCTTCTGCAAACCCCATATATAGGATAAGACCTCATCTCCTGTAAAGAGTATATAAAATAAGGAGTCACAAAACACCGTAGAAACAGCTCAGCATGCTCTCCTCTGCAAACACTCCTTTAGACACGGGCAGTCACATACGTGGCCAAGCATGATGCTTAACAGTCCAGCCACAAATATTGAGGTGTGTATAGTAGGATGAGGTAGAGAAGATGTGGCCAACACCCATCAGCACTCACATGTGCACAGGTAAAATTATACATCTCCACCACTACCATCACCTCTTTACTTACCTGTATTTGAGGATGACCCCACAGCCTTGGGGTACTTACCAGCAGAAAACCCCTATGTGCTGTCATATCACAGAGGGGTGCAGCAATCCTGCCAGCAATCCCAGCCAGTCTTTTTAGCCTTATTACTATCCTCACAGTCAGATCTTCAAATATATGTGCTGAAATGATCTGAAAATAATGGCCCTGCCTAAAATATTATGTTGTTTTGACTGAATGTGGTTTAAACTGCCATCTGCTGGCTTGTACTTTTCAGAGCCAATATTAAAAACATTGTTCCCTCTTACAGTAGCCCTCATTCATATGAAAATAAAGCAGGCTGTGTAATACCTTCCCTCTTGCAGTCTACAGCTGAAAATTGCAACAAGGAATACAAATGTGGCTGACTGCAAAGGTAAATCCTGCTGCTCATAGGTAGATTCCTCAGGGATGTTTTTGTTCAATTTACACCTAGAAGAGAAGTTTAGTTGCAAATGCATGCATACAACTTCCTCTAAAGTCAGTGAGAAGAACACATACACATAATGGGCTGATGCAGTTCTTTACGGGTATTTTTGCTTACAAATGCAGCTTCCTGGAATATTACCTGGGATTTTTGCCAGAACAAGGACCAAAGATGGCTTAGCTACTTCTTTTCAAAGTTTCTTAAAAGTAATTAAGATTTTCTTTTTTTTTCCTTTTCCCAAACTGTGAGAGGAAACTCCAACTATTTCACGTGAAATTTGGCAGTCACATGAGAAGGGAGGAGATTAACACCAATAGCTGCTCTGAATTATTTTCCCATTAGTCGTCTTTAAAGCTTTTGAAATATCAGAGCATCAGTGTCACTCATTGCTCAGAGAAATTGGCAAGATCTCTGGAGAACACAACTAGCGATGGGGCGATGCGCAGAACCACAACATGAGCTCAGGCTGCCTGTCCTTACCAGGCAAGGAACGGGATGCTTAGCTGGAGGGTGGAAGCATTCAGCAATGGAGGATGTTACTGCCTTTTGTCTCTCTGTTCTGCAGAAATGTGGAAGAAGTATCCACAAGCAGAGAAAGCAAAGGAAAAAATGCAGTATTTCTCATGCTAAAGCCAACAGAACTGTTTTTCTGCCGTGTGTTCTTTGGAGAAATAACCAGGCGAGGAATGGGTGTTGGTCTCAGAGGCAGGATGGGCCAGAGTTGCAAACACCACCAAGGACCTCATTTTCAGAGTTCTCCACCAAGCCAATGAGTCTCTCAAAGACATCACCGTGTTCACTTGTGGTGGAATAGCAATCTTGCGGCATGGTGGGTTGGCACAGGTGCATCAGCATCCCACAGCCCAGTTAATGGTTGACTTTTGCTCCCATCAGCAAGTGCAGGGTTGTCCCACACCTCTGACATGCCAGCACGTGCTGCACAGGCACCTCCAAGCAGCTCAGATTGTGACAACCTCCTCCAGGACCAGCACCGCTGGCTTCTTGCACTTCTTGGTTGACACACGCTGGGCAAGCCAAAGGGGGATTATAAAACACCTTTCATCTGGGGAATCTCAAGGTGCTTTGCAAACATTGAGTCATTAATCCCCCTTTTGAAGTTGGCAGGTATTATTGGGGGAGCAAAAGGGAGAGCAACGGTGGCTGTGCAGCAGTTGTAGTAGAGGAATGCAGTGACGACACTGATGACATGACTAATTTATTTAGCAAACGGAGTTTAGCATGGTAATGAGGATGTATTTGCCATCATCCCATCATTCATCAGATTTATGAGGCTCTCTAGGCAAAGAGCGCTGCTGTGACTAACTTTAGCTTGATTTGTTCAATTAATTCCTCTAATTCATTTTAACTGAAGAAAACCCCGTAAGATTGTTTGGCAGGTCAGAGGGACCTCAGTGTTATAAATATGTTCACATGTGCCTATATCCATCTATTTATCTATCAAGAAACCCATGACTTTGGGTGTCTATGACTATAAATTGTATTAAGTTTTACCATTTACTTTAAATGAATTTACTATTTCTTATTTCTTTCTTTTAGCTCCATAAATATTAGCGTATGTTCTCTAATCTAGACTGTTTCAAGTCAAGATAGAGTCTTTTTCTGGCATAAATGGACATTATGGGAAGGTTTTGATAGCATTCATGTTCTTGTTTTGTTATAATTCACCATCCAGGATGCTCAGAAAAGCAGTATCTTTTATTAAGAGAAAATGACACCACTGCTTGTGGTACCAGAAACACCTTGTGGCAGAATCATGACACCACCATGTAGCTGAGGCTGAAGGGACCTTTGGAGACCTTTGAGCCAACCCTTACTCAAAGCAGATGCAACACAGATTGGATTGTTCAGGGCCTTGTCCAGCTGAGGACTAAATCTTGTCACATGCTTAAAATGTTGTGAACAATCTCCAAGGACTGGAGATTGTCCCAGTGTCTGACTCCCTTATTTTGAAAACATTTCTCCAAATATCTAATTGCTGGTGAGGCAACTGGTATTTGTGACCTTTTGCCCATGGCTGGGCAGCTCAGAGGTGCGTCTTAGACTCCTGTGGATCCTCCCAAAAGGTAGCTGGAGGCAGCAACAATCCTCTTGCCTTGTTGGGCACCAAAGACATGATACATAGTAATCATAGAAAACAATGAAAGCAGAGGGTGGATGATGCAGTTTTACTCTTCTGGCCGAACCTTCACACTGATGCTATTTTCCATTCTTTCTCCACTTGTTGATCTCTGGAACCATCAGTGCTTAAGGGAGCATTGATCTCCCAGCATGACTACAGATCCCAGCAGCCTTTTTCTTCAGCTTTGAGTAGTTAATTGGGTGTAAGATGGTATTGAAACAAATGGATTTTGAACATGTTGTGGTATTCAAAGGCTGACTGCACACCTGCAGTTACTTTGGATGTTTAGCCAATAGGAAGTGGCTTTTCCAATTAGTATTCAGGATTGATTCCTCTCTTTTTCACTCCCTCCTTTTCTTTTTTTTTGCCCTTCCCCCTCACTGTTCAGCTTAGCATATCTCTAAGTACAAAATCTGATGCTCAGGAGCATCATGTGAACTTACAACAAGCCTCTGATGTTGTGGAATCCAGTACCAATGAGCCAGTCCATAAATGTCATTTTATTTGAACTTTGACTGATATTTCTAATATTATCCTTTTGTCTCTGGGGTTTTAGGATACTGCCTGGGAGAGAGCAGGTCTTGGTTGTACTGAGTCTGAGCCAGGTGCCAGCAACAGCAGCCTGGATTTGTGAAACTGCTCGTGGCTGTTTGTGCCATGGAAACATCTGCACACCCCAGGCAGAAACGAAGGTTCAGCTAGTTGGTTACTGTACAAAATCTAATGCCCCTAGAATTTACCAGTTCTTCCATGCCTCTTTTTAAAGTAGGTTTAAAAAATGTGTGTGCAGAATATTACTAACTCCATACCTAGGAAAGGTGTACCACGGGAAAAGAAAATGAAGAAATGGTGAAAAAGCACCACCTTGACTTTCCTCTGATGCTGGATTTTGAATAGAGACAAGAAGAAAAAATTCCAGCCTCAGCCTCTTTTGCTCGTTTAAATCAGCCTTGTGCTTATATACATTTGTGAGTTTCTCTTCTCATGCACCAGGCTTCATCTGCAGTGTGAAATATTTCACCTGTTCCAAATCAACCAGATATAATTGGGGAAAATATAACAACAAAAAAAAAAAGTATGCCAAAACTTGTCCACAGCCATGGATTCACCCAGTCACTGTCAGTAGCAGCAATGCAGATATTCAATGCTGATAATGCTGGTTTTATAGGCAAACATATTCATGGATATACAGGCGAACTCAAAAAGCAGATTCTGGTCAGTGATCTCACCACTGTGGCTCAGTGTGGACAGTCAGAAGCTTCTTAAAGAGCAGAATTCCCTCCTGCTTTATAGCCTTTAGTGAAGAAAGCATTTGGAGCCTGGTATAGAAACCAGTCTCCAAGCCGTGCAGGATGCTCTAGCAGGTGGCCAGCAGTGAGGAGTAGAGATATAATTTTTACAGATTTAACCAAGAACAATGACACTGTTTGCAACCAAAGGGCACAGCCAAAACAGCCAGAGTGCCAATGTATGTTCCCTAGTGGGTAACTGGAAAATAAATACAACCTCTGAAAGGTTAGTCCAATTTCTAAAGCAAGCACAAGACAGTTTGATTTTGTTTATTAAAAATGGGACAACTAATTAAAACTCAGATTTGGGGTCCAAAGTTAGTTATTTAGGGCTTTTAACTTGTATGTACACACTCATTTTTGGTGTGGGGTTGCAGAGCACTGCTAAATTCTAGTCAAGGTGAGTTAACCCAGCAAGAGCCAAGCACAGCATCTCCCAGGATGACATCTCTCTCCTCCTAATATCAACACCAACTTTACAGAAAGCAGCTGCTAATGCTCGTAAGTTTGAGGGTTATGGTAAAAACGGTTTTCATTACATGTTTTATTTTATAAGATACATAGTATATTGTAATGAGTGCTTCTGGTAGTAAATCTTAAGATTTTGGCTTGGCTTGTTTCTCTGTGCACTGTGATAAGACTCGGAGAAAGTGTGGCCCTGGATCTTGTGGAGGGATGGGGAAAGAGGAGACAGCAAGGGGAGAACATGCGTGGAACCATGCAATAGTAGGGTAGAATAGGGGCTGACTGGCTCTTATCAGTATTTGTAACCCAAATCTGTCCAGTCCCTGAGATGCTAGCATGAATTTACATCCATAAACCCACGTTGTTGCTGGAGCTGTGTGATTAGGAGGCAAGAGAAAATATGACCCTGCTCTGGCAAACCCTTCATCACCTGTTGCAGAGCGTTCATATGTCCACAGGCAGCACGAGCTTGCTCCACTAAGTATTTCTGGCCATCCCATGGATTTCAGTTGCTGCTTGCAGCTCATCACTTCCTACAGTGAACCAGCAGAGAAGGATGATGACTTTACTCCCCAGAGAACAAAAACGTGTTGGTTTTTGTGCTGTTTGATACTCTCTTGTGCATTTAGGATGACATTAAGTAAAGGATGAGTCCGTTGTATTTCTGAAGGAGAATACCACTGAGGATACAATTTTTATCTTACCTCATGTCTGTCGACCTGTAGTTACATGGAGAGGTCATGCACATGCTCACAGATGCCCCTTTACTAAGCCACTTTTCTTGTTGGAAAGTAAGAAAAAGATGATGAAATGACCATGGGAAACATGTCTCTTGCCAAGGATGTATTTTGCAGCAAGATGATGGCAGCAGACTTATGGTCTGAGTCCTCCCAGGGTCCCAAAATTTTGAACGAAAAGGAGCTTTTTCTGCAGAACACTTTGACTTCATTGGTGGTTTTGTACAGGGGGCTCACAGACCCTCAGCAAAGGGAAGTGCTAGGGGTGCCAAGTGGGTGCTGCCGCTCGCCAGCAATAGAGAAGTTAGTAAATCTTGTCACATGCTTAAAATGTTGTGAACAAAAATGGAGTGACTCTAGGCTAGTTAAGGGAGCTAGGAATGAGCCTTATTTCTGTTGAAATGAGAGACCCCTTTAAAAAATTTGTTGGTGGATGTATCCACCTTCCCTATATAAACCTCAGATCCTCTTATGCATGGTCCAAAAGACTTAAAATGATTGGAAATGCAGGGGACTGTCCTGGGCAGCAATTTGTGAGGGGATGAAATCTTTCCTTTGCAGTGACTGCCCTGGGAGGGCAGCACTGCCCAAACTCCTGGAGCCTGGTAGCTTGTGGCAGCAAGGTTGTCTCCATCACTGGAGATGGTTGTAGCTTTGGCTGGGCCTGGCAATGTTAAAGTGATCTCTGGAAAGAGGGTGAAATGCTGGAGAGGAAAGGATGAATAAAAATTTCTGGCTGTCATCTTACTTATTTTAGCCTTATTATTAAAAGACACCCAAGGCAGAATATAATTCTGCCTCCTCAAGTGCTAGTCCAGTGCTGGGAAAGCCATGCCCTCCTTGAGGTGCCTCTTGACTCATAGTGTGAAGCAATGCAAGATTCCACCCGTACAGGACAGGAGACTTCCACAAATTTTGCAGCATGACAGCAGGAAAAGGATTTTGCTTTTACTGCATGTTCCATTTTTGTCACAGCATTTGTCCACAAACTGTGATGCCCTCAACTTGCCAAAGGGGGCCTGTTCTTTCTCTTCCAGAGCAGTCATCAGCTCAGCCAGCTTATCCCATGATTACGTGAGGAGAATGTACAGCTCAGCCCCCATATCTGCAGATGGACAGGAGATGCTTCCGCTGACATCCTCGTGCTCTGCTGAGACAGCACTGCAACTAGGCTGCTCTCTGCAAAGCTAAACCTATCGTCTTGATGAAAACATCTCCTCCTGCCAAAGCCAGCCCTGGCCCTTTGAATCTATGTGCTTGTGACCGGAGCTTTTGCACATAACAATGCAATGCATTGCAACTGCATTGTAAGAATCATAAAAAATCCTGGCACACAGAACACATTCACTTCATATAAATATTTCCGAAAATTCAGTGATTGAAGACTCAAATCATATTGCAGTACTGGCTTGTTTATTCCATAATATTATTTTTTATTGCAGGATGACTTATACTTAACCTTGAATTTCAAATTCAGTGGAACAGACAAAGTATTTGTTTAGAGGGCAGGACGATTAAAACCATTTTTTTCCCTGTTTGAATTGGACAAAATTATAATATATCCTTTACGTCACAGTAGCACCCTAGTGGTTATCATGTTGCATTAGTTACATGAGTACTCAGTGAACATTATACAGTATATACCACTTTCAGTAAATAGACCAGTCATGCTTGTAGTTGCATGGAAAACTCCAGGAAATTTGTGATGACATTCCCTGCAGGTTAGTAATTCTACCCATTATTTATATTGCTTTGATTTGAGCTTTAAATTTATCTGGTGAAACTAGATAAGGCTAACCATTCTGCAAAAACTTTTATTTCACACAACTCTAGAAATACTTTAGGATAGATACTTGAGATTTACCAAATTCTAACATTAAGTATTTTCTCCTTATACCTTAGACACAACAGATAAATACCTATTTGAGTAACATAATTGCTGATTTATTTTTACATCCTTGTGCAACGTTAAAAATAACTTGACCTTAAGTTCAGAGCAAATTTGTGTTTTCCAAGTGGATTGGAAGATGCAGTTCTTGTCTGGTACCAAACCATTGCTAATTCTGCGCCATGTGCTCTCTGCATCAACAGCGTAACGTACAGCAACATTTGTGCTACAGCCCATCTTTAGTAAACGACCACCTGCCCCAAGCAACCATTACAAATGGTATTAAATGACCACCTCTCCAGCATGACCAGAGACCACCCAGCATTTGGGTAGCAAATTCTCAGCATCAGATTTTATTGCCCATACGGCGTGTGTACGTATCTCCCTGTGCTCTCAGGGGACCCACCTGTGTGCAACCACGGGTATCAGCTGAAATCTGCCCAGGTCAGAGTTTGTGCACGGGATATGGGCACTTTCCATCATTCAGCATATTCTGCAGAGATTTTACATGAGGCAATAGTTATATAATGCTGTGCACTTAACACATGTCTGAGCATGTCCATCCTGATTTTGCAGAGCTCTTAAGTATCTGCTTAAATTGATGCATATGCTTAAGCTTATCCCTGTAGAGTTAAGCATGAAAAGTCTGTATTTAACCTTAAACATATGCTTAAATGCTTTGCTGAATGGAGACCATAAGGCCTAATCCAGTGATCATTCAAACCAATATCACATTATTTCAGTGGCTGCTGTGTGTGTCCATTTGTTGTAGGAGTACTGTGAGACAGATAAAAAAAGGGAGCAGATGTACCAGTGTTTTGCTGACATGGAGCCCTTTATATGTGAAAACATTTTACTTTTTTTCTGCTACAGCCATTTTTAAATGGACAGGAAGTGTCAAAACTGTTTTTTTTTCTCTGTAGCTGTAATACCTTAGCATCTTTTTTCAGTTTTTTTGGTCCATCCTATTCTGCACAGCCTCTGCATTCCTACATGCAGCACCTGAGCTCCTACTCAGCTCTGTTTAATAAAAAACCTGTCTTGCTGTGGAAGAAAGTATGTGTTAGCCCTGTGGTTGTCTCATGGTGTGTGGTTTACTGACAGCTCTAGCTGAAGCAGGTGCCTTAACAACTGCAATAAAAAAAGAGGACTTCTCTAGCCACTTCTACCTCTATGAAAAACTAAGCCCCATCGCCTGCCTGGGGCTACAGTGTGGGGATTTCAGTGAGCCAAGGCAATTCTTGAGTTTTATTTCTTTGTGAGCTGTGGATGTTTTTAACAAATACTCATCAGCTATTCCTCCCTGAGTGCTGTCTTTTTCTCCACCATTCCTGCTGCTGTGCCCCCTTAACCCTGCCTCTGCAACTCTCTGCCAGTCCCTTGTACAACCCTGGGTAGCCATGGAGCAGCACATAGTTCTCCTCATCAGCAACAGCATAAAGACCTAAGAAAAGGTTCAGCTCATGTCCAACCCACCCATTCCCATATCTCAAGTGACACCAGTAGCAGATACCAAGGAAAACAACTTGGGGATTAGGTGAGGAAGGAGCGACTCTTCCTTTGAGATACTATTTTCGTTTCTAGTGACCCAAGACAGAGGTGATATCTTTCACTTCAGCCCTGGGTGGACTTTGTGTCCATTAACTTGTCTAATTGTACCTCTTTACTGGTTTCTACTGTCAATGCATGTTGTGCCCTACTGTACCCCTTAGCAAATGCTCATCCTGATTTATTTGCTGCCAGTAGTGCCAGCAGCACAACAGCAGCCAGGGTAGGGGTGGTTATTCCCTTCTTCTAAACCTCTTCTTTTCATACTGAGTAGAGGGTAGAGCAGCCTCAAGGGATATAGATATATCCCTTCCTCGAGTGCTTTCAGATTTAGAAATGAAAGGAAGCTACTGTGTGTTATTGTTTGTTTATTAAACTGATCGTTCAATATTTGGCTACTAACACTCTAATTCACAGAACTTGGCTGAAGAAGGTAGACTATTAAAAAAAAAAGGATTTTTTGGCTGTTTTCCCTCCTGTAATTGTCACCAAGAGCTGAGTCTCTAACTGAAGGAGGTTGGCAAAATTTCCCTGATCCCTCCGAAATAGACAGAAGTGGATCACATTTGTGTGCGTTTATAATTTAAATTGACAAAACCAAATATTTGGTGATTTGTAACTTATATGTCAAAGCTATTGAAAACAAGACAAGAATGTACAGCTCTATATAAGCAGGAGTTCCTGCTAATTTTGTAAAACTCCAGGCTTGAACATAAAGGAAGATAACCCATGTTTTGTTTAGTTTGATAAAGTTGTTTCCTCCCAGACGAGGAAACCGTACACCAGATTTTGGTCTTGAAGTGGCTTTTTGTGGCTGAGTTATAAAAAGGTTTGTAATGGAAATCCCGACAAACACCATGAAAAGTGGTGCTAAATGAGAAGTTCTATAATATTCTGGCACCTTCTAGGAAGTGTGTAGATAGTGATCAGTGAGTTAGGCTGGGTGAAAATAGACTTTTAGCAGTCCTGGTTCTTGTATCCCTTTGGTGCACGTGTGTGATTTTGAGTTCAAAGGTAGGAGTGTGAGCAGTGATCCTTGCCCCAGTAGAGGCTGGCCCTGTCCCCAGCCTGGTGCAATTGCTGCTGGGATGACTCTGCTGGGAGCTGGAACCAGCAGCTCCGAGGCACGCTACTGCTCCAGCTCATTCCACTGACCTATAAAATCAGGTTAATATTCCTGTCTCTCACCAGGTTATTGTAGAGCTGAACAGGGCTACCATGGTATCCTAGGTACACCAGACATGTAAATGTTTCTGATGATGTTGTTTAATTTGTTGTTTTCTTTCATGAGGTTTTCTTCCATAGTAAGAAGAATTTTCATGGTCTTTATTTTCCTTGATAGAATACTCTCTTTTATGTTGGATATATTTTAGCACATGACATACTTGTTAATTATTTTGTATATGTGTTGTCGCTGAGCATAGCGTTTTGTAAGCCAAAGAGCCTCTAGGTGAGTAATGGGGCTAATCTACACGCACATGTAAATAAATTTTAAGATAGGAGGATACTGGGTTGTACAGTATGGACAATGCTGGTTAGAACATGTAAAGTGGGATGCTTTGGCTCCAACTAAAATCAATAGCAGGTCTCACAGGTTTCAGTGGGATGAGATATGAATTTTTTAAATGCCCCATTAAGAGCCCAATCCTGCTACATTTGCTCATATGAGAAGTCCCATTGGTATCAGGGAGTCTATTTGCCTGATTAAGGACTAATTCTCTGAATAAGGATTTGCAGGAAATGGTCTTATCTCTTCTGCATACCATAGATCCTGCTCTCTAAAAGTGTTTGCTGTAAGTGCTTATCGTTTATGTAAGTGCCCTTCAATGGACATTTATATAATGGGGTAAATATTTAAAAAGTTGTGCAGTGCTTTAGCTATGCAGGGCTAAAGGACATGAATGCTGCTGGCTGTAGCCTCAGGCACCTTTTCTCCAGGTGCCAGGAGTTATAAAAGAAAAACTGTGACTACAACAAGGTTTGGGAAACATGGGGCCATGCAAAAGGGATCTAGATATTAGCATTTTTAAAGTGGTATTTATTAGGGTATAAAATACACCTTTGCTGAAATTGGGAGTAAAACCAGTGCAGCAATAACATGGTTGCTTATTAATAAAAGGTTTGTTATAACTCCACTTTCTGGTGAGCTGTCAAGTGAAACTTCAGCCTTTTAAAAAATAGTGTTTCAAAAGGAAATCAAGAGGCTAAAATGTTTTGCGGAGAAGATGAAACCCTGAATAGCATATCTTTCCCTGGAATACAGATATGTCATTATTTATTAATATTACTGGAAAAACATGTGCACTGACTAAGAGGGATTGGTTGGTTGTTTTTTTTTCATTTGAATAAACTCTTTTGTATTGTTTGTTAGTCAGGAGCAGAAACTAGAGTTAACAAATATAATGAAAACCAAGAGATACCTTTGAAGAATTTTCAAATGAACCTTAACTGCTGCCTACGGCGACTTGCTCAAAGCGAAAAAAAAAAAATTAAAAAAAAAAATAAGGTGAACTAGCCACTGTTACTAAGAGTCAATTGACAGAAGGCATGGGTCATTAATTTTGTGTCCTTTGTTTTGTCAGTTTGTTTTTGTGAGGCCTGGTAGAGAAAGTAAAATCAGTCAAGCTGAAAATTGTCTCCTCTGTAGCTTATTTCCCCTCCCAGCACGCCCTGACCCAGGGGAGCGGGCTGCAGGGCTGTGGCCCTCCTGCCCCTCTGCGCGCTCCTGGTCCTCTGCCCCTCGCAATAGACAGGGTTTTGTTAGCACAACGGTTAATTTCGCCCCAGCTCGACTTTAATCATCTGCAGGTTGTGTGCCTTGGGAGGAATGAAATGTCTTCCTGCACACAATAATTTTAAAAAGGGAAAAAAATCCCGCAGTGTTTTTGGCCTTAAAGTAAACTCTGACTGAAAGTCAGAAGGAAAAACAAGGCATGACCAAAGGAAAAACAAAAAAGTATTATTAATTTTCAAACATCCTCACAATTATTCTGCCTGTGCATCCTTTCCACCCACTTCCCTGCGTGTCAGCATAGGGCTGGCATGCTGCAGGATGATGACCTTGCTTGCCTGGCCGCTGTGGCCCAGCATCCAGGTGGAGGTTCTTCTCCCACTGACACCCCACACAACCCCCATTAGGCTGAACTCTTATATTTATGTAAATCCTGACTATCTCTACTGAAATAATCGTAACTAGTCTAGTTGTATCTAGATCGTTTGATTGTATTGGAATCAGAGGTCCTACAGCTGGCTCAAACCATGTCTGTGCATGGTCCATGCACAGAGGAATGCATTCCTCTGCAGATAGTTTTCTCCTTAAAACACAAAGACAATCGGTGCGATTCAAAGAAAGCAAATATTACGCAATTGCAGTCAAATCCCATAAAATTAGCAATGAAAACACTTTTCTTTCTGTACTAGAGACATGGTAGGTAAGAGGTAGTCATCGGGTACGCCAGGCAGATGCTCATTGTTTTACTTTTCCATACCAAGTGCAACCACGTGAGACCCGGCAGCCCTCCAATGTGACCAGTCATTTCCGTTGCCACTGAGCTGAACCCACGTAATCTCTCCCCAAGATTTAAAAGATAAATGTGAACCCTTAGTACATCATTATACCAAATTAACTTGTTCCTCTGTGCCTGTAAGGTTCAGCTGGATAACTGAATTCCTCTTTGGTTTTGGTTTGAAACAATCTTTTTCATCATTAGGCTGGTTGCCAGAAGTGGGTGTTTGTGGCCGGGTGTTATTGCTAGGGCTGAGGGCCAGTGTGCTCATAAACAGAGAAGTGACATAATGTCTTTGGTATAATGAGACAGCTTAATGCAAAGCACCACAGGAATTAGGGGACATACTTAAAGAATGGAAACAAGGCATATGGAAAATGCATATTTAGTGCCCTGTCACAAAGACACTAGAAAAACCCACCTATTTGATTAAACACTCTTGGAATGTAGTTGTATTGAGAAAAATGATTACTTTAGCTCCATTATCTTAACATTCATTGGACATAAATTACAATTAATTGAGTAACCTTTAAACCAACAGTTAAAATTGATTTTGAGATATGCCAAAACCTCACAGTTTTAGCTTTATCTTCTGGATGGTGAATGTTGATGGGAATGCTCTAAAAAGGTGTTTTCTTCTGTTGAGAGATCCCTAAAGTTTTTTTTTTTGTTGTATGATTTAGTATTGATGTTGCTTAATATTTGTTTCTAAGAGACTCAGTTTGTTGAATCACTTTCATGGTTCATTAAAGCAAAAGCTGCAGCTTCTGTTCTGAGTGCCTAGATAACATTTTCAGATAAACATAATTTCCTGGAGTTTGTGATTGTTTTATGTGTTTTTTTGTTTTGTTTTGTTTTCTCCTAGGTCAATCCCAGAACCTTTACCTTATGAAATAGATTATGCTTTCAAAATATTGTATGTTAAGTGTGTGTTTTTGCTTGTTATCTGTAAATCAGATGCAGAGTCTTAATGCTCAAGAATGTTCTGCTAACTCTAAAGAGAAACGTTCACTTTTATATAGGAAAAAAGTCTTGGCAGACAAGTTGGAAGTACCAGATGGAATAGGTTGTGCCACACGGATTATAAGATTCGCCCCCCTCCTCCCTTCTTATTGATGTCTTAAATTGAACATGTTCCATCTGTCTGCTCTCAATAATGAATGGTTACTTTTTTTTTTTTATTGCAAAGGTAACAAATTCCATATAGAATAAATTAATTCAAGCATGTAATGAAATGTGCTGGGAGAGTGTGTGTGTGTTTTGGAATTATGTGTAGAAATCTAATATAGTTCGTGAACTGCAGCAGGTAAGACTAGTGGCAGAATTGACAGCTACTCAGGGAAGGGCAGCTAAAAATTGCTATTAAAAATGATGTTAGGAGAAGATTGCAGCAAGAACTTGGGAATTTCATAGAAAGAGAAATTCAGCCATGCCACAAGTGTTCGTTCTATTTAATAGTACTTGGATGCAGGGCTTTCAGTCGTGTCGGGTCCCCTTCCAGCATGAAGGGGATATAAGTAGGTAGAAATGTGTTTTTTACCTATATTGAGGCCTCTTCATGCTGCTGGAAGGAAACGGACCATAATGTCCATTAGGCTCTAGTTACCTCTGCATCTTCTCAAGAGGATGAGCCCTGTGCAGTTAGACCAAAAGCATTTTTAATTTCTCATACTTGGATAAGTCCAAAGGGCATAAACAGAAAGGAAACTCAAGTGCTTTGTACACTGAAGCAAAAACAATGTAATGTTTAATGCAGTGATGAGCTGTTAGGTTTTAGAGACTCATATGTTTGGTTTAATTCCCTGCCCCTACTTGACAGTGCATTTTACTTTCTCTTCTTTACTCTGTAGTGGCTTGAGATAAAGGCGCTGTGACTTTTTTGCACATGTTGTTATAAGTAGAGGATTAAACACGGAGTTTTAAGTGTTAAAACAGGCACACTTTGCTGCTAAAAGTTGATTTTATTTTCATATGAACGTAAATATATGTTTTTTTGTTCTTGTATCAATGAATTTTAAGAGGCTGGCTCTTTAAACTTTTGGGAACAGTTGGTTTTGATTTTGGATGTAATAATCTTTTCTTTCTGTGACAAGGGTTTTTATCTGGAATTGGAAATTACTTTCTTTACTTACAGATAATTGATGCAGACCGAACTTGTTAAAGTCAAAACAAACAACTCAGTTCTTTATTACATGCTTACGTGCTTAGTCACCGACTTTATATTAGATTCTGCAAATGGTACAATTTATGCAGTGACATGTTGGAGACTTAATGCTGTAATTTTCCTGTTCCTAATGGAGAATTAAGAACCTAGAGAAGCTCGGAGGTTCACATGCGCAGAATCCCTACTGCTTGGGTGCAGAGGTCTCGCAAAAATTTAGTAAGTGAGAAGGAGAACAAAGATCCTTAGTTGGGGGAAAAAAATTGGATAGCCTGTGGCTGAGAAGCTGATTGGGACAGGTAGGCACAGTGGGGCGCGGGATAATGAGGCACATGGCAAATGTGATGCACAGATGTGAAGCCAACTGTAGCTTTGGTTCCAGGAGCTGCGCATGCCACAGCACTGCGCCTCGGGGCTATGTCTACACCAGAACATTTGGAGCAGTAAACGACGGGCAACATTAGGTTCAAATTAATCTATTACTCCAGAGCTGTGAAATGTTGGTTGCTTGTTGCGGAATTACATTGCCTCTGGGTGAAATGTTTTAGGGAGATTTTAATGCATACTCATGGCTTGCAGAGCAGATTAAGAGGAGAAAGGGAAATTAGAAGGGTTAGGAGGGCTGTTGAAGTGCGCATTTCTGGTTAAACTATATGAAAAGAGTGTTACATATTTCACAAACAGGCCTGCTCTCCTGTTGGACACCTGCTGGGAATGAAATATCCTATGCTGTAATGAAGGCAGGTTTGCAGAAGCCTTGTAAATAGTTTAGAAAGCAGATAGAGGTGGCGTTGGCCTTTCCGGAAAATTTGGGAACATTTCTTCTATCCTACTCTGGGCTCCCCAAAACTAAGATGAAGACAAAGACAAACTTCAACTCTCATCTGTTTACCACTTCAATTTTGACCATCCTGCTAAATGACAGGTAGTCTCCTGAAGTTTCACAACACGTTACTAGGATTAGGCAATCAGATCCAAGTTATTTTCCCCTGGTACCTAAGTGGCCCTGGCAGGCCTCTTTAGACAGGTCCAGGGTCCAAATGGACATGTATTCCAAGCTGTAGTTTAAGATATTCTAAATCCTCATCAATTAAATAAACTTTATTCGATCGGCACAAACTGTTTGGAAGTATCTATAAAGAGTATATTTCTTTTACTATATTGTTGCTTTTCTTATAAAAACACTTAATTGAAATGCCTAAGAGCTGCCCAGCATAAAAGTCAATAAAAAGCCTAGAATAGAGTTTATAGGGGTTGTCTATGTACATAATTAAATCCTTCAGGCACTTTAAAACTCTGCAGAATAAATGGTTATGCAAGAATGGCCTGCTGAGAGAAGAAATGCTTGTATCAGCTTAAAGCAGCTGCTCTCTGCTCAGTGTTTCTGGGCTGGAATGAGAAAGCTATTAGAAGAGGGGATGACTGCAAGCCCCATACAAATCATCTTTGTTACTGACACTTCAGGGAATGCTTTATGGTGGCTGTCATGCCCAACACAGAACTTGGGCTGTGCCTTCAAAAGTCAACTGACATTATTTAAAAAGGAGATGGTAGTGACAAATCCAACATCTATGCCCAAAAAACATTAGGAGTCGGGATGGAGGGAGTGGGATGGAGTTAATGCCGGCTGTGGCGAGGCGGTGCTGGGCGAGTGTGCAGATCAGTCCCAGGTCTGATGGTATAACAGAGGTTAATTGCTTGCAATGGTCTATTGCTGTAATAAGAGTAAAAGGGGAGGACTGTACTTAGATTTGATTTCACTGTTCTTTAGGGAATATAGATCGAGGGGGTGGGATTGTTATTAGGGGCAAAGGAAGTAGTGCTAAAAAAAGAAGAGTTTAATGAATGTAACCAATAGAAAAATTGTAGGTTTGTTTCTCCCTCTGGCCCTCAAAGTTATGATAAATGATAGCACAAGGAAAAGATAACCTACCATGAGAGTAGGATCACCAAGGCCAAATACTAAAACTCCCAGCTGACTGCCCCATACACTGCAGCCTCTGTTCATGTTTATTTTTTCTGCTCACTCTTGGTTTCGTCAATCAGTATGATAGACGATAACTCCTGACTAGAGCAGCCTGTGTCCTGCTCTCTCACGGTGGGTAGCATGTTGTGGTTGGCGCCGTGCAGTCGGAGGATCACCCGCATCAGAAGCATCAGGGGATGAGGTAGGGAGCAGCCTTCCAGCAACCCAGCTCCTGGGAGAATAGCAGGCAGCGGTGTTATCAGCACGCAGCCGCTCTGCCAAGAAAATGACCACACATTAGTAGCTTTGTTTGGGTAGAGTCTAGGGGGGATGTCGCTCGCAAAAATTGAGACGCTCTCTTTCTGTTAAATCATCCCAGTTGCGAGTGTTAAAAGATAGCTTGTTCAAAAAGAAACCATACGTGACTTGCCTGAGGTGAGGCCATAACAAGGCTGTGAGCAGCTAGGAATTCGTAATACTTTATGTCTTGAGAGGCAGACATGCACCCGTCTGCCTGGAGACAGCAACAGGTTTGCTGTTTGCTTCTGCACCAAACCCTCTTCTGCCATACCTGAGGGCAGCGTTGCCTTTCCCGACACCTTGCCTTGCTTGCCTTGCCCCTGCCTTGCCTTTCCTCCCGCATTTCCAGGAAATCTATAAAGGAGAAAATGAGCTTTTGCTGGCCACTGACATGCTAAAGCCTGCTCATTAAGCCAACAGCTCATCAGATGGATGGAATTTCCTGCGTGCTATCTGCAGATCACTAACATTGTTAATCTCCTCTCTCAGTGCTGATATTCACCTCGTGCGTTGTCATCAAAGATTTTGCTCCTATTTCACTAATTAAGGGAAATAGAAAGTGTGTTTGCTTTCAGCTGTTTTGGGGAGGTTTGGTAGGGTCTCTGGGACCATTTTATTTTCAAGCTGAGCACACCCTGCCTCCCCCAGCGAAGGAAGTAGCCAATGTGAAATTCTTTTGATAGCTTGTGATGTAGCAGTGGTCAAACATTTCCTGTTCAACATATTTTCCAATGTATTTGTGGTTCTTTTCCCAGGAAAAAATGTTTCATGATTTTGGTGGACTGGCATTTACCAGACAGTTCAGGCAAAACTGATAAAGGCATTCACCTCAGAGCAGGGCAGCCAAAGTGACTACACTCTCTAGGAGCATCCAAATAAGCTTTTTAGGAAGTAACCCCATGTGTGCTTTCCCACTCAGTGTAAATATCTTAAATGAAACACATCTTTCCTCATTCTCACTGGTCTCTCCCTAATAACCACTGCTCTGTGTTGAGGTGAAATTTAACACTAGAATATTAGTTTTATTCCAGCTAATTATGTTACTGCTCATGAACCCTTGGATTTAGGGTTGGTCTGTTTCTAGTTATCCTGCCAAGTTTTTTACTTGACGGAGGGGGTCTGTTTCATACTACTTGGCCTCCCAACCTTTGTAACCTCTGGTTTCCTCTCTTTTCTGAATCACAAGTTTATGTTCTCCCCTTCTGTGAAAAGATTGAAAGCTTGCTCAAGTACAAACTGACCAAAAAGCAGTAGTAATTTTTAATAGATCTTTTCTTAGAAAAATATTTTTGCTGAAAAATAAGGCAAATGCAGTTGTGGCTGCTGATAGAAAGGAATCTGACTAGTAATAAAAAGCAGAGAGGGGTTTTGAAACAGGGCTTCCACTGTTACAATGGAGACACTTTGTATTACTTTATTTAGTGCAACACCTGTGACTGCTCATGTCGCTTGTGGCTGAAATAGTCCAGGTCTATCCAGAAAAAAATACTGCATTTTCATTAACTTATTTGTACTTTATGTCAGTGCTGTAGCAAGGACCGGGCTCATGGGGACGAGGTTTATGGGAGGAACCTGGGAGTTGAGCCAGTATGTGGTGGATGGGACATGGCAAACAGGGGTCCTGTGCAGGGCTGCTCAGGGGATGCGTGGATGATCCCAGATCCCGTGTGCCATAAGTGAATGATCTTTCATGTAACCTATTCAAGAGTCAGGTCTGTGCCTGTGCCCACCCAGAGCACTTGGGCTGCTCCCTGCACTGTGGATGCTTTATTATACCTGCACACTCACACCCAAGGTTTTGCTGCCTCCTGGCATGGTTCTGCTTACAGCTGAAGCTCTAATCGGAGGGTAAAGTGGAGTTAAAAGCACAGCAGATGATAGAAGGGAAAACTCTTAGGTATCTGTGTACCAGGAAATACGCTTGAATGATAGAACTTTCCTAGTTGAATCACTTTGTGCTCCTGCTTTCTATAAAAGAGATGCTCAGTGTTTTCAAAATCAGATATTTCTGCTTAAATTGAATCAAGACTATGTTATCTGAGTTTTGGTTGCTCCCTGCATGTCCAGACATCTGGTCTGCTCCTGCCACCCTTTGTGCCTCAGGAAGTCATCTGCTTTCTCCAGCTGATAGCCATGCAATTAGTGTCCAACTCCCTCCTAAGGAGAGCCCCGTTACCTTGGAGGTGTGTAAGCAAATGGGTGTATTTGCTGAATCACACAGTTACTTTCTGCTGACCAGCATTCCCACTAGGCTGTAGTTATCAGCTTCCCAATATTCACACAGACTGTGGCTTTGTGTACTGTGTCTAAAAGCTGTAATCATCCATTCTACATGAAAAACTGCTGCGAGGATCTGAATGTAATATTTTGATAGTTGAGCTGTGAAAGGTGCATGGGAGTATTTTTGCAACAGGACTAATCCTTTCTTTTAAATATTAGGAGCAAGAAGAATTCAGATGTGTATCATAGCTGTTAGGTTCTAATGGTTCCAAGTATTGCAGAACCAGCCAAGGGTGCTTTATTTGTTTTTGAATGAAAGTGTATTTTAAGCATGTTAAGGAAGGTTTAAAAAGGCAAATAGGAGTCAGGTGCTTACAGGTTTTAAATGGGCCTCCTTGGATTCTCCTCTTGGTTTCCATAAAAGTTAACTCCTGAGATTTATCTTGGAAATAGAACAAAGTGTCTAACAAAATAATTTACTTTCTGATTGATAAATATATAGACAGTAAAACACTGTTAAGTTGGCCATTGAAATTAGGGGCAGGAAACGGGATTCCAGTCTTTTGACAATGTAGTGAATGAGCTTCTGAAACCAAAGCGTGGGAAAAAAGTTGCTTTGATTCTTTATTGCTCCATTTCTGTAGTCAAGATGATTTCTAACAAACATGTTTAATCCCAAGAAAATGACACAGACTTACTTAAGTTAAAGTGTGTTTAAAAATTATTTATATAAACAGCACTTAAACTCAATTAATTGTCTTGACCAATGTAATTCAGTGATATACACTTCTTTTAGCTCATATTTCAATATGAGTTTTATTGGTCTTTTATAGCTCTGCTCAATTCAAACCAGAACGTGCAGGGGCTTTCCTAGCCCTGGCTCCTCTGGGTCCAATTCTATTTTTCTTCTTCAAGATCTGATTCTGCTCCCATTGTATTCAAGGACAAAACCTGCAGTAATGTCAGGAAACCAACAACTTTATTCCCACTGAGGCTGGTGGGAAGCAGAGCTGGGTAAGAATTGCCAGGTTCTTCTGTTTTCTTAAACTAAACAATCCAGGTTCCTTTTATTCCCTCTTGTAGACGGTCTGTCCAAGTAACCCGATTGTGAACCTGTTCCAGTTTGATTTGTATTCAGCATGGGTGACTCAGTTGTGTGTAGTGTCCCTGAGAACCCAGCAGTGTGTTGTGCAATAGAGTGAATAATCACTTGGCTTAATTCATCCAAGATACACTTTGGCCCTTATCAAGGTGTACCTCATTGATACCATGTAGCCATCCCAGTCACCACTCCGTGAGCCTTTCTCAATCCTAAAAGGTGAAGGACAAGTTTTGGTTTTATAACAGATAACTTGCTATTTGTGTTATTAAATGTCAAACCATTTCTACCCTTCTTGTTTACACACCCCTACTTTCTATGATAAAATCTCTAATGTAAGCATTTAACAAGCACAGTGGGAAGGTTGCCCTGTAGAAAAGTCCACTAATAATATTCCTTCAAACCACAGCATTCACCTTTTCCTTCCATTTTCCGGACAAGCTGTAAGATAACTGAAAACCATTTAAGAGAACACCTCAAATAAATGCAAGGGTTGCATAGTCTTCAGCATCAATCTGCAGAGCCAAGTGTGCAGTAAGGTTATACTGCGAGTTTTATAAGTGAGAAAGGCCCCACCAGATCTGTCAGTCTTCCTGAACAAACAAAAAAGCCTTGAGGTTTCCCTAAAGAGGCTAATGAATGCTGGAAATGCAACATATATACTTTATTCCTTTCCAAAGGGATTTTATTAAAGTCACACAAAACCTGTTTACCTACAAACAAGAAGCACTTCTCCCTTTGTGCAATGAGGTCTTTGTTCCACGTGACACACAGAATTTCACCTTAGACTTTGAAATCTTTTACTATAACTGAAAGAACACAAATATTTGACCATGTTCTCTTTCCAGAGGCCTTTTCCGCATGGCACTTTCTTCCCATGAATTTAAAATACTTTGTTTCCAAAATGTAAAATCACACTGAACTCAAGTAAAGTGGCAGCATGCACTGGTTCATTACATTATGTGTCAGAGTAAATCAGTGGTCCCCAGCTCCTTTTTGTTAGAGATCTCTTCTGCAATGTCTTGGCAGATTGGCACTGCTTCTGTCTCTCTCCCATGTCACCTCACTTCCTACTCATGTACAATTACACTCTACACATGAGCTGCTTTTGCCGCTTGCTCTGGTTTAGATCCCTGTAATAACAACAAGGAGCTGCTTTACTTTCAAGGCACCAGCCACAATCACATCCTTGAGTCTCTTTTTCCGATGTCTACCTTACCGTCTATCAAGAAGAGGAGAAGAAAATATGTAATTTAGGGTTTGCTCTGGGTTAGCAGTGTTATAAGTTGTGCATGCAATGTCTGCATTTTTCACTTGAGGACTGCTGACAAGAACTGGAGTGTGAGACAAAACTAAAGACTAGACTGTTAAAATATCTGCACGCTTTTAGGCTACTTCCACATGTAGGTGGATGTGCTTAGGGTTTCTCTGAAAACCTTACCCTTATGTAAGATTTTATGTAGCTGTGAGATTTTGTCTTTGCTATAGCTTTTTATATGAAATTCATTTATTTAGAAAAAAGTTGTTAACTTTCTTTGGCCATAATCTTTGTTACAATTTCTGCCATCCAGTGAGCGATATCTGCTATGAATTCAGTAAAGACAGACCTTTTCATAGCTGAGAATATTATTTCACCCAGCTGACTGTCATAGTGTAATCTCAGCCGGCAACTGAGCCCCAAACAGCCGCTTGTTTACTCCCCTTGTTTACTCGGTGGGATGGGGGAGAGGATCAGAAGGGTAAACTTGAGAAAACTCACGGGTTGACATAAGGACAGTTTCATAGTTAAAACAAAAGCTGTGCCTAAAAGCAAAGCTAAACAAGGAATTCTTTCACTACTTCCCATCAGCAGGCAGGTGCTCAGTCATCTCCAGGAAAGCAGGGCTCCATCATGTGTAATAGCAACTTGGGAAGAGAAACACCATCACTCTAGTCCCCACCCTTTTCCTTCTTCCCCAGCTTTATATGCAGAACATGTTGCCACACAGTGTGGAACGTCACTTTGGTCAGTTCTGGTCAGCTGCCCTGGCTTTGTCCCCTCCAAAATCCTTGTGCACCCCCAGCTTCCTCACTGATGGGGTAGGTTGAGGAGCAGAAAAGGCCTTGACTCTGTGTGAGCACTGCTCAGTAATAACAAAAACATCCCTGTGTTATCAGTACTGTTTTCAGCACAAATCCAAAACATATTACTAGCTACTGTGAAGAAAATCAACTCCATCCCAGCCAAAACTATCACACTGACTTAGCATTCGTTTCCTTACCATACACTGTGATGCTGCAGTGAAGGCGGAACATTGCTTTGCATTTGAAGCCTTTAGGATTAACATTGATAAGGAGGGGGAAAAAGGGCGGTCATGACTGATCCGCACACATTTGTGGATGAGGATCTGCTGAGTAGTATTATCTGTTCATAGCAAAGTTGAAGGCTGTGATTCTCTTTCCACTGCCTCAACATAACGCACCAGTGCTGATGTATGATCGAAGCAGAGTACAATGCTCTTCACATTGATTAGATGCCAGTGCCAGCTGGAACAAAGGGACATGTCCATGGGGTGAGACAGGATGCTGGGGTTGGGCTCCTGCTCTCCAGCCCCTTGGGCTTCATTCAGCAGCAGCGTCTTGCGGCCGCTTTGTTTATTTGTTCCACGATTACGTGTATGAGCTTCCAGAATTTATGAGATCAGAGGTCAAGTGAAAGGTCACAGTTCACAGGTCGAGTGAGAGGCTAAAATTTGTGAAACCAAGGAAATGACAGGACAGTGCCAAGTGAAAGGTCAAAAGTCAAGTGAAAGGTTCAGCGTGGATGAAAGTGAGCAGCCTGTGTGCCGGCCAGACCACACACCCAAGCAAGCCCATACCGATGTCCTCAGCATCAAAATGCAGCTGAAATTTCATTCCCTGGCATAGACCCAGGACAGGAGATGGGCTGAGCAAGCGTTACTCAGATCAGACTCCAGCACTGGTTGTGGTGGTGCAGTTTGAGGTTAATTGAGGTTGATCTAATCTTGGACTTGAATAGGTACTGACAGCGATGAGTTTTGAGCTTTTCACACAAAATTTCCATAAGAGTGTGACAAGTCAGTCAGGCCTTGCCAACAGATCTAGTTCTATTTCTCTAGTACGAATGAGTGTCAGTTGGTCCTCTTCACCTTTTCTGCTTCTGCTGACATATCTACATGCAAAATCATTCTTGTATACATGTAAACCAGATCAGTCAAGATGACTGTTGCACATTTTCATCAGTGAACAGTAATTTCCATTCGATTCTCATTTTAGACTGCTTTCCTAACAGCAGCTTGAGCCAGCAGGGCATGTGCTTGCTTCAGGTTCCTGGTTTATCCCTTAGGGATCTGTAATTGTATGTGCAAAGATTTCCTATCTGTTGGTTTGTTTGTTTTTTTTTAATAAAGACATCAAAATTCAATGCTGGTCAATATATCAGTTCATCTTAAATGGCTACTATTAGTGATGCCACTGTTTTGATTACTTTTGTCCTGGTTTAAATTTCAAAGAGTCAAGAAATTTGTAGTATCCTCATGAGCTGAGAGAAAGAAAAATTGCAAGGAAAAATTATGTCACCCTTCCTTTCCTCCAGTCATCCCCTTCTTCAGAAAGACTTTAAACAAAACAATAAGATCTGTTTTTGAAAGAAGGACATTAACCAATTAGTGGAGCAAAGTTAGTACTACCACACCTTATAACAGTGTAAAAGACCATTACAATAAGTAGGTTCCATATCAATAAAATAAGAGGCCTTCTTTCTCTTCCTAAACTGCTTCCTTGCTCTCCTGATAAGCCACAGTCCCCTGTGATATAGCTCCTGGAATTTTTCTTTCAGTTGTCTTCTGTTGAGTTGGGCCCCTGAGAATAGGACTCATCTCCTGGCCAGAAAAAAGAGAGGAAAACCAACTGTTAATTGGGACAGTAAAGAAGTGCAAATCAGTGCTTTAGTTCCTGGAACTGATAGTCCTTAAAATGCTTTATCTTGCCTACACCACTTGCATCCTTTCTAGATTAAACTTCAGCCTCCCAGTGTTTGTCCGATTTTCCACCCCTCCTCAGAAAAGGTGGGACGTGGAGTGAAACATTGTGTGCTTGATGAGAGGGATAAAGGTCTTGATGGGGAGATCAAGATCTTTATGCCAAGGTCAAGATCTGTACTCACCGTATTGATCCATATTCACCATCAGAGGCCACGATGACATGTATGACAGCTTACAATCCCTCTCCTCTGCCCCCCAATACAGAGGAATAACATAAAATTGATTTTAAACACCTTGATTATGTTAATACCATGTTTCTCCCAAAGGGAATGCAGTCATCTGCTGGCTGGTATTTCCTTGCTTCAAATTACATGGCATGCTACTTATTCTTAAAAGTGGTTATCTTGTTAGGAATTACAGTGAATCACATCACTGTTCTCACTTGCAGCGCGTTTGTTATCTGCCTTGCATGGTTCCCAGCAGTGTAGGGACAGTTTGTTGAGTGGCGTGTTAATACCATTTATTTTCTTAAGCCTAACTAGGAGTATAAAATTCCCAGTCAAAATTCTGTCACGATCTCTGAGGGCTGGTAAATGAGTATCTCCTTACAACTGTTTTCTTTCTAACAGAAGACTATAACTTAGTGTACACACGTAGGAGTGTTTGGTGTTTTCTGGGAAATGGGGCTGACAAAGAAACCTCTGAAGTCATCTGAGGCCAAATTCTTTCCACAGAAACCTGTATGTATGGGACCGCTGAACTTGCACATGTATATCTGAGGGCAGATTTTGACCCTAGGTAAGCAAACAGCTACGACCAAAGAGTTGTTTACTTTTCCTAAGTTTTGCCTTTCCTGGGTATTAATATTACTCTCATAAATTTTGTTGAGCTACACTTTCAAAAGTTAAGACTCCAGGCCCCAGAGGATGAAATACAGCAGCCCAATTACACACAACCAGAGTCAGGCTCTAAAAGAAAGGAGTTTTGGAAAGACATGAACAAAATTTAGAGAGCTGGTTAATATTAGTTCCTTTGGGAACTATAAGTCTGGCCATTAATAGGCTTAGAGTGATAAAAATGGCAATATGGTGTGCAAGTATAGATGAATTGTCAAAAAGAAACAATTAGTAGCACAAAAAAGCATATGCACATGTGGCAAGCAGGTTGAAATGAGAAATACTGCCAGCAATATGATAACAGAGCTAATGGCAAAATAAGAATGAAACAGTAGCACAATTTGTTCTCATCTAAGATTTTTGCATCCAAACAGATTTTCTTTCTCATTTACTCTGGCTGTTGCTAAGGTCCTGAGCCAAGATTTCAGACAAATGTTTCCTGTCTACCTTCCTACACGTTTTTGACTGATACTAGAGAATGTGATTATTTGCTGGAGAATCTCTCAGAAACTGGGGCTGAACACCACAATCTGAATCTCTCCAGAATCTGTAGAAATACTGACAAGCCCATCTCAATCTAAAATGTATTGCAGTCTCTGCCCAGGTCTGCTTGTCAAGCGCTTTAAATTGACCAAATCTTATGTGCCCTACCAATTCTTCTAATCTTGGTGGAGGAATATTTGAACCCAGACTGGCAGAATAATGGGCTCCAAGATCATGATTTCAGCGTGTTTCAAGCAGGTACCAGTGCAGGATGCTGCTTACAGGTTGTGTAGAGACCATTCTGATGTTACAGATAATCGACTGACTGACCTCCCAAGTGCATTCACTTTCATCTTTATCTCATTATGCTCTTTTAGGGTTAAAACCAAGGAGTTTACAGGGCAGCTAAAATGCTCTCCGTATCCTTGAGGGGGGGAGGGAAGAGTTATAAACACAACCCTGCCAGCCTTTGAGCTGAGTGAGAGCTTCTGCATTTTGGCTTTGGGAAGGTATACACCTGTCACTCTAAAATGGAGCAGATGGGCTACAATCTTATCTGCTCACCCTTGATTTGTTGTCAGAAGGAAGTGAGGTAAGGGCAAGTGGTAAGCGCAGTGTGGTTTATCTGTGATGTGGGCTATGCTTTTCACTCAATGCATTCACTAAAGAAACTGGTGAATGGGAAAATTTTGACTTTCTCTGAACAATTGTATTCTCAATTATCTTATATTGTTGAACAAATAATTAATATTACAGAAACAAAAGACCCTGAAAACAAACTGGGCTGTCCAATGGCTTCTTGTAAGTTGAAAAGCTATTTTGATTATTTTTCTCATTCTTTGGCCTGTTCACTGCACTAACTGCTAGTGAAAAACCTTAGCATTTCTTAAATATTCTGGCCAGACCACTCTTTAAGATAGTGCCCTACTTTTGGACATACTTCATTTGAAAAACCCATGCAACCTATGTTAATGCTGGTAAGTAATGACTTTTTGTTAGTATTGACTGCTGCTCTGTCCTATTCCATTACTCTCTCTCTTTTCATCCTACTAATTATTCAGAGGCTATTGTGCAGATAGTAGCAATTGAATAATACACATATAATAAAAAGAAGCCTTTACATCAGACATCTGTTCTTGATGCTTTTTGCCTCTGTAACTGTCTGATCATGCACACACTACGTGAAAACTCCTTGTGTTTTCCTTAAGATTCTGTCTTCTAAAAATTATGCTTAATTTTGGCAATCCAGGTCTGATTATAGACTCAGCAAAGGAAAGGATAATCACTCAAGCTTCAGTGGGCCTAATCACTCCCTGTGGAGTGATAATTATTGTCCTTCACCACACTTAGTCTGGAAGCAGCGTCTGCTCTGTCACATAGTTTTGCTTGCTTCCTGCCCTCTCTTAGGATATTAAATCCTCCAACTGGCAAACAGTTTTGACTCTCTAGAATAAAAAACTATCAAAAAAAAAGAGAGATGCTGTCCATTGAAGCAGAATATTGAGATAGCCAAACAATAATATGCAGCACCTTATATATCATGCACTGAGAGAAACATCAGGAAACTTTCCAGGATGAAAACTGCTGAAAACTATGTCAAATATGGGCATTTATCATTTGTATTTAGAAAACGGGAAATTATTTGGCCCATCTCATCCTGACTGGAATGTGGAAGACGAATCTGGGACCATGGAGCACAATTATTTGCAACTCAAAATATGAAAACCTGCAAATCGCTACTGAAAGTAAGCCAGGAAATAGCTAAAATATCAAAATGATCTGAAAAAGAACAGAAGGTGCCAAAAGGTTGAGACCTTGTTAGAAATTGACCTGCACTTAAGGGCTTCGTAGAAAGTGTAGAAAGGATTGGAATAATTTCGGGAGAGTTAGAGGAAAAACTAAAAACCCTCTCCTAACCTGGCAATTGAAAAGACTGGAATAAAATGGAATTTGTATTTTTTATCTACTGGAAATATTAAATATCACATTGGTATGTTTGTTTTCCATTTTCAGTAACATAAGAATGGCAGTAGTATCCCACAAGCTGGAAATGCCTGCATGCTGGAGGTGATGCTGTTCATACCCCAAGAATTTGCCATCTCCTAGTTTTTTGGGCTAATCTAAGGGTCACTGGAGTCAACAGGAGTCTTTCAGTGGGATTTGGATCAAACTCTTTAGTTTTATATTTCCAGAATTATAAAACTCTTCTGTCAGGAGCAGTTCGATAATGGGAGAGCACAAGCCAAACTTTTAATAAATCTTTCCTACTGCCTATTTACAGAAGGCATTTCTCTTTCCTGTCCCAGCTCCACTTTTGGCACTTTGCTCCATTCTGCAATGTTAAGCTTGTCTGATGTCTCCAGGTCCTGCAGAATCAGTCTCTCAGCTGCTAAAACTGGCTCCCAAGAAAACACTTGTTGTAGTTTGCTCCTAGCATGCTTTGGAAAGAGAGCAAATAGCAAACTTGAAGACTGGAGCTTAGTGTGCTGCAAAATACAAATTATACTTTCCGAATTTCTTACAGCTGTGAAATAGCCTTGACATGGCATGATAGCAGAGGTGTCACCTCACCAGGATGCAGATATGGTTGCTGATATGAGCAGATGCTGGAGTGATCTTGGAGATGTTCATGCTTGAGTCAAGAATTGAAAACTTATGAAAAAGTTCAGTGTGGGATTCTCTTTTAGGAAAATGTCAATGAGAACTGGTAGGATATACCTCCAAAAATTCACTCCTAAAGTTAAGCTCCTACACATATACTTAGTTTTCTGATGAAGTTGGATCTGATTTTTAAAAACTTGCAATTAACAACTCTTCATAGCACATTTGAATGAAAAAAAGTAAAACTGGGAAGCTAGATATGTTTCACATAAGAGAAAGACTTACTCAGCAATGTAACTACGAGAGCTGCAAAACAACCTTAGGAATTCACATACTGCAAGTAAATATTTATTGCTATTATATGGTTGGCCCCAAAAGCAAGTATTCATATTCTGGCTAAACATGTGGAAACTGAGTTCATGCACATGTTGTCAGCCATAGGCCCTGCACCACATCATTAATCTGTGATAAGTATTTGGGAGGAAGAGGCTTGGTGCGCGGGGAGGCTGTGTGCTCAGTCCCGTAGTGCGAAGGGGAAGATCATATAATAACAGAAAAATAGAGTGGGTGTCACAAAAATGAACTACTTAACTCCAGAAGCAGTGAAATTGATAGTAAAGTTCTCTTTTTTTCCCTACACTTCATAAAAAGAATGCTGCAATATACAAATGCATGTTTTCGAGGCACCCATTGTAAGACATTAGTTAGTACATTCTTCTCTGAAGGATCAGAGCAAAATCTGCAGGTATTTCCTCACCACCTTTTTCACATATTTATGAGATATTCTTTTAGTTCTGTCATTTATTGATAAGCTTCATAACTGCATTATGGTAGATGCCTTTAAAAGTGTGATGAGTTTTTGGAGTAATTTCATCCAACCACGAGACTGTTGATTACCACCTTTGCGTGAGTAGCTGGAAGAACTGATACCACTGGCAAAATCAATGAGTGCAGATTTTTTTTTTAATATATGTGAAAAGATTGTACTAAAATCACCTGGAACTTTTGGAGTTTCTTTCTAAATTTTAGGAATTTAACTGAAAATTGATTAAATGAGAGGTTATGACTTTGTAGAAGCCAAAAATGTGTCCATGAAGTAAGGAATTACCTTTGTTATGACTTAAAGGACTTTATTATGTTTCGTGAAAAAAAAAAATGCTGCATTGACAGAAGTTTATCTAGAGTATGCATTTGTTATTATGGGATTTTTGGAGGCGGTGACTGTGGGCTTGAGTCTGAGGTAAATGGAAGAGGATAGTTTTGTATTTCCCCATATGTATTGATACTAAAGTACTTGGGTATTGCAGCTTCTCTTTTATGGATGTGCTAGGCCTGAAACCAGGTCTACCAGCTCAATAAGAATCGAGAATCATGCCCATAAGCAGCACTCTCTATGTGTTCTCCAAAGCTCTTTGGTATCTATGGACACTCAACTGGGTGAATGAGATATACAATATTAAATTCAAAAGTTGAGTTTTCCTGTATTACCACTACTTTTTTTTCCTGGTTGGTATAATGACGATATACTAATTTCTGTAGGTGTCTGTTCTCAATCATTAATAAGTGTTTCTGGTGTTTTAAAACCCATTTCCTGTGAATGACTCATCATGAGTGCTTTAAAAAACAAGATTTTTTTGGACCAAAAATCATTATTATTTGTTCATACAAAACCTATTAAGAATTCCTTACGTGATAGACCACTAGTTTGAGAAGGGTTTTTTTTTCTGAGCTACTACAGACGTATCTGCACAATTGTTAATAAACTGTTGGTGCATAATCTGTTATTTGCAGCGGCTCTTTCCTCCATCAGCCTGAATTATTAATGTTGCCCATTTTCCAAGACAAACACTCTTCCAAACATCTTTGGGAGCCTAATTCAGGCTTTCCTAACCTCTCTGTTTTGGAGTTGAGAATTTTAAGTGGTTTAATTGAACCGAAAAAAAACCTGTGAAAGCGCTTGCAATCATTTCAGTGGAAACTGAGTCTGGCCCTAACCCCATGCAATGATTATTTTCTAGTTATTCCTAAAGAGGGACTTGTAGATTGCCCCCCATGATCAATACTTGCTACAAAGAATGAGTCCAGGGACAGAAAGTTGCAATCTGAGATGATTTGTTCGTTGCCATTGTGATTGGTTAGGGATAAAAGCTGGTGGGATACAAAACCCTTCTGAGTCTTAACTACAGTACTGAACACTATAATTATTTAAAAAAATACATATCCTGACTCCACTCAGAAGCCTGTTCACTATAATTCATCCCTGTGTTAATAGCCTCCTAACATATATGAACGTATGTTAAAATAGGTTTTAAACTACTAGATTTATGGCTTGGCAGAATGGTAAATGCACAATTATAGTTCATAATATGTAGGTATCTGCTGTCCATTGATTTTTCTCTTGTTCTATTTCCTTCCAGAGTGATGTCATTAGACATTACGTGGATGACTAATAGTCCTAAGGAACGCCATCCATGTGCCAGAATGCCACATGTCAGTGTTCCCGCAGGGGCTTCGGCACTGTCCACCGTAAGATGGCAAAAACACCCTAAGCATTTCTGTTACAGCAAGTCCTCAGCCTCGCCAAATCTGTGGCAGATCAGCAGCACAGAGGCAATTCAGCTAGGGGGAAAAAAAGATGAAACCACAAAAGCTATTTAGGAGCTCTGAATATCTTTCTAATCAGATTGCTGGGAGTGCGTTTGGACTTGTATCTATTCATTCTGCGGTGACGGAAGTAAAGGAACTATCCAGTGAGCTATCTGGTTTTCCCAGAATTGTTTGTACTGCTGACCTTTATATCTATTCATTTATCCTAATTGTTTTTAGCTGGTTGAGGAAGAATCTCAGATGAGAAAAGCAACTCAATATATATCAGAGATCCTATCTGCTAAAACTTTTGTTTTAATTTAAAGCAGACCCAGCATCATCCTGTTCGCCTGTTGCATAGTACCAAAGGCAGGAATTTGTTGTGGGATTCTTTAATAAAATCATAGGCCCAAGAGACATGTCCCTGGACACAGGGAGTGTGATTTGGGGGTGGGGTTGCTTAGACACTTCTTGCCCAAATGCATTTCCTGATGTTCTCTGGCTGGGACAGCTTTTGATGTGGTACTTTCTTCTGGGAGAGTGGGGAGCACCATTTTAGGGAGGTGGCCAAGCTGGCTCTATCAGCTTTGCCTGAGTCCAAGGTAGGAGAAATCCACTGCCAGAATGTTATAGCGAAGAATCTGGCTCTTGATATCCGTAAAACTCCCTTTCCAAGCGGAATTTCCCAGATTAAACGAGAATATTGAGCTTTCTCAGTATCACTTTTTGCCTTCGGAGCTGGACAGGCTTCGCTTCTTCAGGGGCATGTGTTCAATCTGTAATAGTCATAATTTTTCTTCCTTCTTCCATCAGATTCCAGTCTCTTGGAAGGGAGTGGGCAGCTTGTGACATATACAAAGTGTTTGCTGATGGTTAATAGAAAAGAATCTGGGTTATCCAATAAACAATGCCTCAAACTTACAACTCATAGGGAGCTCAGACTCAAACAGCAGCTCCGACTGCAGAGCAGTTGTGGAGCAAAATAGCAAAGTGATATGCAAAAGCTCACACTATGTATATCACTTTGCTTCAGAATTCCTGCATTTACTGCTAATGCAAGAAATAGCCTTTGAACTCTAATCTGGTGTCTCCAGAGTAGTTCATAACTGAAGGCACTTCTTTCATCGTAACAGGGTGACGGTGATCTAGACTTGCAGAGAATTTGGTACAGTCCCAAAGCAAGATAATAAACAAGATAATACTGTAGGCTTTGCATTTCTGAGCATACCAGCCTTTTACAAAGACATTTCAGGGATCCTGCCTCACAACTTCTGTGTAACATAAAGAAGTATTAGTGTCACTGTCTTGCATGAGGAAGTACAGATGTCATTGTTTTGCATGCAAGTTAAAATGAAGCATGGCATTTTTGTGACTTTCACTTGGTTTGTGTCTTAAGCTCCCAGCAGAACTATTTCTTCTGCTTTTTTGAAGACAGAGCAAGACCAGAGAGGCAAGTGTATAATTCTACACTGCTGCAAAGTAATCACCTGTAGGGATTATTTTACTTGTTCAAACAATAAAGTTAGCTAGTGGTTATTGTCACCAAGAGTAGTCGCAGAGTAAGATATATTATAATCTTCACTTGCAAACTGTTTGTTTGCCTTGGTTCAGGTAGCAGACATATCATTTTGCTCTTGGTGAGGACTGGGCTGTGTACTGGAGCCCTTGGCTAGTGGTGACCAAGCTCTGCCACTGCCATGCATCTACTGCAGAGCTCCTAAGAAGCTGCTCAGCTGCAGCCTGGCGTGAGCCTGTGTCCACATGGGAAAAACACTGAGATTTTAAAGACTTCTAAGACACAGCACAAATTAGTTTTATACAACATCAAAAATGTTTTTCTGATCCTATTAATGGGGTGCATGTTTTCTGCTTTCATTAAAAAAATGTGGCAATCTCACTCTTTAGTTGGGTAAGACACAGTTCCTCCATAATAGCATTAATTTTTTATTCAGTTTTTTGTGTCCTGAACTTGGTTATGAAGACAATAATTTAATTTGAAAAACCTTCCTTTTTTTCAGCTTCAGCAATGCTACTAAATGTAGGTGTAGATAAATGACCACATGAAAACTTCACAAAATTAGTGTTTACACATAATCTGGCAATGAGCTATAATTTGATTGGTAAAAAAATCATTTTGTGTACCTCTGCCCCTATTCTGCTGGATAATGAAAATTTATATCTATGTTTCAGACATCTGGGGAGGATGTGACAGCTTTGGGGCTGAATGAAAGATTATGCCACAGTGACCCCTGTCAGCATTTCCTTACGGACTGGTTACCTGAAACCCAGCAGCAGTTAGACTACTTCTTGTTTTCTTTTTCTCCTTTTTCTTTTCTCTATTTCTTTTCTCTATTTCTTTCTCTCTTTTTCTTTTTCTTTTTCTTTTTCTTTTTCTTTTTCTTTTTCTTTTTCTTTTTCTCTTTCTCTTTCTCTTTCTCTTTCTCTTTCTCTTTCTCTTTCTCTTTCTCTTTCTCTTTCTCTTTCTCTTTCTCTTTCTCTTTCTCTTTCTCTCTCTCTTTCTCTCTCTCTTTCTCTCCTTCTCTCCTTCTCTCCTTCTCTCCTTCTCTCCTTCTCTCTCTTTCTCTCCTTCTCTCTCTTTCTCTCCTTCTCTCTCTTTCTTTTTCTTTTTTCTTTTTTCTTTTTTCTTTTTTCTTTTTCCTTTTTTCTTTTTCCTTTTTTCTTTTTTTCTTTTTTTTCTTTTTTCTTTTTTCTTTTTTCTTTTTTCTTTTTTCTTTTTTCTTTTTTCTTTTTTCTTTTTTCTTTTTTCTTTTTTCTTTTTCCTTTTCTTTTTTTCTTTTTCTTTTTTCTTTTTCTTTACCTTTTTCTCACCACAGCAGACTCTCATTTTATTTTGGAAGGTTAATGACACAGTAAATCTAATAGGCTATTTTAGTGGCATCATGTGGGTATTAAAAGTCATGTGACTGGTCAGGATCCCATCTGGAGTGTTTTGGGGTTATCTCACATAGGAATGGTAAGGTTCCTATACGGATGTAAGAGCTGGGTATGTTTTCAATTATTTTCTAGGACAGAGCTGCTTTGAAATTAATTTAAAATCTTTGCTTGTGGTTGTGTTTGCCACCTCTCAGATTTTCCTCACTAAATGCTTGTATATCAAATTCACCTTTGATTCTCTCTAGAGATAATCTGTACTGTTTAATATATTTATGCCTCAGGCCAATGAACAACTGTGTCTTTGTGTTTGAGGTGCAGAAATGGACCTCTTCCTCAAAGAGGAAGATTTTCCAAAAGTCAGTGTATTTCCCTCTCTGTCCCTGTGCAGAGGTTTTTCATGCTCATTCGGATGATCATTTCCATGCTCATATTTTCTGTTCCCAGACCACTGTACCTTCCATGGACTACTAAGGTAACATCCATTAAAATCTGCAGTGCTTCCCAGTCGCAGTGGGAGAGGCATTTAAAGACTTCTAGGATATATGCACGCTCTGGAGATCAGGAGATTAAACAGATAGGTGGATAGGTGGGAAACAAATAGAAAAATGACAGCTGGAGGTACTGAGAGGATCTCATGGAGAGAGAGGAGGTCCTAAGAGCCTGTCAGGAATGGTTGTGAGTCCTAGATTTGGTGCAGATAAACGCGGACCTGGATTCACTCTCTTGTGTGTCATTCAGTTGCATAAAATACATGCAGATGCTTTCAAGAACTGACAGGTTTTAAAGAAGATTTTGAGTGCCAAGGCTTCAGAAATTTTGTTTCCCTCTTGCCAGTGACAAGATACTGAGATCATGGATATTTTAAATGTATTGTGTTCATTTGATTGGCATGAGCCTGTTCCAAAGCGTAGTGTTTTTCTTTCCACACGTCCTTTTTAAAAAAATCTCTTTGTCTGCCACAAAATATTTCCACTGAGCCCCACCAAAATTTGTTTACTTTGGGAGGAGAATCTCCTAAAGCATAAGGATGATACTGAGTTGAAAAATGTGAATGATATCGTAATAGAGAGAATTCCCTCATGCATCGTACATTTGGATATTTCAAAGAGTAGTGACTGTATCATTTCCCATGGACATGGCTCCAGGAAATGAATAATGTTTTGGAACGGTCAGAGATGAGCCTGCAAAGATTCACCCATCTCCATCACTTCTCTTCTTCTCCTTCTCCCCCTCCACTTTGCATTTGTTCTTTTGAAATCTATTTTTCTATGGGAAATAAAATCTGAGGAGTCTGGAGCCTGGAGAGAGGGATGGTTTCTGAGTTCCTCTAAGCATTCCCCACTTTTACTTTCCTCTCTGTTGCTCCCTGTCTATGCAGATGGGTGCACAACTGAGGCAGTGCAGGTCCAAGGGAGGACTTACTCCAAAGCTCAAACACCCCTGACCCCAGGGCTTCTGCACTGCCTTTCCCCAAAGACGTGCCAATTTCAGTGGTTATTTTGCAAACATAGTGCTTGGAGGATGCACTTTGTTTTTAACGTGCCAACTCTTCTCTTGGTCACTTGTAACTTCCTGTGTGCCCAAAGAGAGAGAAGTCCAGGCTCGTTCCACCAGCATGCGCTGGGGCTGCTGGAGTGTTCATCCATTAGGGAAGTCAGAATACACATCTTGTTTCTCATGCAGTTTAAGGTGACTCCTATGAGGCTGATTTTACTTTCAGCCAATGTCAATGAATGGCAAAGGGCCTTGTCCTGCAGCTGTCAGGTCTCCAGTGCTGTGTCCCATGGCTCCCAGGGGCCCACGCAGCTGGATTTCCTTTCCAGAAAAAACAAAGAGTGGAGACATGGGATACGTCCTGTGTCTTCCCTAATATACTGCAGGGTCACCCACACTGGACATAGCCAAAAAGCTCCTCAGCAAGATGTACACACTCCAAAATAAGAGACCTGATGATGTCTCGGTTGTCACAGAGAAAGAGACAACGCTGCTGCTTCTACCTTCAGTAGGTCCAAGGGTTACAACATGTGCACTGGAAAAGAACATCCCTGGCAGAGGTCCAGGTGATTGTGCTCTTTTACCTTGACACTACCCTCTACCTAGCTTGATCCTGCACACAACTGGTCCTGAAGAGTCATATACAAGAGTATTGTTGTAGCAAGTCTGCAGTGCATGATGCCTGTACTTCTCCAGTAGAAAGAGCAATGATATCTCTTCATTTAGGCATTTCTGAAATCTTTTTAGTGGACAGAAGTTTTCAGAGAAAGAACAAGTGGCAGCAGTAATTGCTACTTCCTCACAGCCCACGTCTGTGAGCTGAAAAAATTATCAATATTTGTCATAAAAGTGGCATATTTGAATGTTCATTTTCTTTTTAAGCTTTTATTCCTCTAACTTCTTTCAGAAGGTATATATCTCACTTTTTCACATTCACAGCCCATGGTACCAAATTTTATCTTGGCGTGACTTAAATATTCACACTCTTAGGTCCATGTGCATTATATCCATATTTTTGGGAAGAAAATAATCAAGTTATAAACCGTAGAAAGATAGGGTTTGTGATAAAAATTCTGACAGCACCTTAACTGTCACTAGGCACTGCTATAAACAAGCATTGTATTTATGTGCATGAGAGAAAATCTGTGCAGTGCTGGGTGTTACCAACTTCGAGGGCAAGCAACACACTTATACAACTTCTTTATTTGTTTTTTCAAGAAATTACACTAGATTGCAGTACTGCATCACAATATGTTGCTAATTACCTAGTACTTTGCTGATATGGTAACTGGCTTGTTCTATGCCTAGATTGGTAAATTGGAATTTGAAAATCCATGGACGTGATTTAATTGCTCTCTTCAACTGTGAAATAATTGTTCTGTAAGCAGTGATCTATTTCTCATTTTCATTTCTAAGTTGGCTCTGGCAATGTATTTTGCACCAGGAACCTGGCATATTAGGCAGTATATAAGGTTTTAACAATGCCTGTAGATTTAAATCTGTCATTTGAAACATCTCCCATTGCTAATTTTATGCTTGGGAAGGGAGTGTCTGCTCCTCTGCTAAGTGTTCAAGCTTAAGAAATCTTGGGGTGCTCTGAAGGTGCTTGAAGTCAGCATCTGCCAAGGTTAGGTCTGCCAAACCCATAAATATCCCTCAGTCCTTGGGGAAATCCACCCATTCACCAACAGCCTTCCCTCCACCGTGGTGGTCAGCAGAAGACAGGCTGGACTTTGAGCTGACAACATGAGGTTCCCCTAGCCCTGTGTCTCTTCCTACAGCTAGGACTCTGCGAGATGTTCCCAGTGCTGCATAGCTGCATATTTTTGGGCAAATATCTCCTGCTGGTTAAATGTGGTGCTTGTGTTCAGTTGTGAGCCTGGCCTGGAAAGCAAAACCATTTACAAAGAGGTCATTGCCACCTTGCACTGTCAGAACTGGCAGGAGGAGGAGTAATTTTAGGGAATCAACCAACCACACAGAGGAAAAGTTCATGTTAAACCACATAAGGTGCATGGGACAACTGAGTAGTTCTGTCTTTACACGTACATTGCAACAAATACATGCCCTGTAGTATCAACTTCTTTCTTTTTTTTTTTAAGCTCTTTAGGTTTTGTGTTATGAGAAAGTATGAAACATAAATCACACGGAGCTACTCCTGGCCTTAAGCCTTCAGGATGCATTTGTTTGAAATCAAAAGCCAAATTCCCTGGATCGGAGTAAACTGTTAGGTGCCAACTGGGGCGAAATGCCAGCCTTTGAACTCCTACACATTATGGCTGATGTGATCCATATGGAAGACTTGCATCTTTCTCCAAAGTGGTTTCTTTTAATTGATTTAGCAAATTAACAATATTAGGCCTTCTGTAGGATACAAAGTACATTACTCATCATGACCTTATATTACCCTGAAAGAAAATCTATTGTTCTTTTGTAATGAAATGGTATCAGAAGGAAAAAAAACGTAGCAGTAGCAGGTAAAAGGAATCACATTCAGCTGTCAAGCATGTTTAATGAGGAATTCTAATTATGAGGCTGGAAATCAATGAGCATAACTTTAGCAATGAAGTCTTAAAGGGAAACTAAATTGCTTTCTATCTTGCAAAGTTTACTGAAGCAGTTTGAGAGGCTGCCAACCATCATTGTTCTGAGAAAAGGAACTTGAGGAAATTGCAAGTCACACTGTAACGTTTATTGTAGGAATATTTAACAACAAAAAAGGAGGATTTCCATGGATTCATGTTTAATGGGTTCTCCCTAACTGATTCATCTGTGCCTTTCAAGTACTGTATAAAATCTGTTCTTAGGAAATCATGGATGGAAGGTGATCGGTTGCACTGAAAATTGATAGATAGTATTGATTCATAGAAGGTAAACATTATTTGTTCCTTTTTTTTTTTTTTTTGAGAAGCTGGACTGTGAAAAACAGCATATTGTGAACGTTCAACACAGAACCTAAAACTTCAAAACCACAGCTAACGTAAATAAACTATATTCAGATCTCTGGAATGTGTGGCTGTGTTTCATGAACATGAGTTATACTGGTGTCTTTGGGAAGCTCCTGTAAAGTCACTTTGGTGTTTCCAGTGTAATTCAAACTTTTCCAGATTTGTAACTGTTCCATAATATTTTGTTTAAGCTATCGCACACCGTGTAAGACCAAATCCAATGGCTACTAGAAAATGGTCCCCAACATACATCTTGGCTGGGCTCAACCATCCCAGCACAAAGACAAGCTCCACCTTTTCTCTAGTTCTTGCTGGAGAAACTATGGGGCAGAATTAAAATGTCTTTCAGTAACTACAGATGTGCCCACCACAAGAGGTTGTTTTGGAAAGTCATGTTTCCATCTCCATCGCAGGCATATTTTGGTTTCTCATTAAGCTATGAAAGGTGGAATTTATTTGCATGAAATGAATAATTCCTTGCATTGCTGGTAGTTGCTACTGTTGTTCGGGGGTGGTGCATTGCTCTGTGCTGTCGTTTAAATCAAGGCGTATCTCTGACTCTCCTGCTGTCCCTCGGAGCCCTACTATGATGTGGGCACCCAATGTTTCAGTGCTTGTGCTTAGGGATTAATGGTCTGAATTAGCATTTGGATATTACAGCAAAGGGTGTTCGACAAACTCTGAATTCAGGTAGGGTAGAAGTAGTTTTGAAACCAATCTAGTTGCTATTCCATAGGAAATCCAAGTCATAGATCACAGTTATTGGTATTTTAAAAGTGACAGTGCCTGTTAAAGGCTGGCTATTCCCTAGAATATAGAGGTATTTGGGGCTGTAGGAGAGACACATTGGCAGTGGAGTGGAAGTTCTGAACTCACCTGCCAATGTTCTGCCTACCTTAACTGCTATCAGTCGCTCACTTTCATGAGTCTGAAATTCATGCAGCCCCAAAAGAAAGATAAATAAGAACAAGTCAGTTTTCACCCTCCAGACACAGGCCAAGGAAATTATTTCAAATAAAATATATCATCTCAAGCAGGAGCATGAAATAGTTTTCTACTGAAGTTGTTCTCCCAGTTGACAGAACAAATTTTCTCCTCTAGATATGTTAAGTATCTTTTCTAAAATCATAGTTATATTGAACTCTTTGGCAAAGATACCAAGTTCTATATCTGTGGTAGGCTGTTTAGTGATGCCTAAACATCTATGGGTGGAAGATAGTGGTAGTTTGTTATCCATTTACTACTAAATGCTGTGAATCAGATCTTTACTGGATATCTCATTTATTTAAAAATGATCTTCGTGGCCTCAGTGGAGCTATAGCTGCTGAGGCTTCATCAGTGTAGCAAAACTCCTTTGAGTTCAGTGGGAGCAGAGCCAGCCTCAGTGTTTGTTATTCACTAATGTTCACTGAAACCTAGGCCAGCTTTATTAAATAAGAAGTACATTTAAAAGTCTTGTGTAGAGCCTATTCCAGGACTATTACAATCTGGTTTAAATAATTTTAGGGAAACAAGCACCTATATCTATGCTCTGCCAATTGTAGAGGTAGCAGCTAAACTGGGATTAAATAATAATGAAGATGATAGATAAAAAACCAAAAAGGTATTAATATACATTGGCAAAAATTTAAGATATTCCCTAAAATCAAGTATATTAAATAGTACTCTTTTGCACGGCTGAAAGCTTTGAGCTTTATTACTTCTGGCTGTAGAGCTGTTTCCAGTCCCAGGAGGATCCAGGTCTGCACAGTCTCAACATGAGGGCTGCAGCATGGGGACTGCGGGGCAAGGTCTACAGGATGTCCATGCACCTGTGGGAGCTGCCACCTATGTGAGTCTGGCACTGTTGGTATCACCTCCTCAGACTCCCCAAGACACTGATTTTGGAGTGGTATTTTGGTTCATGCCCTGGGGAAGAAGGGGGAACTGCTTCTTTCGCATCATTAATGAAAGCATCATTCCCAGCAGTCCTCTGGAGGGGACACTGATGAGCAAATTTCCCACATATATTGATTGGTTTAGCCTTCGTGTCTATAGCAGGGGAATAATTTTATTAAGGTCCATGGCATAATGTGCAACCCAAACAACAGGATTCCTGTGGAGTTCAGTGCTTTCCTCTATCCCTTTCACTATAATGCAATATTATGTGGTGTCTTTATGGTACACATAATTGACTATCTCATGTGGGAACACTCACCTTGACTGTCAGTATGTTTTTGGTAAAATTGAGATAGAGATGAAGCAGTCTATGATCTATCAGAAATCTCACCCACTGTATCTATAAATTCGCTCTCTCATCTCCTGTGAGTGCTGAATGAGCCTTCAGGTCTCCATTGCCATTTCTCTTATGGTCCTCCAAGAAGCCACATGAGAGCAAATGGGGGCTACAAAGCCCAGAAAAATTTACTATGGTCAAAAATAAAGAAAATTCTGCTCACCACTCCCATGCCTTTACCCTTCAAAGGCAAGTGTGTTTTCTCATCACTGATGCATTTTATACTCCTGTATTTACAGTGAATATAGAAATTCATGTCACTTCAAAGAAAAGATTTTTCCTTTGAAAAGGCTGAGATAAGTTGTTTTCAAGCATATGCCTCTTTTTTGTCATATTGGGCAGGCAAACCATTGATGTGTACATAGCACACATCCAAGCAAAACCCAAACATCTGCATGTGGAGGAGCTGGGAAGCAAGTGAGGAGAGGAAAATTGAGCTTCTGATGGAGGTGTAACAGTGGAAATATATTTTTAAAAATAATTTTAATTGCTGAAAGAGCATTTGTTGCTAAATATTCACATGCCGAGTGATGTGTTAGTCTCTAAGAAACTCATTTTAATGTCAGCTGCAAGGCCTGTTACTATATTTTGGCTGTATCCTTGTATCCTTCTCTGTAATCTGCAGCAAGGAGCTGCTATAGAAATATGGTCTTCAGAATGGCACAAGTACACAGCTAAATACTAAGTCATTGGGTTAAGGACTGGTTATTCTGAGGGTTTAGAACCTTTCTATTTTTTCACTGTTTTTCAGAACTTTCCTATTGCTTGTCCTCTAGTAGAAGTATATATTTTACATGTATAGACCTTTATTTTCTAGTGTATTCACTCATAGATAAGTCTATTCTGCATCTGTTCTGCCCTTCTTGGCAATTGCTGAAATCTACAAAATTCATTCCATCCCAAGCCATCAACCAAAATCCTCATCAATTTTTCAATAAATTTCTAATGCTATTGGAGAGTTAATATATGAGATGATCCCAGTGTTGTGTCAGAGGAAAACCTTTTGAGCAGGGGATAGATGTACCGTACAGCATGGCATATAAATCATTTTCAAATTAGTATTCTGTACATCTGGAGAAGAGTACATTTGTGTGCCTGCATAAATTGCCTGTGAACACATTTCAAAACCCTACGCTTAATCTTGGCAATGAACATCTCAGGAAGTAAATTAATATCTTCAAGGAGAAGAAATACAGTATATGAAGCAGAAGCCCACTGGAAACTGTATAGTTAAGAATCTGTCAGCCTTTCCATTATAAGCACTGTTTTTTGAGGGGTTTATAACTCAGTTATAAAATTTCACACTAGGCTAAAGGTTGGCACGTATCGTCTCAGTTTGGCAGGGTGACATTTTATTAGCTCTGAAGGAGTTTTGGATCCCACATCAATGGGATATTATTTTAAACCACAGAAATGAAGCTTAAATAACTTGGGGTATGACACAGCCATAAGAAGGTGAGACGAGCAGGACTGAAGCCTGAAGTGATGCTGTTGACTCAGGGAGGGGGGACACTGAGGGTGCCATAGGGCTGAAGTCAGGACCACATGTCAGCCCCAATGCCAAATTTCTTTACTTTTGTCTGTTCTCCTTAATGGGACTTTAATTTACAACTTTATGGTTAAATGTACATTGTGCGGAGGTTACGGGTCTAGTTGCCAGTTTATAAATTAGGATAATTAACATTACAATAGTACTTTGTGAGCGTGTTTGTGGGTGGATATGTGTGTTTGCAGACAAGAGTGCTCCTTGCAAGCAGAAACAGGATTAAAGTGTCTGCAGGAATTGTAAATTTATTGTGTAAATAGATTTATGATTTGTTGTGTGTTTGGATTAATGCAATATATATCCATTTTAAACATTGATCTTTAAGCGAGTAATGTAATAAATCTGAATATTCCTTCAAATTACTGTTTACACTGGCCATGCTAGAGATTAAAAGAGACAGTTGCCTTTATAAATTTACTTGTAGTGTACACGGGTGTGTATAAATACTTCTGTTTCCAATTATACCAAAGAGTGATGATAAACTGTTGTGAGTTGCTCGGACGATTGTACACAGCCTGAGTCATGTGGAGGGATGGTGCCGGGCAGTGACCAATGTGCACATGGCTTGGCTGGGAGGGGGGGGCTATTGTTTAGGCCAGGAAATGTGTAAATAGGCACCTAGAATGAAAATTCTATAAATGTATCAAAACGATGATACAGTTCCTTCCCAGCTGTAATGCTTCTAAAAGGGGTATCTGTGCAGACTTATCAAAATATGGTAACACAATAATTTGTTTTGTATCTACAGCAATTTTCAATGAGTTGTAGCAACGTGTTCATGAAAATGTATCTTTTAGGTACCCCTTGGCATTAGGCTGCTTTTGGTTTTTCATATTCCTTCCAGAGATGGTTTTCCTGCTCTGTGTTATTAAACAGACTTAATTTGATATTTGGGCAGTGTCTTATAAGCACCAAAAATTGGGGTCAAGACATGGTGTTAAGACATGCTAAAGTTCATACGCATGGATATGCACTTAAAGAGATAAATACATGGGCTTAATTTTAGTTTCAGTCTTTAAAGACAAATCTCATGGCCATCAGAAGTCCTCTGAAGAGCCAATGGGCTGCAACATCGCTGGCCACGGGAGGCAGAGCTGGTGGCCGGGGTAGTCCATGCTCGATTAACAAGTCTTTTCCCAGGCAGATATGATATAACTGAAGAACACTTGGTCTTTTTGCAGATGTCCTGTGGTGACATATTAGTGCACAAAGCCAGCTTCCAAACAACTCACCAGAAAACCTCCACCCATAAAAAATATTTCTTCTTCAAATACAGTGGGGAACTGCTCTGTGCCTTTTATAAGCAAAAAAAAAATTACTTTCTGAAGTGCTTATATTTTTCCACCATTCAGGGAGAACTTGCTTGGGTTGAGCTCTTACACCAAAACCATCCCCCATAAAAATGCAGAAGAGCTCTCTATGGCTGGCAGCTCCCGTGGAGGTGAGACCCTCGTTGTACTGATGGCTTGCACCAACAAGAGCTGGCCGGGCTTTGCTCCCATGTTATACTAATCAAACCATGCAATTTTAAAACACAGGAAGGAGAGATTAAAATTGAGCCCTCTTGCTTCTTTTGGCCTTTTTGTTATCCCTGCTCTTTCACATGTATTTCTAAGAGCAAGAAAAAACAGTTGGTTATCATAAATTGTAGGAAGCTGGCAGCAGCAGTAATTAACAGGTAATGATCAATAAACAATTTAACCACAAAAACTTGGATCCCACCTACCACTTGTCAACAATAAAGTCATGGAGGCTCCACAGGCCACTGGACAAACAGTCCATGGGGAGCATGGCCGGCGCTGTTAGTGCAAATAAACAACACTGTGCTGAGAGCCTAAACAAAAGCCTAGTGCAGAGCAACCACGGGGAAGCGGGATAGAAAAAGCTCCCTCAGCAGAAAAAACAAAACAAAACTCAACAGCAGTTACAGTTTGAAGAGCCAACCTCAAACCACTCGCAGTTTATTGCAGCCCCAAATAAGTATCCCATAAACAGCAGCATTTGGCATCTTGAAAAAAAAAATCTCTTTGGAAGAGGAAAAAGAAAAGGCATTTCAGGGGAGATAAGGGAAGAGTTGGAGAGAGAAAAAATGCTGCTATGTCAACTGGTTGACTACAACAGATGCCAATCGTGCTGTGCTCGATTTGAAATCTCTGTTTTCATGGTGCTGAGGTAAAAGAAGATTCATGTAGCAACCATGCACTAAAGGGTCCCCCAGATGTGTATGCAGATGTGCTTGGCCAAAAGTCGTCCTATCCTCATCTTTGACAGTCAGGGAAGGTTTGTTTGTGACTTCTAACAGCACAAAGTGCAGGTAGGGATACTTTTCCCTCTCTTTTTCTTAAATATGACCATAATGACCTTGGAGGAATGACAGCTCTTGTTAACACTGCTGTACTTCCTACTGATGATCATCTTGCATTCCTACATTGGGATTAAGGCCAATTTTCTGTTGAAAGGAGTCAGATAAGGACAGCAGAATGAAATAAATATATGCTGAACACAGAATTAGTGTTTTGTGAGTGAATATAATATTACAAATTAATGTAAGGAAATTAAAGTGCTTGCATTTGGGGGCTTTATGAATTAATATAAGAATCTTTTATAAAAATTAGTTGCAAGTTAACATGTTAAACTGTTTTCATGACTCAGTCTTTAGATTTGCACTTAGCAAGCTATACGCTGGTATCCTCCTGGAATTAATGTACTTAAAGAAGCAAATGATGATAGTTTAATTTGAAGCCTTTGTTTTCTGCCGTTCAGAGGAAGCCTCGAGCATGTTTGTCATGACTAACACATCTCATCTGTACTGACAAACTTCCTATTAGCTCTACTGCACCCACCCTAAAGAGCTGTTTCCCCGTCATTTCTGAGCCTGTGTTAGACACTGCAATGTGTCTGTCTGTTTTTCCCTTTGAATTGTCTATAACCTGCTGGTTGTTCCTGAGGTTCCTTAGCTGCTGCTGTATTTTTTTTTTGAGATTTTCTTAGGTTTTCTTAACTCCAATTTTTTTGGAGGATCCTAGATCTTCTAACAAACCCTCATGCTGTTTCCCCCAGTAACTTAAAAGTAATTAAGCAAAAAGTAACGATTTTCAACATCTATCATTTAATTTGAAATTACATATGGATTTAATGGAGGGGGAGGAAATAGTGCTTTGAGAGATTAGTTCTTAAATTTTGATTTAAGAACTGAGTTATTAGCTGAAATAATATGAAGCAGGGCCGCTTTTTTGACCTTTCTAAAGTCTAGCCTAGTCAATTATTACAGCAGAGCAGGGAACCAGAGAACAGCTTTGAATCAGTCAGACCCAAACTGATTTAAGTTTGCATGGGGTCGAATAAGGCATTAGTTAAAAATAACTAATGTATTCTTTGACCTCCATAATGAGAAAGGACATTTTCAGGTTTTTCATTATACATCTGATCCTGTTTATTTCATTTAGTGACTTAAATATGGACTGGATGCTCTCATAAAAGTCTAGATAATATAATTTTATTTTTTTCAGTTTTCTGCATCTGATTATTCTTTCAGTCATGCATTTTGTCCATCAGTTTATATCATGGCTATGTTTTGAGACCAAATTAAATAAGAAAGAGAAAGACAAGTTACAGATTGCAATGTTGGAAGGAGCAGATCACTTCTACCTCCTTACAACCTGTTCTAAACGCGAAGCCCAAGTTAGTGCTCATAAACTTGCTTTAGCCTTGTTTTAAAGGCAGAATTAGGCTGGCACTATGACTGGAATACTCTCCTGCTGGGACCTTAGTTATCTTGCCTTTCTCGTCTCTCTGAGCTGCTCTGTGTTGAGCTGGGGGAAGGAAACTAACCCACAACTGTGTGAGTTGGGGGAGAGCAACTATAGGAGATTAGTTCCCTGTTCAGTGAGGAGAGAAATTTCTGGAAAATATTCGTTAAAGAGGGATAAAATCAAACAGAAAAGACAGTGAGTGGTGGAGACAAGTGTGTAGGAAAAGGAGAAGAAACCAAAAGGGAGAGAGAAAGAAGCATTGATTGCAAAGTGGACTGAACCCTACAGGAAGTTTTATGCTAGTCAAAATAGCCCTAGCTTTGACTATTTTCTTCAGGCTTCAGCTATTCTTGAGGACAAGACAAGAAAATGGAAGCTGTTTCCACTTTTCTATCTAGATATCTCTCATTTCTGGACCCAATTCATTGTCATCGTGCTGCCAGCCAGTGCTTCCCTGGTTTGGTTCTGTGGTGAGCAAAACGCTTGGTATCCTTGGTTTATGTATCTGTCTTTTTCTATGGTATAACCTGAGAAGATGCCTTTATAACCAGTGTTTTTGTTGCCTTAAAGAAAACATCAGTATGTCAATTTTCCAGAGACTTTAAAATAGGCCAGCTGGCTTCTTAGAGCGCACAGCTTGAAATGGTCACTTCCATTTTTGACTGAGCAGCACTGCCGTCAGGAGGAGCGTTGATTAAATTGACCACAGTCCAAGGTTGGCCGAGAGAATAACACAAAGCGACTTCTCCCTAGAGCAAGCAGAAGATTTGTGACGTAAACAGAAATAGAGTAACGTCTTTTCCCCTCCCTGTGCTGTGGCATTCACTTTAAAATACTGTGTTACCTTAATAAAAGAATCATTAGCTTTTACCATTACATTTTCTCAACAGTTTAGGTTATCTTTCATTGCTTGTACCAAGCTTCACACATAAATGTTTAGCGGTGTAGACTGCCCATGTTCTCTTAAGCTTTCAGTAAAACAGTTTTCAGAAATAAAGGGTGCTTATGTAAGATTCTGTAAAGTTAGCAAGTATAAGGCCCTGTTTCACTAAAGTAATGGTTCCCAAACTTGTTGCTATTTAATTAAATCTCTTCCATAGTATTTTCTCTCCTTATCTTCAGTGAATCCTTCATAGGGACATATCCTGGTCAATGGGAGTGAATGAGCAAAGAATTTATTTGCATGATCTGTTGCTTCCATTGCCTCCATGCAGCACCTAGGGCAGCAAGGCCCCAATTCAGTAAGGTGTTGAACCTCTTAAGTCCCATTTAGAATCCCTGAGGAATATAGGGGGTTTACCACATTAAAAGAAAACATCAGAGAGATATCAGAAAGAAATAAATATTTTCAATATAATAATACATAAGGATAGGGTGAACTTCGTGGGGTAAATGCGCTTCAGTGTGGTTCAGGAACATCCCCATGAACGGAGGACACCCATCAAAAGCAGGAGCCATCTGAGGCTCCTTTCACTTGGTGGCAAAACATTAACACAATTATCCCAGCCCTTCCTCCAGCTCCTTGCCAGAACAAAACTGCTGAGTGTGAAAAGATAGTGACACCCCCAGCTAACGAGCATGTCTTCATGCTTTCCACCTTCCACCTGCTTTGCACCTGAAGTGTTATCTATACTTCTACTTGTGCCCAAAATCCAACTAATCCACTGTGTTTCTTCCTATTCTCTTTTTAGAAATTGGTTGGTTTTTTTTTAGTTATGTTTGCAAATCTTTCTACTAGCCTGAAAACAATTGAGTGTTTTGGAAGCAAAACATCTTAGAACTTATTGTGGATGTAACAGTAATCTTTTATAATCAGGAATAGGTATAATTGTGTGTCTCTGGCAAAGGAGCTTAACTGTCAAAGGATTAAGCCACATCCTGATCAATGGAACTGACTTCCTAAAAAACAGGCAAGGAAAGACTTCCTGTAGTTAACAGCAGTAAGGGAGAGGAACTTTAAAAACAACTCTCTATTTGATAACTACAGAAATCTAGCTAAGTCTTAGGGATTTAGCCAGGGAACATATTGGTTCCAGCAGACTATGGTAAAGTTAATTAAGGATGATTAATGGAGCATTTTCCTTCCAATGATATCTGTGACAGAACAAAGCTGTCTGAGGCTTGTCAAGCAGAATTTGAGTTGAATGAGTATTTATGTGATCAAATCTGAAGGGCTGCCTCTTGACAGAGCAAGGATTCATCAATCAATTGCGCTGGCTTGCAGTGGTGGGAAATTGGTCTATCAGCATAGCTCTACTCCCATCCCCCCTTTTTTCATTCAATCATCCCTTAGGCTACAATGCATCTTTAGCTTTTACCTCTGACCACCTTAAGGGCTATCAGAGAAAAGTAAAAGCAAGAGCTAAAACATCTATTACAGTGGTTATTTCTCAGCTGTACTCATACAATTGATTTCTTTTAAGCAGAGGCCCAGGCACTGTAAAGCGATACAAGCCTGTTCAATGAATTAATTGCTTTTAATAGAAGTTTAGCTTTGAGCGTGAAAAATATATAGTGCACTCTTGCTAGAAAGTCTCCTGTTAGGGAAACCACCTGCACAAAAGGCCCTGGTCCTCTCTTAATCCCACTGCCCTCATTGTAATCACTTTGTTTAAAAAAAGCAAGATCCTTAATTTAAAAGCAAGGGGCACTGTGTGTGCTCCAGTTTCTGTGCATTTAATCGTTCGTCAGTTCCTGGGAGGGGAATATTGGCTGTGTGCACTTGGCTGTGAGTTGCCCCCACAGCCCTTTGATCCCCAGGATGTAAGTCATGACAGAATTTGAGCAGAGGAATGATGCTGCTGTGGATATAGCAAAATTTTTGTTTAATGAATGCCTCACTAGCTTTTACTGTTGTAGAGAATAAATTGAAATAAACAAGAATAATCTAAAATTGTGTCTCATGGAAGCTTCATAAAAGACAAACCTGAACCTTGTTCTGAAAAAAGCCGGGGCAGGCATCCTTTGTGTTTCAGGAGGCACAAGTTTAGCTCCATTTTCTAGAACAGTACATAAATAATTTTTTAGTTAACTGCTGAATGTTCAAGCTTTGTTCTTTTGGGCCCTTGTCAAGCAAAATAAAGAAGTAGTATTTGAAATTGAGTCACTAAGATAGTCATTAAACATCTCTATCTTTAGTCACATAAAATACCATCCTTAGACAACTTGCCTACATTAGTTGTCTATTGTTCAGCAATTCATCAGGTTAAAACAGAGGCACCATCTGGGGAAATTCACCCATTTTCCTATAAACACCTAGGTGAAGACGGAGGGTTGCATTCAAGAGGTATAATCTCTCTCTAAGGGGAGCTTGGACTCGACACCTACCTTTGAAATGTGTAAAGCTTCCAGTAAAAATAAAATCTTTGAGACGTGGATTACTTTCTTTGGTGCAGTTGTAAGCTGGGTTGTGTCTCTCCCTCATTGGATTTGCACACTAATCTTGCTTCTTAAGTTAACGGTAGAAATCAGATTTCTAGGACTTCTGTGAATTGGAAACTTGAAGTTCTGCCTGGTAATAATTTTGAGGTTTGGTACCTACCTCAGCTAGGCCAGCTATAAATTAAGGAGGATAAATTCAAGACTTCTCTTTCTTCCCAGACTGGTGTGCTTTGCACAAAGGAGCAGAGAGGAAAACGAACGGCATTCCAGTGTCCCCTGACCTAAGGAAGAATAGCTCAGTTATGGGTTGTCCTTGCGTTTTTACAGGTTTCCATACAGGACTGTTCACCTGAGAGCAAGTATCTTCCCTGTGTATGCAAATTTTATATAAATTCAGAGAGATCTGTAAATGTAAACAAGGCCTACAGAGTTTGTTGGCCCAATATGATTATTGTTGAGAGCATTTCTTTCAGTACAGAATAGTATTTTGTATGTGCAAGCAAGCTTAGAAACCAAATGTCTAAATATTTAACCAGTGTTATTTCAAAGAATTTCATTATTTATCTTCTTTATGATTTATATTATCACATTCTCTGTCTGTAGTTGTGGTTTATCATAAGCAACCCATCTGCTGTAACAGCCAAATTGGAACATTCATATAAGATGCGTTCCGATATCATAAACATGACAAAAGATAGATTACATTTAGTCTTTCTCCATGTTTAACCAGTTTAATTTGTTTCCTATGCAGAAGAGGCACTAAATTTACTTAATATATGTTAGCACTTAGGAACGTGGTTAGAAACACGACTAGGGTCTTAACCTATTCGTAAATAAATGGGAAGCTTCCTGTCTGAGTAAAAGAAAGAGAGAGAATTTATGTCAAACAACCAGGAATTTAATACATAGTGCTCTATTAGGATGTCCAGTTTGTGTACATACTCTTAAAGCATGATTACGAATAACTTCACTTCTTATAAACAATGTGACTGAAGAAATTACTCACAGATACAACAAAAAGGGAAAGAAAGGTAGGAAGTTTTAGCTGCAGCCAATAAAGGAATTACTTTCCCTGAAAAGGTTAAAAACTCATACATTTATTTTTGTTGCCATAATATTTGTCTTTGCAGGTTTAGCTTTCTTAAGAATCCCAAAGAAGATGCTGCGTTGGGAAAGATTTTAGTGACCTGAGTTCAAAGCCTTATCATAGATCCAACATTTTCTCCGACAGCTTTAGTCTTAAAGTAACCCTAATGCTGGACAAAATCTGTGAAGTGATTGTCCATATTTATATCACTCTAGAGAGAGCTTTTAGTGATTATAGGTTTGATCTAGCAAGTTGTTGACTTCCTTCAGCCTCTGTCAGCTTTGGTGGAAGGGTCCTCAGTGCACGGCCAGGAGTGATCAGCACCCTCAGGACCCAGCCCAATGCGTTTTTTCACATTGAAAGGTCAAGTAGAGGGCTTTTCATTTCAAGCTAAAGAGGCATTCATTTTTCTCTCTTAAGGTAAAAATCACATGATTAGAGAGTGTGTGATTAACTGTTAAGGAAACAATGACCATTATGGTATATAAAGGTGTTGCTTTAAAAAGTTATGGTTGGATTTCTTCAGAGGTTTTAAATATATTGTGGTCCAATTCCACGCAATTCATGAGTACTAAAAATAAATATAAGCTGATTTCTGTGATGGTGATTTACTACTAAGCAATTTTGAGCAAATATATTCACATTATAGGATATGAATACAAATCAAACATAACTGAGCTGGCCTTTATGAGAATGAAGTGTCAGTACATTTGAAAATATGTGTAACACCAAACTTTAATCATTTTACCAGCATGTTAATACTGAAATTGATTATTCTGTGTTTCTGAATGTTTAAGGTTTTGCTATTGCTACAAGGTTTGCACAACCTTCCAAGTCTGTCTGGTGCTTGGTCCGTCCAAGGTTGGGATTCTACTGGTCTGATTCGATTTCATAAAAGAGCTTATCCTGTTGCAAAGACCTTGTCTCCAAAGAGTATTCACACAACAGAAGTACAGAGAAAAAGAAAAACAGTGGAACTAACAAGTTACACATGTCCCTTCACCAGCATCAGATTGGTTTTCATTGTACCTCTTCTCTGCTCATGTCATTTTCTTGGAATGAAGATCCCAAGGTGGAGACTTCATCTTCATTTCTTTATGTGAAGTATTTTATACACTGTCAACACCAGGAAAAGTAATAGGTAACATTCTGGGATTCTTATAACATTACCATTACTCTTGCTTAGATAGAAAGGTGGCACTGAGCATGCTTGAAGTAGCTGAGATTATAACATTCCGATGTGTGCAGATATTTAATGAAATATTTTTTTCAATCTTTAGTCAAATTGATTTGAGGGTTCATCATTAGGACAGCAGAAGTGAGGAGACCTATGAAATGGATGAGGAATAAAGTTCAGAGAAGCGATTCTTGGTTTAGAACCTTACAGTCAAACAGAACCTTAATGGATGCATATGAGGGAGGAAGAAACCAAGATTTGTCGTCTTGGCAGCAGCTGTAGCATACCATGAGATTAATCCTTATGAATTCAAAGAAGAAGTTGAAAAAGAATTGGCAGGACCCTGGCAAAATAACCGTGGAGGTGTTTGCAGGGAGATCCTTCTCCACTTGGAGGGCAGAGCTAGAAGAAGTGTGGCATTTCAAGAGTTATCTCTGTAGTCTGTTCTTGGAAGGGGAGTTGACATTGTGTTTCTGCATGGTGATGGCACACAGCATGGGGGGGCTAAAGCACAAAATGTGCTGAAAGTGAAGATGGCAGGTTTTGCTTGAGGGATGCACAGAAGAGAGGCAATGAAAGCGTTCAGAGATATCACAGGGCAAAGCAGTGGGAATAAGGAAAGAGCAGCAATATTTGTGATACTGGGCAGTTCACCTCACAGTCTGGCTGCAATATAAATACTTAATTTTTTTTTTTAATACTGTATGGCCAAAGAATGTTGTATAGGCCATTAAAATGATGATGACAGTACTAAAAACAGTTACTTCCTGTAAGGCCTTTAAAAGATGAACAGATTGAAACAAAGCAAGAAGAAAGGAGGAACTATTTGGAACAGCAGGAGTAAACTGTGACCACAAACCCCTGGCTATCTAGTGCTGTTTATCCCAGCCTTGCTCCATTTCCCTCACTGATAACACAGTTTAACATACACCCAGGCATTGTTCTGACACTGAAATATGAAGCTGCTTTTTACAAGCTGTACCCCTCAGCCACGCTTTCCCTTGTAATACCGACTGGCTTGCTCTGGTCCCTTGATCCCATATTTCTTCCCTTAAAACTGGTGTGTTTACTGGGAGCAGTGCAATGGAAATTCCACTTACTGTTTATATCTGAGGTTTCTCTTCCATTCCTGTATTTCCCTGGGAATCAAGGCAGTATAGATTCTTGCTCCACACCCATGGCTTTGTCTTTCGCTTATTTTCTGAATTATTTTCCTTGACTGCATTTCCATGGAGCAGCTGTTTGTGTTTAAAAACCACCTGCACAAGTAGTTCTACTTTCATTGGAGGAAAAAATCTCACTTGTAAAAGGAAAAAGCCCTAAGGTGTTGGAGTTCACCGGGAGATTTAATTTGATGCGTATTTTTTCCTACCGATTGATGAATGATCCAGTGCAACTTTAGCCCTTGATAAGTAACAAAACAGGGTGGTACTGAGAGTCACGGTCTGGCACGATGACATGCAGTTAAGCTGAACCCTTGTGAGAAAGAAGATTGTCTTTTGACCCAGCAAGAAAATCACAGATGCCCTTATTTCTGCAGAGAGGAGAGAGAGGGACAGAGAAAAAGAAGAAATCTCTGTATAGAGAGTAAAACTACAAGCCAAAACATTGGATTCTTGCATGGTTGTAGGATGTAAGTTCTCCTAGGAAAGGAGGAGGAATGCCAGGGGAAAATCTCACCATCACTTGCAGCCCGTGGGAAATTTGGGGACTTTTCATGAAGGGCTCCTGAAGTTTAACGGGAAGCGATAACATTATTTCCCAGGCATCACTAATCTCAAGGAGCTGAGGTTTACATCATGCTCCTGTATTGCACCCAGGTGTTTGTGAAACCATCAAGTGCAGTCAGGAGTGGCCCTGAGCTTGTCCCAGCCTTGGGGAAGCCCTATTTGTTCTCTCCAAGTACCCGCTTGGCCTTTGTCCTGCTGCTCCTAATGTTCTCCCACATCCTACTCCTCTTTCATTCTCCTCCATGTGGCATTATTTTAGGTTTATTCAACCAATATTATTCTTTTCGTTTTCAATAATTAGTGGAACTGAGTACCCAAATCCTCTTCACTCTCCCAAAACTGCCTGCGTGGTCGGATCTGCCTCTGCTTGACAGGACGCAATGCTCACAGGACAAGAGACTACATCAGGCCAACAGTAAATTGCAGAAAATTCTGGCTTTTAATCCCTGTTGAGGCCATTAGATGATGATTTCTTGCTGTAAAGTTGGCACAGAAACCCCCTGAAAAGTGCTGCAGCAGAAGGTCATTTGTATGTTAGGTGGTGGGACCAGTAGCAGTGAGAGTTGCTAAGAAATAAATTCTAACAAAGTTTAAAGATATTTACACTATTTTTTAGATATGTATTTATCAATATCCTTTCAAACATATTCAACACTTCATGAATATGCTTGTTCATTCTGTCATTAATCCCATCTAAATGGTTCTAAGAAATTGTCAGTAGCTCACAGCTCACCACAGCAGAAGCCAGGCTGCCTGCACATCCAAACAAAACAACTTCTGGAGTGTAGCAAACTTTTTTTTATGTATTTTGCTCCTCTTTGCAGACTGGTTTACTGTCTCAACTGCTGCCCGGGCTTTCTTTTTGCCTATCTGTAGCTTTACTGTCTGTAGATAATGGTGAGTGTATCCTCCAGCTGGTGTTTAGTGGGATAGCCAAGATCCTCTCTTGTCCATGCCAGCTAGACTGCATTGCAGTAAATTGGAAATCGGAGAGGTCTTGGCACACCATGACTTGTAAAGGGCTTGTAAATGGCTTCTACAAAAAAAAATTCCAAATGGAAACACAACTGCACTTTAAGTTTAAAGTAGCTTGATAGGAAACAGAGGTAAATATATGCTTTTCTACCTCTGCGGGTATATTGCAAATGCCAGACAATGGAAAACCAGTAAAGAAACAGAAAAAAAAACCTGAAAGCAAAGAAAGCACTTGGGAAGTTAGATTTGCTTGCTTTTGGGCTTGTATGTTGGCTAAACTCAGCAGGCTCTTCAGACACAACTAGTTTTAGTATAGAGGCCGCTGCTGGATGTTGTTTGTGAAACCACATGGTGTTGTGCACTGGTGGGAGCTGCCCTTACTGTACTAAACCTAATGATATCACCAAGGACTGGCAGCCACTGCTGGCATTTTAGGAGGGCTGTACAAGCATAAAAGCAAAACGTTCTCTTCCCACTTAGTACATCTTTTCAGGCTTTAGAAACTGTTGAAGACATTGGTGTAAAGAATCCTGCTGCTGTCCTGGTCATTGTAACAGGCTGGAAAAGACCCCAAACTATACTCATGCAGCAGGGTGTCAGGTGCTTCTGGAATGTGTGAGAGGAAAGGGAAAGTGTGGCAGAGGATGAGCTACTCTTTTGGCAGAGATTTGGTCTAATTATGGGGCAGTGCCAGGACCATGTCCATCGGGAGACTTGGCCACTTCTCTCCCTCAACTGCAAAGGCATCTTGCACAAGGCCAAGTAAGATTTGGAATCCCAAAGGCCCAAACTCATGTGAGCAGGCTTTGAAAGGCATTCAGAGCCAGGCAAGGAGGCAGCAGGCCAGGTAGATGTATGATACAGCCAAACAAGATGGAGTTGGGTCTACAAGGGAAGGTGGTGCTGTGTTCCCCTTCTGCTCCTTGGGCGCAGCTCAATCTTGCATGGGCAATTGCCCTTCTATGCAAGAAACTAGCTCAGGCAGAGGAACTCTCAAAAAACAAACATTAAAAAAGTCAGTAGTTTCCTGCCAAATTAGCTTCCTGAGCTGGCTTCCCAGGGCTCAAGATAAGCAGCAAGCTGTCCCCACAGAGAGAACCAGAGAGCTCACTCTGCTCCTCCTGCCCTGACCTCTCAAAGAGCCTGAGCAGGTTCCAGGCCATCCCCAGAAGGTGGTGATTCTGCATGTAAAGAAGAAATGCATTGCAAATAGGGCAATCCTCTCTTGCCTGGGAGGATAAGAGTTTTATACACTCCATACAGCAGCCCAGAGAAGAACGAACCCTCACAAAAAACAAAGATCGTGATTGTGAGATCTGGTGGCAAAGTGACAGAAGGATCCTCTAGAAGAGGGGCTCTGACTGTGACCACTGTATTCAGGGGAGGTGTCATTGGTCTCCAGGACTGACGAGGACACTGTTGTCATATTTATATAAAAACACAAAACTGTAAAAATAGAGGTAAGTGTTTGCAGGGTAAAGAAGTGACTTCACTGTGGGAAGGCTTCCTTAAAAAACCTGAAAGAACAGAGGGCAAATCCATCATTGCTCCTTACTCAGCCTTCGTGTAGGTTATCTTTCTATCAGTAGTCTGCTAATCTCTGAGAATCAGAGCTTTGTGTGTGTAGATGTTGGTGCTTAAATAGGTCTGAATACAGTATCAAACATTACATTCATTTATAAATGTCACTCGACAGCCACCTAGCAAAGAGAAGCAGTTCTGCAAAACATGCACAACTAAAAGTTAAACAAGATGCAAGCAACCACAGCAATGCGGGCTGGTTTGCTAAAGTTATTTGCTGAAGAAATTACCATGTAATATTTAATAACAACAGCTGACAGTTTGGCTGCAAATGTTTCGTGAAAGCAGTGCAGAAAGTGCTGCAGACAACCTTTTCATTGCTATTTTGGAGCATAAATTCAATTTGTGACTGCTTACAAAGTTTGTTGTCATCTGCTCATGCAGAACTTATCTGCAACACCTCCACAGGCAGGTGCTCTAAGTATATGTATAAATTCATCTTTGTCGTGGCCACTGGTGCCACAACAAATGTCATTCCAAACAAACTCTCTGCTACAGGCTCTGTTGGAAATCATCATTTAACACTTCATTTAGAGTACATCAGAATGAATCTCACACAACTTGACCGTAATAATTCCCTACTGAAATTACCTCCTTTTTCAGTATTTTGACATTAAGAATAGAATCGAAGTCCCTTACACAGGTGGGTGCTTTGGTTTGGTGCTTAGTGTTGGGAAATGAGGGTTTTTAGTGCAATGCTTAATTATTATTTTTCACAAAGTAAATCACAGTATATCTGCTGATACTGTTACTTTTGTATATGAACAAAAATTACACGGACAGCCTGTTCATTTGCTTGTTTATTAAATCTCATCTAGCTAGGCCCAAGAGGCCTGCCTGGAGTATTCCTCTCTGCTCTCCCACCCTGTGCAGGGGAAATCCAGAAGATAGGATCTGATACTGTTTACGGACATTTCTCTGTGGTCAGTGTGGACGCATAAGCTTCTTTTTATTAGCACAAATGAATTCAATGAGTCTTTTCTGATTATTTCTTTCACGCATTGAAAGCAACTGTGTAGTCCCATGTAGTCGTTCAGGCATTACACACAGTGTCGATGCTCCATATCCTACCAGGAAAGCAGAGGGATGTTTGTGAGAGGCTGTCTTCATCTTGACACATATTACGAATTAAGATTTTAAGCAGTATTTTCAGTCAGATAGGATGAGCTGTGATTACATTTTGTTTCCAGTCCACGTGTTCAAGGTGGCTGTTCTCTATCTTGTCTTGTTCTCTGCCTTCACTCATCCCACCCTGCCCTCTAAGGTGTAAAATGACAGAGCAATCTCTTCGCAGCACCCACTATCCATCTAATCTACATTTTTGCTCTTACTTTGGAATCAGTGTTGCTTTAGATATAAATCAGTGCTTTTGGATCAGTGTGTTCCTGTTCCAGCGCTTTTGAAAGGGTGTGAACAGTTACATATTTATTCAGAGTTGTGCCTTGTAAAGTATGTGGCTGTGGTGACAAACTCTTCTGTGTTGTTTGTTTTACGGCACTGTTAAATAGGGTGGTGCTGGCTGATGCCAACTGATGAGTTCAACTGTAAAATTGTGGTAACATGAGAGAAGGAACAGCAGAAAAGACAGCAAAATTCAGGATGCTGAGCTGGGAGATCAGAACTGCCGCCATCCTCCAGCCTGGGCTCTTCTGTGGCATATAAAAGACTCCACCTTACCCCATGATTTTTTCCACTGTAAGTGGTAGGAGTTCTGAGAAAATATCTGGTTTATAACATGTTTATCACAAAGCAATGTGGGCTGTACACCAGGCAATATTCCTTCTCTGGCTGCTAAACAAACAGTTGAATTGTTGCCCTCTCTGTCTAAAGGCAGGTGGAGTTTTTCTATTGCCCTCAATGGGGTCAGGATTTGCTCTGTGACTCTTTGGGACGTGACCGTGAGAGCCCCATATGGTGCTTTGGGGTAGGCGAACAAGGCAATGTCATTATTGTACCAGCTTTGCAGCCTCTTGGGGACTCTGCCCAGAAACAGCTAAATATATTTTTCCTAGTATATGACTTCACTGCACCAGCAGCAAGATACCATCTTGCCCTTTGTGTTCAGGCTGGATGACATTTTCTTTTTTCCCAAGTGGCAGGCAGCACAGCCCGTCCTGGCTGGCAGGGAGGAGTGGTACAGCCCTCTGCTGCAGCCCGGCAGCTTGCCCAGATTTCCACCTGATAAGGAGGAGGGAGCTGGGAAACACCAGCCTGGGTTTCTGTTTCGGCGCCCAAGCTGGTGGCGTAGGTGCTTTGAGCTTGAAGGGGATTATTTTTGAGTACCAAGTGTATTGTTTATGGAACAGCACTTGGCTTTGCTTTTCTCCTCTGGGAGCACTGGGAAGCAGTCATTTCTGTCAATACTCATTTTTGTTTATTTTACTCATTATTAAATGTGAGCAAACATTTGGGTTCGTGGATGTGCGTGGATATATGCATGTGCTGTACTTATACCTATGCACACACGCAGAGACTGCTGCTATTCTTAGTTCACTTCTTGGGAGCCAGGAGTGCTTGAGAAGAGAGGCAGAAGGAAGGGTGAGCAGCTGGGTGCTAACACAACTTCCCCAGCCCTGCTTCTAGAAGAGGTTTGAGAAGACCCCTTACATCCTTCAGAGTGCACCTCGTATCAACAGCTGATTTGCAAAGAGACTAAATTGAAAACAATATCACTTTGGGCATTTGTGAGGTTTTCACCCAGCTGAATCTCAGCTATGCAGCAACGTCAGGTCTAGCAGACGGATTCACACCTTTATAGGCTGGGTCTCCCATGCACAACCTGGGTGTAAAGTTCTCCACATCTGAAGGCTCCATTTGTTGCTTAAATACTTCATTTTCACAGCAAATATCACAAAATTTCATATGTGAATGGAGTTGGCATCTCATAACCCTGAAATTTTGAAAGGTCAAGTACCCACTGATTGTATTCAAGCTCCCCAAAGATCTGCTGTATCTTGGCACAGTATTTTCGTAGGTGTTGATAATGAAATCAAACAAGTAAGATGCTATCTATCTGAAGCAGTGAAACACCCCAGAAAAGAAGAGACACAAAACACCCCAAAGCAATAATTATCACCAAATGTACAGGAAAGGGGTACAGCTGGCATTTGTACAGAGGCACCGTTAAAACCAAAGGCTATCGTTTTAGGATTGGACAAAGTAATTTCTTTTAGGGGAAGTCTTAAGTAGAATCTACCCATTTATGGGGTTTAAAGAGTTTGGTTCACGTATTTACTTTGGATTTTTGTGTTCACTTTCATCCCCTTTTGTACTTCCTTGGATGAGATCCAAACAGGCAGAGTAACTACAGAAAAGCTGTTCTCACCACAGGGAAATAATGTATTATGCTAATTCCAATTAAAGGAAATTTCTTAAACTGCAAATATAGCCTTCAAGAGAGAAATGGAAAGTGTGGAAATTAACATTCTTGCCAGATTTCCAGCTCAGTTCTGCATACTCAGGGGGTTTGGGTCAGACTCAGATAAGCATCCAAAATTTGGGGATGTTATACAAGCCTTGTTTCTGAACCTTCTAAGTTCATTCCTGACTAATCATAATGGAGTTAGTGGTAGCAGGATATGAATGTACAACGTTTAGCTTAGAAATTGGCAGCTCCTCATCATTTCACAGTTAGGAGCCTTTGACCAAATATCAACTGTACTAACCAAAACAAAATAAAATAATGCCTCAGCTTGGTCTCCAGCCATACCACCTTGTGCTACAGCACTGGAAGATCTTCCAAGCAGGGATGGGCCAAGGCAGGCTTTGGCTGGGGGACCTCCCAGGAAAATATTGATGTTACTGGAAGCATCCCTCGTGATTGAGGAGGTGACATTTTCCCTGGGTTGGTGTTGAACTTGAGTGCTGGTTACATGCACAGATGTATTCTTTCAGATTTGGGAAATTTCAGAGAGCTGGTGGGTCATTAAAGATCTTTTCTAAAAGGCTCAGATGTTAACCCCACATTCACCTGAAATGCTAGTGCAATAACAAACCATATTACATGGCAGACAATTTTCCAGCTGGAGGTAGTACTTCACTGTCTCTTTGCTCCATCCCCAAGCTGCTTGCCTGTTCAGTCACGAAGGATGAGAGTTCCTTGAAGAGTTTAATGCTGAAAGTGTTTGGAATGTTTTCTCAATGAAGTGAGTGGAAGATGACCAAGGATCATGGATTAGGCCCTGAAGAAACAGGTCTTTTTCTCTGTTGGTTGCTGCTTTTGCCATCATACCCTTCAGTTTAAACACAGGAGAGGGGCGCTGCATCTTGCTGCCCTGCTATAGGTATCCCCCCAGCTTATTGTACACTTTAGTATAATGTAGCAAGTCATAATATTATCTAAGGAGATGCCATAGATTTACCCTCCATGGATATCACCCTTCAAAACACCACCAGGCTATCCACCAGCCATTCACCTATCTCTTTTATTTTATTTCAGTCAAGAGGTGTCACTCTGAGTAGCTCTATCTGATTTTTATTCTGGTATTGAAATTCATGCCAGGAATAAATCCATTCAAGTGCAAATTCTTCCCAAGCGAAAAAGAACTGAAATGTTCAGTAAAGCTATACCGGCAATGAATTTGACCACATAAACTTGGATTTCAGGTACACACTCTATCACCTAAAATCCCTTCAGCTTTGCTTAGACTTACCTCTGAATTACAGATATTAAATCTGCAGGATTGTAACAGAAGACATCTCATTGAAGCTTCTATTTTAAAGAAAAAATCTGTCATTTGAGAGTAAGAACAGACGTCGTAAAAACACAATAAGAAAAGTTCAAACTATATTTGAACATAGTCCTTCTTGCTACAGAAAATACAGAAAATATTAAGCTTTGCAAAAGTTCAATAACTGCTGATTCAAGATATTTTGTGAAATATATTTTATAAAACATTACTTTTATGCTTGCTATATTTCTCTTGTATCTTCCTCCTGAAATCAGCAGAAATAATTGCTTGCTTTCTGCCAGACCCTCTATTCACTAGGAGCAAAGATGTAAAACTGTGGAAGATTTTTACAGCAACAGTGTGACAGTTGAAACTAAGCACCTGTTTCCATCTAATGCAGATTTGGCAAGATGCTAGCCTTTATGTGTAGCTTATGCCACTCAGATATCATTTTTTTCTTCTTTAGGCCAATATATTAGCAAACTACATCAATTTCTAAAACTCGCACCCATCTCCCACCGTGTTTACCCTTTTTTTTTTTTGTAGCTGCCTTTTCCTTCTGAAGGAAATGAGCAACTTGTCATGCTTTGCTTTTTTTGTCTCCCCAACATGAATCAATGCATAACTCCTGTTTGAATTTGAAGTGGGCATTCAGGTTGGAAAGTGGATTTTTTGTGTGTGTGTCTCTGCTATAGAATCAATCCATCATAGCAGCTGCATCACCAGCGTTTTGTGATCCTGCAGGATGGAAGCTTGTTTGGGGGGGTTGTCAGTGCCCAATATATTCAGTAATTATTGCTGTCCGTGTCATTGAGAGGTCTGTAATGATGTGACCAAGGATATTTAGAAGGAGAAGAGAGAAAATCTGAATTGCCTGATGCTTGTAGAAAAAGTTCCTGGGAGGCATAGTGGTTTTGTTTGTAGAAAAAGCAGAAACAGAAGAAAAACTGTTCCAATTGGTTGTGAAGATATGATGGGCTTCTGTAATTTCAGAAGGAAAAATTGTGAAACCATGTAACATATGACTGTTTATAACTGTAAGATGAATAAATGCCTTCCATCCCAAGACAGGTTGGATGATCAGTGTTTCAACAACTCTTACTTAGACATTTTTTATCATGATTTCTGCATTATGGTTTGATCAGCAATGTAGGAAAAAAGCCAGCAGGAGTATATGTTTGCTTATCCTTCCTTCTTGTTTCCTTTTACTCTAAGTTCTTGAAAGGTCATAAAATAGAGAAATAAAAAAAAGCCACTAAGGTGTAGTTTTGTTAACTTTATCTTCTGAACATTAAACATTGTTTCGAATTTCTTACGGTACATAAAATATTTTGCCTTGCTGTATCATGTATACAGAACTTCAAAAAGTAAATGAGACAACTCAGAGAATGTAATGGATGTGTAATAACAGCTCTTTAGATCTCTTGGTTTTAGCATAGCATCTTTTTGTTCCTAAAGGTGCTTTTAACATGATACCTAAAGCTATTTCTGAAGTCATTTATTTTTGCATGGTGATAGGTCTTATTTTGTAATTAGCCCATGCTTTCTTGCCGTCTTGCTGTAGTGAGTGAGACCCCCTGAAAGGTGTTTAGTCTTCACCAACCCTTTTTGTTTTCCTTACAGAAGGCATTCACCCTAATAACTTCCACTACACGGTTGCGGTAGATCCCAGCTTCCTTTGGCAGATTCTGCACAAACATTTTGAAATTGTTGCATTGTAACAGAGTTGGGCCTTTTCAACATAAAGAAGTTTTCCTGTTTGCCTTAAATTCATTCATCACGTGAATTTCAGCTGATGGGTTTAAACCACTTTTGCTCCACATCCCGTTACCTTGAGCCACAGCGGTGTTGCGTAAGGGCTGCCAGCGGGAGCGCCGCGCGCCAGCGGCAGGCACAGTGGTAGGGGCAGGGTTTGCCCCATGCAGTTGGAGTTTTAGGCAGAACTTAATTGCTAAATCATGATTGAGTCAATTTGAGGCATCTCTAGTATGTCCAGACAGAATTTATTATGATGCAAACTGGTGTGAGCTCACTGGAAATGGTGGCTTCACTGACACTCTCTAATTTGCTATCATTTGCATGTATGCAATCCAGTGAAGTTAACAGGATTTCCCTGACACTCTTGCCAGCAATAGCAATGGCATTGGTTTCCTCTAGTATGTCAAGCAGGTCTCTGTTAATCAGTCACTGTTGGGCTTTTTGTGCCAGCTACTCTGCTCATTCTGCCACTGTGTACATGAGCAGCTGCAGCGGGGAAAGCCTTCATGTGCCAGCATGGTGCCCAGAAAGCTCCAAGGCAAAAAGAACAAATTCAGTGCAAAATTTTGTCCACACCTTATCTTCACAGGCCAGAACAGAGGGAAGTTTGAAGGATGGCCATTGGGTAAGAAATACCCGGCTGCACTGTCTGCACTCAGCTCTTTGGGGTGGCAAAGCTTCTTGGAATGTTGGAGGGTGGCTCCAGATCCAGCAGTGGCAATGGGGCTGTAGCATTAGCAAAAGAGGTTTACGAACTTTATTCACATATATTAACAACACTGGGTATCCTGTGGCACACAGAACTCCTTGGGACGTGACCACTGAAGTTGTGTGCAGGGGCCAAAAATAGTGGTTGTGGTGGGATCCCTGCTCAAGTGCCCTGGAAGCACTGGGAAGTTTAGAAGTGAAGGTACAGAGAAGAATTTGATAAATAAGATGATGTGAAACTGAATCACTGCATAGAGATGAATCAAAATTATAAAATCAATAGGTATTGATCTGTATATATCACACAAATAACTGAGCCTGAAGAGGTGCCCAGATTTAACATGCTGATTATACGGCAGTCAGTAGAAATAAGTTGAGATCTGAAGAGCTATTACATTTTAATTGTTCAGTGCTGCAGCTGAAGCTGATAATATCTTAGCTGAAGTCTCTTTTAAATTTTTCCTGCTTGAAGTTCTTGGTAATAGGTGTATTTAATCAACAAACCAATGAACAGATTCTTGGCTTAGAAAATACTCTTGAGCCATCCAAAACTGGAGTCCAAGCACTGCAAATTCTTCTAAAAATATACACCTTTCATTTGCTTTTATTACTGGCCTCATTCATGCAAGCCAAGGTCATTGCACTTCAGATGTGCCTGCTGGCCACTTGGTTACTGACAGGAGTTGCAATGTATCACCTGGAACAACATCACCAGTGTACCCAATCCTTTGTGTTGCTGGTTGGAAATCAGGACAATGAAGTCTGTACGCCATTCATATATATCCCATTTATATCCTATTCTTTTTGTATCCCTTAAAGTGTTGGAGCTCTACTCTATCAAAAGGAACAAGGACTTACTGGAGTTTTGGGATTTCTGGTTAGTCTTTGTGTCTGATGTTGACCTTCCTCCCTCTTTCCCATCAGTAAATGTGTTAATGGAGGAAGGATGTGCTTAACTCTCAGTGTGGCAAGTAGCTGTCATTATTCTTGCTTCCTTCAAGATTATCGTGGTGTTCTTGCTCCCTACATTTTGCCTGCTAAACTCAGGTTAAATACAAGCCGAATAGATGTGTAAAAAGGCTTCAGATCAGTTACTTGTCACACATGGGCAAGCATAATCTGAAACTGCTGTAGAATTACTTCCCTTCTTTATTAATGGACTGATAGTGTCCATTTTCCTTTGCTGAATTAAATTTGTTGAGTATATTTCTTGGTATATAAATGATATTTTGGAACAGAAATCTTATATTTTATAAATTGTTCAAGTCAATTAATTTTCTTCTTTCTGTAGAAGTATTTCCTGGTCCACAACAAGCTCAATCTAAACCAACTATTTTCTGTTTGAGGCAAAAATCATGAATTAACTTAAAGAATTAAATAAGAATACAGTAATTCTGAAGTGCTAATAAGCACTCACAACTTCTACTTTCATGTTATATAGCATTATTAAATATACAGGCACTAGGGAAAATTGTGATAATTCATATTAGGACACGTATTTGTGCTTTATTGCCAAAGCTGACAAATTTCCTTCATGTAACACAAGTGGTTTGAGCTTTTGTTCACAGTGTCTGGCAGGAGAGCTTCTATCTTCAGTTTATTTCTGGAGATGACACAAATATTACATTAAAATGGCAGGATGCACAAATATCTGGCATATCCTATGATTCCTGCAGGTTCCCAGAGTCATTGTGCTTTGGTTTGATCCAGACCTTGTCCAGGGATGTGCTCCAGCACACCAAGTGGAAGCACAGCGCCCCAGTCCTTGGGTCCCGGAGCTAAAGGCCATGGAGGGGATCTAGAACATATTTCTGTCTGGAGACAGAGCATTTCCTCCATTTACAGTCTTGGGGCAGCCTGGATCTTGTCTAAGCACCCTAGACAACCACAGGACTACACAGTCATTTGGGTAGAAATTGCACTCAGTGTGGGCTTGATCAACACTTTCAGCCACCAGCTCAGTTCCAAAGTAGCTGTCTTCAGCATTTTGAGCTGCTGGTGTTTCCCTGGTGAATATGTGATCACCTTCCTAGGTTCTGATCTCACTGTAACTGCTTGAAAAGTCAACAGAGATGACCACCTTCTTTGGCTGATACATCCTATGATAGCTCCTTAACCTTAGTGAAACTCTTGCTTTGCTCCCTGTAAGAATCTGACTCAAAGGGAAGTATTTTGTAAAAGGAAAGAAATGATCAGAAGTGCCATATTTACTGTATTGGATTATCAGCAACACGGATCATACTGTCTCTGGAATCCTTCCTGGTGAAATGATTTCTGTTCTTAACACAGTCTCATTTTTCTTCTATGGACCCAATAAATTGCAGTCTGTCTTGAGCACGTGCCCATGCCCTGCTGCTTTTTGCAGTCACTTAGTGAGGTGTAGCAGCAGCTTGTATTGCAGTTGGGGCAGTCTCTCGTGGGCTCTGCCTGGTGGCAATTGTGACCCATTTTATATTCTGTGCTTACATGATTGCTAGGTGACTCCTAGCAACAGGAGTCGACATCATGAACTCTGTTTCATGATTCTCCTGCAAAAGCCAGAGTTTTATGTATCCTCCCCAAAACTGCTTCTGTAGGAGGCACTTCCATCTCTGGTACCAATCAGCACAATGTGCTTATGTTTAAAGATCTGTTCCAAAGCATCAACTGTTCATATTTTCCCAGCTAAAAGAGGACGATAAAGTACAATTTCTGCTACAGATGAGCCATGTTAAAGCACGTAGAGCTGTTGTAACTAGCAGAGACCAAGCAGACTCTCCCTGTTTATCCACAAGAAGTTGTGAACTCCAGTGGGTAGATAGGAGTTTCTGTTCATTGCAGTCAAAGGAAAGAAGTAAAAAGCAACTTCTCAGTGAATGAAAGTTATGGGAAAATATTGCATGAGGTTCCTTCCCAGCCACCACCAATCTTCTCCGTGAGCAAATCTCCATATTCCATCTGTCAAAACAAAATTACAATCTTCCCATCTGGCACACTTTTTATCTATCCCCTCCATGCCAACTATAAGCTTTTCAGGGCAGAAACTTGTGTTTATTATTTTTCTATGAACAAAGGGTTACAGTTTTAACCGGGGCCTCTGGATGCTGCTATAATACTAATTGATACTCAATTCTGCTAGTGCAAATTTAGCCCAACATCTTAGGCTTAGATAAATTTTGTGAAAAAAAATGGTTATAAAATAGTCTCTGTCTTCCCTCAAATTCTGCAGGTCATTTCGCATGTGCAAAACTCAGTTCATGGACTGATATGCATCTTATACACTATATCTTGGGAATGTTTTCTTTATGAATCTCACACAAAATCCACAGCATGACTTGTGGATAAAAAAAGCCATGGGGAAAACAATGCTGCACCACTTACTTCCCTCCTCCTTCACAGGCACTCATGCCCAACTGCTTTTTTTTTACCCCTTTGTTTTATCAGTATGGTGCTAAATTACCAAGTTTGAAATTTCTTCAGCAAATAAGGGATGCTTGCCAGAACACAAGTGCCCTGAGGGATCTTAGTCTTAGGGGAAAAAGCCCTTAATTTCCAAGTTTATAGGTAGCAGCACTTTCTTGAAATTGGAAAATGTTCAACTCGTTTATGAAAGAAATCTGCCACAAGGATATGCTGATGTTCACAGCTATTTCATTAATAACCCATTGTGATCAACACACATTTTTTTGGTTACAGGACAGGCTTATTTTGACACCTGTATCAAATATATTCTACCCCACTTCCTCTAGATTTCCCAGTGAGCAAAATCTCCTTGTTGTGCCAAATCTCTTTAGTGCAAACCAGGTAGTTCTCAGAGTAAGATTTTTCTAAATTAATCAGCCACCTTTACCCATGTGTGACTAATTTATGTGGAGCAGCACTTCCAATGCACGCCCAGGCGGGCTGCTGTGCACGCACAGGGTACGTTAAGCATTTACTGGTCAGGACCCTCGTTTGCACACCCAGGGTGGGTGCACACGGATAGTTCTGTCTGCCGATGGTGGGGAACCTGACCCACTCACGTGGCACCTGCGGTCCAAATACTTTATGACTTCGTTCCAGGGAGATTTCCTGAGCATAGGATAGTGATCAGCCTTGCATGTTCCTCCACTGGCTGAATAAATTAGAATTCCTGAATTTCATCCTCGTATTTATCTAGCAAGCATGACTTGAACTGTTGGTTGGGATTTTAACTTATTTACAGTTTCATAACAAGACTGTAACAAATAAATCTCCCTCTCCTACCCATATTTAAATAATATCTAATGCTACTGTCAGAGCTTTGCAGAGCAGCAATGGTTCTGAGGCAGTGTAGATCCTTAGCCTGCATTTAGCAGGGTACCTCTCACGCATACGCAAATGCCTTGCAATAAGAGGAGGATTAATTGTCACTATTAGAGTCCTTGCTTTCCTCTGAAACCTTCTCTTCCCAGGGATGATGAGTTAATTCAACTGGAACAATGTTAGTTCATCAACTTCTGTGGTTTATCTGAAAATCGAATTGTAGTAATTTCATATGCCTGCTGACTTAATGCCTGTTTAGATCAGGTTTTAGACAACTCCAGTCAATGGTCACAATGGGTTTAATACAAAAAGTAGGTGGGATGAAACTGTAACACCAATGCTTTCCAGCAAGTTCTGCTTCCCCATTGTGGGAGCTGGTTATGTAGGTTGTGTGCACGTGTGTTTCTGTATGTAAGATGTATATCTGCCTCTTGTGAACCTCCCCTAGAACCATCCACACATGTACAGTTAAAACAGCAAATGCAAACCTGAAAATTTTAAAATGAGTGTTTGACTTTTTATTGGGTGATAAATTGCTTCTTACTCTTATAAAGTCCACAGGTGTTTATGTCCACTCTTGTATGCCTAGTTAAAACTTTGGCTACAACAGGAATGCTTTGAAAATAGCCAGTCACTCCTAAAATTGATTATTAAAATAGAATTACCTGTTATGCATTACATTAATTCTTGTAGCGTAAAGTTCTGCTGTTTAACCCTTCCAATCCCTTTCAGGCTGGCGCTTTCCCTGCGTTTGTATTTTGTTTTCTTCTTTTGCTTTGCAAATTCTGTTGTCAGGCTGGACAATGCTGAGACCCAAACGGTGTCCCAGGGCTTGCTGCCATGCACCCTTCTTGTGCAGCTCTTTCTTCTGATGCGATGATGGGCTCTGGGGCTGGAAAAGGTCTTCCAAAGCAGGCCCTTGGACTATTTAGAAGACTTGAAAATGAAAAATGTTGAAGTGAAGAGTTAACGGATCCTTGCTGACTTCTTATGCATATACATACAAAGGAAATCTGCAAAATCCTTTTTATTGTGGTTTCTTTCACCCAGGTATGGTACCTTCTCAGGGAGTGTTTTTCAGAGTTCTTCCATTGTTAGAGCAGCTTCTGCAAAAAAGTTGTTTTTCCAGGCAGAGAAGAAATCATTACATCAAGTGGGATCTTCTGGCCACCCCACATACAGCCTCCATCTAGGGGTCTCACTTGATCTCTGGAGGAGAAAATTGTGGGAACCAGGAGCGGGCACAAACCTGAAATGGATTTATTCAGTTGTATTTCAGCAAGGATGAATGAGAGAGTGCTAAAAAACCCAAATCAAACTTTTTTTGTCATGTTGGTGGATTTTAGAGGGCCATACTCAAAGTCTTCTACTCTTTCGGTGGTTAAGAGAGGAAAGAACCCTTCCAGGCGGCTCAGCATGTGGGCAGAGACTCAGAATAAGAGCATTGCCAATGGTATTTCCCAGATTCTCCAGAATTTTGGCTTTCTTTCAAAACATGGAAAAGGTAAAATACAGGAAAACACACAGCTTCTGGGTGGACAGGAGGCCAGCACCCACACCAATCGGCCGCTGCCTTAAAATGCCCTGACTCTAATAGGTGTTAAAACGAGCTAGTTAATGTGAATTTCTCCCTTGACTTTTATCCTAGCACATACTTGTGCCAAACTCACCCGGCGGGGACCATCTCGCCTGCGGGTACAGTAACCCTGAGTGTGAGAAGGGCCTGGGCTGGATTTGGAGGCTTCCAGACTCTTCTGTAATGGAAGTAATGAACACTACGAAGGAAAACAGCAACAGTCTTTAGCATCCAGTGCCAGAGCACACACTTTGGCAGGGAAACCTAAGGGAAGATTAAGAGGAGGAAAACAAGGAGATTTTCTCTCCTTGCTAGGAGTGTACTCACAGTGGGGGGTGGACAATCAGCACCACATCTCTCGCCATTGAATTTTGGGGTTAGCTGCGAGGGCCATGTTTTTTTGCAATAAGGCATCTCTTCCTGCTGCAAGGAAGGGCAGTTTCTACAAAGTTTCCAAGCCTTCCTCCCCAAGGCAGGAGCAAATTCACCCAGGCAGCTGGATAATAATCACTGGCCTTTTTACGTCTTCCTTATTGATGGAGAAGGTAAATCTGCTGTGATCTCTCTTCTCCTGACATGCAGTAATGCCCAAGATTCAAAAAAGATTCAAGCTTGAAACTCAGCAGCACCGCTCGGTGCCTGCCAGAATGCTCCTTCCCACCAGGCAGCCCCTGCTCAGGAAGTTTGCCCTCATCAATCAGCCATGATGGTACCCACACCTGCAGGGAGAACCTCACTGTTGGGAGGCAATGGAGCCACCAGCATACACGGGTGCTCAGAGGCGGTGGTGCCCACTCCAGGGCTCAGCACACTGGAGGGTTTACGTGCATGACAATGGGGCAGGATACGAAGGCAGTGGGTTTTCTGCTCACACCAGGATAGTGGGAGATGAGAAAGAGGGGTTGAGTTGTTCAAGATTAAATCAGGATGAGAGAGAATATGCTTGCTTAGAGCATGGATTTTTAACAGGAGAGAAAATGTGGAGCCTTTCTGCTCAGTACTGAATAGCTGTTTGACTCCTATCAGTAGCAGCATTGCTGTTGCTCAGACAGAGAGGGTATGAGCAGGGAACAGTGCCCGTGAGATTGCAGGGACAGCTTCACCCATGCCTGGGCCCTACCAGTGTGGCAGCATCATGCAAGCATGCTTGCTGTGCATCTGCTTTGTGTGGGTGCTGTGCATTTGCTGTGCTTTATTTATTTATCCCGGCATTAAACGCCGTGCTGGGGCGGCAGTAGGAGGAGAGCAGACCTAACCATGTGCTGTCTCTGTGCGCGGCTGGGGACTGTGTGTGCTCTGCAGCTCCCCAAGCACAGCCCCATCCCCACAGGAGTCGCAGAGGTCCTTCAACTTTTTTATTGCCTGCACATCCACCACTAATTTTTTTGCAAGGGTATAGGGTTGTTTATTTTTTTTTCCCCGAAGGTAGTCAGTATTTTTAGCAGGGGATGTGTGTCTTTTCTCCATACTCCTCGATTCAGACTAGTAAGTGCCCCTTGCTGCTTGGCTATGAGAGAGACAGCCCAGCTGGGTGCCCCAACCACAGCTGGAGGCTTCAGGCTTCACACCCCGCAGCTGCCTAAAGGGAAGGGGGTGCTGGGTGTGACAAAGTGCTGATTCCCCCGCGTCCTGCAGCCAGGCCAGGGGGAGGAAACCCACCCTCCAGCAGTGTCGGCAAAACCAGTCTGACCCGAGCAAATGAAAATAATCAAAAGTAATTAGAAGCGTGCTGGACTGCTCCTCAGAGATCTGTGCGAGAGAATAAACATGCCGGAGCCCTCCAAGCCACTGCAAAGGCCCATGTCTGAGCTGTTAGGTGCCCTGACCTTGTCCACATAAAGACGTGATTTATGAAGTGCAGGGCACAGCAGCAGGGCTTCTGTCTTCTCCAGAAGAACCAAATTACTGAGGTGGAGATTAACATGCTTTCAGCTGGGCCCATTTCCAGACCAAGGGAAATTTTTTATTTACATTTTTTTACCTTTAATTTCCTCCTCCTCTCCCTTGCTCAAAAACTGCCTTTTGGCTGGGAGGGACAAGGCCGGCAGCATGTGAGGGCAGGAGGGGCAGCCGGGATGGGGCAGCCCGGCATGGAGAGGTGGGCCACAGCAGCATCGTGATGCCCACTACCACTGCTTCTTTGCACAAGGACTGGAAGAGGTCTGCCTCTTCCCCTTGAAATAAGCAGCAACACTTGTGGTTTTGCTTGATATTCCTCTTTTTTTTTTTTTTAGTCAATATCTGGAGGTATTAACATGCAGAAATTGTGTTGCCTTTCCTGCTTGTTGCTGTTTTCCCAGGTCTGTCCTGGAGCGTTTGGGTATGTTGGAGGTCTGTTGTTTTCTGAATGTTTGTTTTGCTTTGCTTTTCCTTTCTCCCTCCCTGCTTGATACACTCTCATAGTATTTTAAACACTCACCGCAGTGTTAGTCAGGATGCTCAATGTTGTGTTTAGTCACCTTGAGAAATATAACATTAAACCCCACTTAAAAATGTGGTTATGAAGTGGCTTGCTCTGTAAACGTAAGGATAATATTAAGCTTAATATGAATATTTACAGCATTTTAAGGAATTGCCAGCAACTTGTCTGATTTTTCGCCATTGTCCTCGGCAGTGTTTGTCCACAGGAAGCCCATTAAAAGTGGACAGTGCAGTTATTTCATCTGGCTTTGGCTGAGCTGCTTTGCTTTGCTTTAATGATGTGCTGGAATGCACGATGCCCATAGGGTCTCCATTATGAGAACTTTTACTTCTGGGACGACCATGAAGTTAAAGGCTTAAAAGAGGCATCAGTTTACAGCCTGGTGGGAATTACTAGCAGACTTGAGTACTAACTCCTTACTGCCTCCACTAATATAGCGACTTATTTTAAATAAACAATTGCAAAAGGGACCCTGTGGAAATATTTGGGCCTCTTGAAGTGTCTACCAAACCGTCCAAAGGGAGAGAGAAAAGGCTACAGAGTCTTGCTTGAAAGAAGAAAAATGTATCATAGAGTCATAGAATGGTTTGGCTTAGAAGGAAGCTTAAAGATCAGTTCCAACCCCCCTAAGAATTGGCAGGGACCCCTGCTCTGTGTGTGTGGCACCCATATCCCCTTACGTGACTAGAAAGGTGCGACGCCCCCAGACCTCCCTTGCAGAGCCTTTCCGAACGAACCCCTCCGGCTCGAGGGCATGTGCCTTCCTCCTCCTCTTCCTCCTCTTCGTCCTGTTTCTCCTCTTATCCCTCTTTCTCTGCTCTCTCCTGTTTCTCTTTCTCCTCTTTCACTTCTTCCTCTTCCTCAGGGAGCGCTTCCCTCCGTTCGCCTGGGGTATAACCGAGCCCCTGGGAGCGGTGCATGCGTGGCAATTACCCAAAAAGGGTTTTTTTCCCCCCAGAAAAGAGCAGCGCCCGGCCCGCGGCAGCGCAGCGCCCGCCTTTGCTCCGGCCCCTCTCCCGCGGGCGGCTCGTCCCGCGGCGGCCCCGGGCCGTGTCCCGGCGGCGAGCGCCACCTAGCGGCGGCGGCGAGCGGCTGCGGAGCCGCGGTGCCGGCCGGCCCCGCTTTGCCGGTACCGGGAGGCCCTTTTGTTTATCCACCGGCGTTTCCTCCTTTTGTGGCAAAGCCGGAGGGGGGGCTCCGGCTCCTATCGGGGCCTCTGATCAGGCCTATGGGCTCGAGCAATCAGTTTCCCAGATTACTTGTATTTAATACACAATGCATCATAAAACAAATCCCTCATCCTGACAGGAAGAAAATAGAACAGCTCATAGCTCGAGCCGGTCCAATTTATGGCTAAATTAAAAAAAAAAAAAAAGAGAGAGAGAGAGAAAAAAATAATAATAAGAAAAAAAAGCTCCAACAATGGGCAGGCGGAGGGAGGGCAGGAAATCAATGGTCCGGGAAAGCGGGCGGGCGGCGAGGTTCTCAGGCCCGGGTGCGATGGGAATCTCCCGCCAGGTTCGCTGAGGTTATTGACAAAGGAGTTTTTTAATCCCCCCCCCCCCCACCTACCACCACTGCGTGTGGGGCTTTTCCCCCCTTCTCTCTCCCCTCCCCGTCTTGAACAATAGCTATTATCTGAAATAACAGTTCAATGTCACTGATAACCGGCCGCTGAGACGAATTAATCATCATCTCTTGTCACCCGGCTTCTCGCCCTCCCCCTGCTCTCCTTCCCCGGGCTCCCCCCGGGAAAGAAAAATCGACTTTTAGTCTGAGAAATATATTTACACTTCAGAAAAAAAAAAAGTGGGTGGCACTTCTGGATGGTGCAATAAAAGGTAGAGTTCAGCCCTCTTATTTTTTTTTTCCTGGCCTCTTCCCCAAAATACACACATATAGGTGTGTCGTGCCGCACTTGGCCCTGACGGTGCCAAACTTTCCGGGTCGGTTGGCGGCTTTGCGGGTCGGTGGGACCGCGGGGCCGGGGGAGTCCCGAGGGGGCCGGGGGAGCTGCGAATGCCCCGCGAGGGGAGGGGATGCGTGGAACGGGCTGGGACGCCGCTGCTGCCCCCGCCGGCAGGCAGAGCCCAGCTTCCCGCCGGCTCCATTCATGGCATTCGTTACCAAATAAATAAAGGGAGAGGGGGGAAAAATGGTTTAGGAAACGCCTGTAACAACGGTGGTTCTGCGGCACCAAACGGGGTCGTCGGGAAATTGGCCGGGGGAGAAAAAAAAAAAAAGTTGTATTTCATTAAAAATTATTATTAATAACCGCGGTGTCGGCGATGATGAGAGTCACTCGGAGAATGAGCCGGGAGTGCCGGCTCCCGGAGCGCCGGGAGAAGTCGTCGGGGTGATCGCGGCGCGGCTCCCAGCTCGCCGCGGTCCCGTCTGCGGGGGACGAGCGGCGGGGGCGGCCGGTGAATGAATAGCGGAGAACGGCGAGGGCCCGAGGCCCCGTCGCGGTATCCTCCCCCAGCCCCGGGCAGAGGATACTGCCCCGGGGGCGGGGGGATGCGTCCCCGCGACCCGGCGGTGACCCCCGGCCGCGGAGCCGCTGTCGCTTTAAGCGCGGCGGGAGCGCCGCCGCCCGGGACGGGGAGGCGGGGGGCGGCCGGCGGCGCGGCCGGGGCTGTCCCGCTTTAAAGAGACAGAGCCCGAAAGGGGAGCGGCGGGCTGGCAGGACCCGACGGGGTGGGCGGGGAGGGTGGGGGGGCGGGCAGGGCCGGGCGCTGCCCGGGGGTGCGGCGGGGAAGCAGCGCCGCGGGCTGCGGGGGTGGGAGGGGGAGAGCCGCCCGCCCACGCGCGCACACTTTTCTCCCATCCCCGGCGGAGAAGTGAAAGAAGTTTGTTTTGTTGAGCGGTGTGTGGTGTTTTTTTTTTTTTCTTTTCCTTCTTCTTGTTTTCCTTTATCCCCCCCCCCCCCCCCCTTAAAGAGGGTTGTGTGGTTTTTGGTGGTTTTTTTCTTTCTTTTTTCCTTTTCCTCCCCTCTTCCCCCCGATAACTTTCTTTGCACACACACACACCGAGCCAGCCGATAAGACCAGGAGGGGCCGAAAGGGGAAGGTGATGGCGAGCCGGCAGAGCCCCGCCGAGCCCCGCCGCCGCTGAGCCCCGCTGGGCCGGCATCCCCCGCCTGCCACCCCTGGCAAAGAGTAAGGAGCTCTCACTGCAGCCCCGCACCCCGACGGCCGCTGCCTCCGCCCGCGTTTGACGCCAAGATGTTGCTTCCAGCCGCCTGAAGGATATTTTTTTTCTCCTCTTTCCCCCTCCCCTCCTTGCCCCCGGAGGCTCCCGGCGACACAAGGTAAGAGCAGCGGCGGCAGCGCTGCCCACGGCCTCGCGGGACGGGGCTGCCCTTGCCCCGTCGTTGCCCGCCGGCCCCTGGGAATACCCTCCTCTGTCTCCCCGGGGAGTGGGGTGTGAAACCCCCTCCCCACCTTCTCTCGGGGTAGAGCAGGGTTTGCTTTGAAAGGGAAAATTAAACGCCTTGCTTCTAGAATGGTTTGAGTTGGAAGGGACCTTAAATATCATCCAGTGCCATGGGCAGGGACACCTCCCACTGAATCAGGGTGCTCCAGACCCCAATAACGGGAGGTGCGGGCGGCGGGCGCGCCCGTGGGGATGAAATCGCTTTGCCCAGCCCGGCCAGGATCTGGGGTGCTGGGGTTTGAGGTTAGGTTTTTCCCGTTCTTTTTGGGGGAATAGAAGGGAAGAACCCGCGTGTCCCGGGCAGTGGGCACGCACTCCGCCCCCCGCCGGGCCCGATCCTGGCAGCCGGGGGCGGTGACCCGAGCAGCGCCGGCCGCACCTGGGCTGCCCCGGCCCCGCCGCCCGCGGGGCGAGCGGCTTTCCGCGGGGCTCGTTTAATTAATGAACGTGAGCGGGCTTAGGCTACATTGTGAGCCCTTGATAGGAAACTTCCGTGGGTTTTCATTAACTAAACGATACACAATGCCGGGTTTCCCGTCCATTCAGCGCGGAGGCCAAAAGTGCTCTGGGGCTGGACGTGAATACAAACGTTTCCCATCAGGGAAACAACTTCCCTCTCGCTTTGCTTTTCGTTTGGGACGTGTAGTTTAAGTTGTTGGGGGTTTTATTGTGTTTGGTTTTTTTTTTTTCTGATAAAATCGAGTGGTTTGCTACCGGTGCCAAGCCGGAGAAGTTACAAATGTAGCAGTGAGCTCCCTGGGATGCTGTGGAAAATCTGGGACAGGCCGATGGTAAAGCTTACACATCAATAATAGTGTTCAGTCCTATGTAATGATTAGTGATTTGTCAAAATATTGGAATAGAGCATCCTCTTTAGCTTGTCCACAAGCAATCTCATTATATTTGTTTATCGCCTGCATAATTGGAACCATTTATTGGTATGTATTGAATACTGCCATGTTTTGCATGAGTGTTCATGGGGGGGGTTCATTTATTTCTTTTAGTTTGGCATAGGGAGTTCTATTATTTGCTTCAATTAAGGGGATTGATTTACGTGTTGCACAGAAGGGCTGTTTGGGATGCATAATATCAAAACAAGATAAATAACTTTGCCTACCAAAGAAAGTTTGGTTCAGAGCAGCAAATACGAAAAGGCTAACAACATAAATTCTGAAGCAAAACACAAACCACAAATGACGCCAACACCAATTATTTTAATAATTTTTATTGTGTTCCCTGACAGAATCATATTTAATTAATTTAATAATTTTAAATATAGCTACTGATTTTTGCCAAAAATTTAGATCCTTATTAAGTAAATGTAGTGGTTCTTAGCAATAATTAGACAACATCTTGATTACATGTAAACATTTGTCAAGACATTTTTCTGTACATTTATTGCCCTTTTATTAATGTATATGTCTTCTGATTGTTCTTAAAAAAAGTCACTAGAGGAGTGTATTTCTGAATAAACACATACCTTTATTATTATTGCATTATTATTATTACTATTATTATTATGAATTTGTTTATCTGGAAACCTGTGATATGTCTTTTGATTAGTATGTCTAGAAAAAGACATTTATTCTTTCATATTCTTCCTTTTAGATCTTGGATGAGTTTTGCAATGTAAAGTTCTGCATTGATGCCAGTCAACCAGATGTAGGAAACTGGCTCAAATACATCAAGTTTGCTGGATGCTACAATCAGCACAACCTTGTTGCATGTCAGATAAGTGATCAGGTATGTGTCATTCACTTTCTGAACTTATTTTTTTAAGGAACTTCAAGGTGTCAATAGAATTAAAAAAAAAAAAAAAAACAGAACAAAACCCCAGCAGCAATTCACAACAGATTTTGGCCTCTTTTCTGTTACGGTAAAGGATAAGGCATGGATATGAAATGTCAAATAGAATAATTTTGAAGATGGGCTCTAGATTATATGAATTTTTCTTTTTTTCCATGTTGTTGTTTAATTAATAAACTTTTTTTTAAAAAAAATCTTCTACCTGATAAATACTGGGACTGCTTTTGTAGGAATACAAAGCCAGTATTTGCTGGTTTTGCATTAGCAGCATTTTCTGGTTCCTGTTCCAGTCCACTTGGGTTGCTATGTTAAACTGTTGTGTTGGTCAGAAGCTGTAATGTGAAATTAATGGCAAGAGTGAAGGGGAAGACACAAAACTGATAATGCTGCTAATATAGTTTCATGTATGAGGCTTTGGATTTGAATGCACATGTGCATGAATATTATTATGCCTTCTCATACATTTGGCTAGAACTCATAATACTTGTATGTTGAACCAAGATCTCCAGTGGTTTTCTTTTTTCTTTTCATTTATTGCACTTAAATCTACTCTTTGTTGTGCTGAAATGCTCCTTATCCTTGTGTGTTGGAAAAAAGGCTGGAAGAGGCAGAGGAAGGACCTAGTGAAGCATTTTGTTTTCAATTATGTTGATGACTTATTAGGTGTTTCTTAAAGCAAGGTTCGCTTTAGTCTGTGGGTAATACATGCCGTTACGAAACATTTTAGTGGGTGAAGTTAGGTTAAGAAAGCTATACTTCTTTAAAGTAAAATACCTAAAATAGCAAAGCAACAATTGATTGTGAATTCTTGTTTCAAATTTAAACTTTGCTACCTGCAGCATAGCATTTGATTCATTTAATTGCCTTGACAGTATTGAAAGAAGAATCATAACCAGTCACAAAGCTTCAATTAGAAATCATTCTTTCTAATCAAATTCCTTACGTATAGGAAATGAATGTTGGACAGCCTACTATTTCCAACATAGCGTTATGCATTCGCTCATGCGAGATAGTTGATTAAAACCAGTTTAAGTAACTTTTTCAGAAACGATGAGAGATTTTTTTTTAATTTTCAACTTCTACAATTCAGCCATGAGAGCATGTAATATGGAATGAGCCAGCCGACTGCAATGTAATTTCATTTTTATATGGCAGCTGGTTTAACTAAAGAAACCATAAAAATTATTAGTAAATGCAAAATACATTTTCCAAGTTTAAATATGCTTTACGCTGAAAAGGATGAATTCTCTCAATGCGGAGCATTTATGGAACAGTGATACAAAAAGGAAACTATATAGATTAATTGAAACAGCCAGTTCAAATATTTTATGTTTAATAAGAGCTGGCTTAGATAGGAAAGTTTAGAAGTGAAATCATACGCATTGGTCAAAGCAACTTACTGTCTTTGCTTCAGTATTGGTGATCTGCAACTGAAAACACACACTAGGCTGAAACATCAGAATCTACCTTTGTGACACAGACATGCACCCATGTTTTGACGTTTTTGGAAGGAAAGTTATGGTGCTTATAACTTTCTCTTTTTTTAGTGTTTACATTTCTAAGATTTGGTAATGGTGGCTGTACTGCTGCCAATAATTTCTTTCATTCACTGGAGACGTTATTTATTTTGCACAGTATCATGCTGTTCATAATTCCATATTTTTATGGCTTATTGTTGCTGAGATTTGCAAATTAAGAATTGGTTGTTTTTCAAGTAGCGTGTTGTGAACTGGACGCTGTCAGCAAGAGATTGTTGTTGATTTGGCCCTCTGGAAATGCCGCACATTTACCCACAAAATTGTACGCGTACTCTGAGGTTTTATGACCAGAGCCTAAAAAGTTAATGCTAAAAATGTGCTCTCGAATCTTAAAGTGAAAAAGCCTTTCTAACAGCTCCTCCTTCTGCTTTCTTCTGGCACAAGCTCACCAGAGGTAATATAAAATATAATAGGAAGGCAAACTGGGAAATGGACATTACATGGCCAAACGTGTGCGTGTACAAGGAGAGACAAATGCAAGTCAGTACTGAGGATGCATGTGTTCCTGTGTATAGACTGTGTGGGCCTGCCTTTGGGTCATTCTGCCTTTGTAGCTCATAGGAAAATAAAGGGAAAAAGAAGTAAAATAAAGGGGAAAAAAAAAGAAGTGAAGCCTGAGGATGTGTGTCAGTGGTTGCAGCTCGAGCTGGAGGGCAGAGGCGATGGAGCCCAGCAGGGACAGGAGCCCCCAGCTTGACTGGAGCCACAGCCAGTGCTGGGTGCAGGGGGAGGAGCACCCCAGTTCCCCCCGCTTCCCCCAGGAATAAAAAACACCTCAGCATCTCTCATGACACCGGGAGCATCCCTGCTACGGGAGGCGCTACTTGCTCCCAAGGCAGAGACACTCGATCAGCAGCAATTGTTCACCTCTAATTGCTTCAACTCATCTGTAAAATTCGCAAGCAAACACTGGGCTCTACCTGAAAAGGTAAAAGATCCTGCCAACGCTCCTGGTCTCACGCTGGCCGCAAGTTTATGCTACTAAATTCAAGCTTGACTGACAGACAGGTATGATTCTCAGACTGCTTGAGGCAGATTTTAGATGAATCTCAGGACCTGGTGTAATCTAGTTGCTCTGCTAAGCTCTACCTTCTGTATTTAACAAAAAAGAGTGAAAGAAAAACATTTTCTGTTGATTTCTCTGTTGGCCTTTTTTCAGAGGCATACCACACCACCCCCCCTACTCACGGTTGAGGTTGGGTTTCAGCACTTAGGATCAACTTTACAAAAGGTCTGGGTTCTTTCTTATGACTGTATAAATGAGCTTTGGTAAGATGAACAGCTTGATAACGGTGGGATGCAGTCAAAACACGCACGCTGGATGCAACTCATGTTTCATTTGATTGGAGGTGGAGTAGGGTTTAAAGCTGCATTTTTGGGTTTTTTTATTTCAAACGAGGTTGATCTAGGGTTTCTCTCTGCTGTCTTCCTATTATCTCCTGTCATACACAATCTAACCTGAACATATGTAATTCAAGATGTGTATGAATAATAAATTTCCACAAACAGGGCAGTCTCATTTTTTTTCCTTTCCCCAAAGAGGCTACAGTGTGTGTAGAGCTGCAGAGCTTTGTCGCTGTTATGACCCTGGAATGCATTTTTCAGCTCCGAGTCAGTTAGGATTCAATACCAGTTTCTGCAAACTTGGATGACTCCCTTCTGTTATCATTAAACGTCTATTAGTTCAACTTTTTAATGACTTCAGAATGATTAGCCCTTTTAGGCTTTCTGGCAGCGCTGTCATTCCAACAAAAGCATTATTTTTGAATACATATGTTAATGAAAGTGCAGTTGGAAATACAGCAGTGACTACAGCAGTGGCATGTCAGAGGCGGTCACACGTTCCAGGAACATTTTCAGTCTGGGATCACAGTCACCTTCAAGCTATATAAACAAAATATATATATATATTTCTTTTTTTCTTTTAGGAAACGTAGTTGGTAGCAACGGAAGTTAAAACTCCTGAATATGTTTTTTTTTATCATGTTTATTGCTTGTGGAGCTGTGACAGTGATACAGCCACATAATGCTGTGAAACTGCTTTAAGCTTCCAGGTCTCTGCTCCTTCAAAATAAAGCAGGTCCTGAAGATTTCCTTTGGTTTATCCATGGAAAATTCCAAGTGCCTCACAATCAGTTTACTGAAGTTTTAGTTTGCTGTGTGTACTGGAAGAGTTTTTTTGGGGTTTTTTTGTGTTTTGTTTTCTTTCTTTATAATCAAGTATACGCCACTGCAATGGGAGAAAACCCAGTAGTATCACACTCTTAACGACGTGCCCGATGTCAGCAATATAAACTTGCACGAAGGAACCTACTTCTGTAGGTTTCACCAGATCTGATCACATCTTACAAGTTTTATAAACTTTTTTAATCTGCAGACACAGCTTCATGTTTCAGATTTTACTGCCATGCCCCCCCTCCATGCCGGCAGCTCACAGGCAGAAAACGGCAAAGGCTCTTCCAGCAGCCCTGGAAGCACAGCCACCTGCGAAAGTTGTGTATTTAAGGAATAATTTTAAGGCTTTGTTGTTGGAGAGTGACATTAAGGTTTTGGCTGTTGTGGGTCAGGAGGGCACACTCATGCTGAGCTCATATGGGGCCCTATTCTGCCATGACTCTTCCTATGAGTTATTACTTTATTAAGCAAATAAAGTTTAATCCAGCTCCCACCGAAAATCTGTCTCCAGTGGAGCAGGGTCGTGTTAACTTAGAATTGGTGGAACAAGGAGTTCAACAGTGGTGATTTTCCACTGACTGCAGTTAGAGCTGAGGCTGTGGGTGAAATTCCTGCCTCTGCCTGTGTTATCTGGAGCTTAATGCACCAGTGGTGTTACTGCTCTCCGTGTTGGCCTGTCCTGACGTGACCTAAAACAAACTGTTTAGGATCAAAACTGGCAACTGGGTTTTGCCATTTCTGTGAAGTTATAAGCTTTTTATTGATGACCTATGCTTATTAAAAGTGGTGAGACACATTGTCTCTTAGTAAAACTACCTTTTCTCTGTGGTGAGTGCTGTCAAATCGTACTCGTATGCTTGTCATAGAGTGTGGAGGGTAATAGTTGTCCACAGAACCAGAACAAGGCTGCAACTCATTTCACGTTTTGTGTGATTCATGAATGAAAGTGAGGTGTTAGGAGATAACTGCATGGTGAGGTGACCTCAGGAGAATGGGTGAATACACAGAAGTTGTGATCTGGTGTTGGTGGTCAGTAATTTTGCAGGGCTGGAACAGCTCAGCTAGATGTGGCAGCCCCCTCTATTGGACCTAAGTCTTTCAAAGAGGCAAATATTCACCTATGGTGGAAGAAGACATGATAATCACTGGGAAGATGGTCTACGGTCCCTAAGACGCTGAAGTGGGTGCTCTGCAGAGGGACATCCTGAAGATTTTTCCTCACTTTGGTGGAGCAGGGGATGCCTTTTACCTCAGAAGGTAGAAAAATGGGGATTCGTGGTGCATTCATGCTCCAGCCCCACCTGCTTGATCTGCTTTGGCAGTTTGGGGGCATTTTGGAAATGAGGAAGGAAAAGTTTTGTAGTCCTGGTGCCGAAGCACTGCAATGCTTCCTCATCATCCCAGCAGAGTGAGAGGAAGGGTCTTCTCCTCCCTGCTGTGCTCCCACCCGTGCCCCCCCAGCCGCTCACACACAGGCACTTGCTGAGTTTTGCCTGTGGATTTCTGCTGGTTTTCTTTGGGCCCAATACAACACTCAGGAAGGACTCCTCTGTGTTAGCTCTTGAAAAAAACTCCAGTTCATTTCAATTTATCATTTGCCTGAGTATGACAAGAAGGACCTGGCTCGGGTTTCATCTCACAGTTCTCTAGCTGCAGAAGTTGTTCATCACAGGAACTAAAAATTGAAGCTTCACTGTTTGGACCTTTCTCTTTTTTTTCCCCTCAGATGCTTAATTAAGGCTTCTTGTGAGGTTATATATCCTTTCATCCTTCCTATTTTTGCGGTGGGCATAATTCCTAATTTTGTTTGAACTCTGTGAACATAAAGCTTATTTCTAGTTTTAGACATTTAATTTATTTTGCTCTTCAGGCAGGTTCCACTGTTACTCTGAAGCAGGGTGAACGCCAATTCCAGTTGGCGGTGTACTCACCGCCTTTCTGGGCGTTCCTGCCCCAACTTGAGGCACGCTCCCCTCTAGCACACTGCAGCCCCCAAAAAGTGGTCGGGAACAAGTGCTGGTGCCTTGCTTGGGTTACATGTACCCATGACATGTGGTGGAGGCTGGGAGCCTGTTGGGCCCAGGGCAGGTTGTTGTTGCAGGAGCAACGGTGCAGGACTCTGCGGGTGCTGGAGGGCTTCACCAGGCTTTTGTGAGGGTTTGCTCCACCATCAATGTCTTCTGTTCCTTCCCAACATCCTGTCCAGAATGGGTCCTCTGCTTGGTCCTTTGCTTGCATCAGTGTGTTACAGGACAAAGTCACTCAGTGCCTTCCCCCTTGGTGCTGGCTGTAAGTGTTAATACGTCACCTGGAGGGTTAAAGTACGAAGAGCCCAAAATCCGAATTTCCCAGGCAGCCCTGGGGCATGTGCAGTTTTTTTCCAAAGCTCTTGTACACATGAGAATATAGGATTTAGTTGAATGCAAAGGAATACAACTCCTTTTTGGAGCTGAGCATGACAGATGCATGTGTAGCATCTGATGCCTTTGCTTGTGCTTGTTGGCTGAAGTGTCACTTTTCACCCCCAAATTGGCATCCTTTGGTTAAACATTCCCCAGGGCTGGAGGGTAGACTGGATGGGAGCACAGGAGGGGTTCAGACAGAGTGGTGTGGGTCTTGCTGGGGCAGGCAGGATGGCTGGGGCACTTCAAAGCACGCGTGTGGCAGCGGCCGAGCACGCGGCCCTGGGCTGAGCTCGCGGGGAGTGCGTTTTTGCTATTATTTCAATTATTACAACTTCCTGAAAAGGTTGAAGGTCATTCATAATTCACGCTTCTGTCATCTTTACACATGCCAAATGCAGTCTATTAAGCATAAATAAAATTTCAAGTGCCTGACTAGGAAAAGTAAACTGGGATTCATAACAATGAGGCCTTATTCATCCATTTAAAAGTAAATTGTGTGTGTTCCCTTTTTTTCCCCCCTCCTCTTTCCCTTTACAGCTTTGCAGTTTGGGAGCTTTTATTTCTGCTCGGTAGCATAAATATATGACCTGAGGTGTAGGCAGGCACAGAGGACTGATGAGTTAGGCCTCCCCCAACTTCTCCCCACCTCAGACCCCCTGAACTTTGAAAGTGTTTCCAGATCTGGATACGATTTTGCTCTTCCTATATAAACTGCAGTCACACACCGCTGATCCCAGGGCATGTGAAATGCACATCTGGACTTTGCTTTTATTTTTTCTTCCTCCTCCCGGTTGTTTCTTTACCTTCTTGAGGCAGACTGGTGCAGGCTTACGCATCATGAGTGCAGGTTAATTCAAGAGAGCCAGGTAACGAAACAGGCTTGGTAGGTTGAAGAGGTGTAAGTCAGAAAATTAAAAGCTTTTATTAATTACAGTGGAGTCAGGATTGCATCCAAGAAATCTTCAAGATTTGCAATAGAGAAGTCCATTTAATCCATGTTAGTGTTTCCTAATACTAAAAATACTGCCTGTGGTAGAGGTTGTTGCAAAGCAGGGGAGCCAGGAGAGAACCTGTGAGGCTTGGGGGTAATTTATGAGCTTTCCTGTTTGGGGGCCTGCAGGACCCCCATGCTGCCTGCCCCAGTAGACTGCTGCTGCCTTAAAAACTCAGGCAATGTGGTTCATTTCCAGAGTTAGCTTCTCACTTTTTCTCAGACAGGAGAATTCCAGGGGATTTTAGGTGGCAAGAGTGAGAAAGAAAGCTTGTCATGTCAAGTAATAAGAACAGCTCTTAAAATCAGATTAAACTTACTTGCATAATCATTTTGGTTTAAAGTTCAATATATTTTGTTTTAGATTCTCACTGGAACGCAATCTGGTATATAAATTGTTAGTGCGGGGGGGGGGGGTTGTACATATAGAAATTTAAAAATCTGGTTTTAATAATAATTAAACTTAATATTTTGATAATAATAATGTCAAAATGCCAGAGCTGGAAATCTGCCACTTGGACTATGTTTTGTAGGGTGTTAGTTCTGAGATACAAAATATAGAAACCTCATTCAACCTGAAACATGGTGTTTTTCAGGATTGTCCATCTTGTCTCTGTGTTGGGGTACAGAGAAGCTGGCCAGGTAGTTTCTGATGAGTAGCTTAATTATCTCTAATATTTTGATATTTTAAAATAAGCAGGAGAATTGGCTATAGAGTTTACACCTTGGTTAGGGATTTGTCCCACAGCTGCAAGAAAGATGCTGCATTATACCAGGGTTTCCCAAAGAGAAGTGATGCACTCCAGCACAGCACTTCATGAACAAGACCCTCTTTATGCCTGTGTATGATCCATGTGTCCTTGCTTTGCACCAAGAGGTGAAAAGGTCTATCAAAATACCTTTGATGGGACAGCTTGAGCAGAGGAGGGAAAAGAGCGGGGAAAGCTTTGCTAGTGGTTTTTGTTCACTGCTTGGTGTGAATGCACTGCTGACCTCAAGAGGAACCATCTGAGTTAATGTGACCATGACACAAAACCCAGGAGCACTGAGGCAAATCCTGAGCAGAGCTGTCCTGGGCAGAGCAGGAGCTTTAGGATGATCCCTCTGAGGTGGTGGAGGTCTCACCTGGGCATGGGGCTGGTCTGATCTTGCTCCCACTCCCGACTGTGGGGGGGTAGGTGCTGTTGCGGCAGAGAGGTCTACAGAAGTTTCTCTGGCCAGTACACCATGCCATACACATATTATTTCCACACAAAGCCAGCCAAAGCAACCAGGCTTATCTTCTATGGATTGGGACTGCAGCTTCCATTTCAGATATGTGGGGGCCGTTATACATCCAGAAGAAAAAAAGCCAGTTTTCAATACATTCATCTTAATAAATGGAAAAACAAGCATTGCTTAAAGCAAATATTCAGTGGATGTGATGCTGACATCAGATTTATTTGTAGGAGTTAAAAGCTGGTTTCACTAAAATGTTTTTCAGTCTTTGATCAAATGAGTTGTGTTGCCCCAGCTCTGCATCCCTGTTGAACTGAAGCCCACGCACCAGCCCTCCATACTTCAGCACCACCAGCAGCATTGGCTTTGGAGGAGATTGTGGCACTCAGCTGTGTGAGGAGACATGCACGAGACTCTGCCATGACCAGCTCAGCCCCTTACACCCTCCAAAATACTCAGTGGACTTCAAAATCCCCTCGGCCGGGGTAAAAATGGCAAGCCCAAACAGACCCAGCCAACAGTTTGACCAGGGTGGTGTAGAAGAGTAGAGAAGTGCAGCCAGGGCAGATAAGACTGCCCATAATCTTCTTCTCTTGGCTTTTATGGGAAAAATTTGCCATAAGCAGGGGTTTGTGGCAGGGGTACCTTGTTCTTGATGTGTTTTCCCAGAAGCTGGGGAGGAGTGAGCACTGGGGCTGTGAGACAAGCTGTCCCTGGCAGCCTTCACCCCTGCTCCCCTGCACGCCTCCTCCAAAGCGATTTTTGGGACTCTTGTCCAAACAAATCTGAGGAAATTTATCTTATTTAGTTATTTTTAGGTATTTAGCCGGTATCTATAGGCAAAGGCTGCTTGTGCAGAAAAAAATGGTTAGGCTATACGGCCACCTCCTGGAGGACATCGGTATGTGCTCGGCTGCCCGATGGGTGATGGTTCATGAGTGTCCCGGCAAGAAAAACACCCACACATCTCTAAATACCCCTATCTGCCTTGTGACAAATGGATATGTTTGACTTTAAACAGTGGAGGTGATTTTCTGCGTTTCTTGTAGTGTGCTGAGATGAATATTGAGAGCAAAGGGTTTGAGAGCGAAACCCTTAAAAATGCGTTAGTCTGAGAAAATGCAAGTGCATCATTTTTTAGTGTAGGAAACAAAGCTATCGTGCTTTTTTGTTTAAGAAGGCCTGGGGAAGTTACTAATATTTGCTTGAGCTGCTTCATGGAGCTTTTTAGTGCTCTTCACATTTCCTGCTGAGACAGAGCAGCCAGATGGATTTTGGGAATTTCCTTTCAGCAGAGCCTCACAGTGCTGGTGCGTGCTTGCTTTAGGTACACAGACCTGAGGGAGCAGCACCCTGCTTCTCCAACAGGCTCCTTCCCAATAACAAATGCAGAGTCTGGTGTCATCTGTGCAGCAGGACCAGGTGCCACTGACCAGAGTTCCCACCAGCAGTTTTGGTTGCTGGCAGTGTTTCTTCATTTCGACACTGATTTTTCCTTTTATTCCCATTTGAAGATAAGGAGTAGCCAGGCACACTGCTTTATATAAGCCTCTCACCTCACAGCTTTCTGGATTGTGTAGATGATGGAAATTGGGGGGAGGCAGTGGCAAGGAATGGATACCTACAGTTCAATCAGCAGCATCTGACAGTTATAGTAGCTTTCCCTAGTGCAACAGGAGTTATCTTCCTTACATGGATCATTCAGGGATGCATTTTCTGGCTACTTTGTTCCTGGGTTTGGTATAACTAAACATGCAAGTTACTGGTGATATTTGCAGTCATCACACAGCTCATTTTGCCACAGAGGCTGTTGAAACCAATTGTCCTTTTTATCCTCAGAGAGCCCAAAGCCCCTGTGGCTTTGGGGCTGGAAGGAGCAGACTTGTCATAGTCGGAGTCGGCACCTCTCCAGAAAGCAGCAGTCAGCACTCGCGCCAGGCCAGGGTCCGGCCATGTGGTTTTGATCCTGTAATACTCACTGGCAGCAGTTTATGCTTCTTTGCCTGTTGTAGGAATCATATTGCTTCTTTATTTTTTTTTCCAGATATTCTACAGAGTGGTAGCAGATATTGAACCAGGAGAGGAGCTCTTACTGTTCATGAAGAGTGAAGATTATTCACATGAAACAATGGCTCCGGACATTCATGGTTAGCCATTTCTTACTGTCTAATCTAATAGAAAGTGTCACTGAAATTAAATAAAAAAATAAGGGAGAGTTCTTCTCTGTTGGAATCCTGTTGAAATCCAGAATAACTTCATTGTAGCCAGGGAGGAGAGCTGGACCACAGTTGTGTTTGTCTGTCTTGGGCCCTTCTGTTTCTCTGGAATCTGTTAAGTGCATAAAGAAGTCTATTATCATGACTCCTTCAGGCCCTCTAAAGAATGGATCTGCTCTCAAAAGCAATGCTAGTGTTGACACTGAGGGTTCTCTGTTTATTTTTGTCATTACTTATGGTCCAACCAGGAGTGTAGCTTCATTCACTGTTGCATTTTCTACCTGCTGATCTGGTGAGGTCTATTTTACACAGTCAGTATTTCTCAGCATTGCATCCCTGCAACTCCTGATGTTGTTCAGATTTTACCCTTCCTTACTGGAGCGTCCCTGGCAAAAGCAGACATCTGCAGATGTAACCGAGGGCAGTAGTAAGGCTTTATGATTACAACTCAATCATTTTGTTCATGTTGCAAAAAGAGAACAAGAGTCCATGTCCTTATCTCTAGGCTGAGGACATGTATGGAATCCGATTATAAGTTATTTTTTTTCACATAGCCAAATGGTTATTCTGTCCTGTTGAAAAGAGAAAACCTCAGGTTGTTTTATGTTGCTGCTACTTGTGAGAACATTTGAGCCATTATTGCTCACAGTCATTTGTCACTCATCCAGCACATGGATTCCATGTCTGAATCTCCTGAGCTATTGCTCAGATTTGTCCCCTGCCTCCAAAAGCTCCTTTTGCTCAGCTGCCCGTCTGGCATTGCCTTATGCAGACATAGTGGGGACTGGGTGTAGGATATCTGCTTGATGCTCGTTAGGTTGTAGTTTATGCCAATGTGGGCATTTTTCAGATTGTAGGGGTTTCAGGACAGTACATGGGTTTTCCCAGGGCGGGAGGTATCAAGGGCTGTACTTTCTTATAACCACCTGTACATGTAGTGCAGTATCTTTTGTTCTGGGGTATTATTCATTCATTCTAATTTGGGTTTGTGTCTGGTTTTGTTTTCCATAGTGGCAACTTTGTTTAGTTATTGCTAAAGACGTCCCCCATTTCAAGGGTAGTATTTTCCATAGTCCCTACGGTCAAGTAGCAGCTGTGTAAATGACACCAGAGGAAATGTCTGCAGTCACATGTAGGAGTATGTCCCACAGGGCTAATTTAGAAGCAGATTGAACCAAAGTATTACTTGTGGACCACGGACAGCAAAACCTTATGATGCTTTCTCTGGATCAAGCCAGCTGTCAATTAACCAGCTGCCTACCTTTGACATTTCAGACAGACTCCTCAGTACCTTTGTGACTCAGTGCTACTGGGCATTTGTATCTGCAGGGCAGGTTAACACTGGAACCAAACAGGGGTGTCTGGCTCCTTGTATGGCCCATCAGTAGAAGATCCACCAGAAAAAGAATGTGATGGGATGCTCTTCTCCAAGTTTGCTTTTGGGGATTTTCTTCAGCTAATCTGTTCTTTTGCAGGAATTGCTAATTTATGGAATGCAATATTCACTCCAAAGTGACACTTGAGTGAGCTTTCACGCTTGTTTTCAGCAAGAAACATGTTGTGACCAATTTTATGGAATTTAATAGCATCCCCATTTAAGATAGTATATAAATACATTGACTTTTGTCCTAAGCCAGTGTTAGGGATCCTTATTAGATATCGCCCACACAGCTAACAGGTAGTACTCTGCTGTCATATATTGTAGAATTAAAACATTATTATAAAGTGTTATAAATGATCCTTGTTTCTTTTGAGATTCTTCTCTTTTTCACTGGGTAGCCATGTTTTTAACCAGACTGTCGTGGAACTCCTGGTAGGATGGTAGTTGGAAAGACTGAAAACTGATGTGGTCTCCCTGTGCCCAACCCCTTTGTCTTCCAGAGGAGCGGCAGTATCGCTGCGAGGACTGTGACCAGCTCTTTGAATCCAAGGCTGAGCTTGTAGACCACCAGAAGTTCCCTTGCAGCACACCTCACTCTGCCTTCTCCATGGTGGAGGAGGACTTCCAGAAAAAGCTTGAGAATGAGAATGATCTTCAGGACATGCATGAAATCCAAGAGTGTAAAGAGTGTGATCAAGTCTTCCCAGACTTACAAAGGTAGGAGTAGGTGCTTAAAACATGATTTGATGAGGCAAATTCTGTAATGGTTTCAGTCAGATCATGCAGGGCATCAGCCACAGCAGAGTCTGATACCTTCATCTTCTGTACAAACCAAAGATGAACATGAATAAGACTTCTGTGCTGACTGGTATTTTATGGCATAGAAAGGAATGAGAAATGAATGAGAAATTTGGTCCTTGTACTGAAATCCTGAGTGGGGACCTTAAATTAAGAACTGGGACTTCTGATAAACCAGTTTTTAGTTGGCGAGCAACTATGGTTCAGATCAGTTAAGGGCTGAGCTCCTTATTTTTAGTTAGAAATAACTCAAAACATCTCTGAGTGATGTTCACTGATGTTACTAATTTTATCTTTGTAAACAAGCCAGGCTAGTTAGAGGCAGGTTCTAGATGTTAATATAGATATGTCTATCTGTTAACATATATTTATAACCAAACTGTCTGGAAATACTGGGGTTCATTGCTTTTTTTATATATATGGCTGTTTAAACAGATAGACCCATCTATCTATGTATCTGAAATATGCATAGGATGTAAATAGAAAGCACAACTTTTATATGTTGAGGATCACTTACATATTTCCTGTAACTGTAGTTTTTGTGGCTTCTTAGAATACTGTGTTGCAGTACAGATTATGGCAAGTTTTGTGAATTGCTGAAAGGTATTGAGAGTGCACAGGAGCTTCTGCAGCATGTACCTCACAGATTCATATCTTAATGCTTTCAGAATGGGGCAACGTTGATCTCAGCCAACGTTTGATAGTAATACTGAGCTATTTCAGTAGCAAAATCTTGGCCCAGATCCTCCACTGTGACGAGGCAGTGCATTTCTTAGGAAGCTGTTTTATAGCAGCACCAGACCCAAGACGGTATCTTTTGCTTTCAACCAGAGTTTGTAATACAACTCCCACATTCCCACAGTGTCTTCTTTCCTCTCCATGTTGTGTAGGAACAACCTAAGTAACTGTTAACTGTCCTTTTAGGTACAACAGTACATTATTTGCATTGCTTAATAATCGTATGCACCTTAGATATTGACTTGTCAATTTAGAATATATTGTAGGTTCATATTTTTCACAGAAACATTTACTAGTCTGTGACTGAGGATGTTGTATCTGTTGGAAGTTAACACAGAGTTGTACATGCTGGTGGTTGGTCCTTTTGGATAACTGCTTCTGAATGCTTCAGGTGCTGGTTCTGCAAGATGGAGCCCCCTCTCCCAGCACACAGATGCTCTTTAGCTCCTGTTGGTAGAGCGGAGATTGCTCAGTGTCACGTGGAGGGTCTCAGATCAGCACCTTGTATGACCTGATCATTAAAGCTTCTGCAAAATTAATGAGACCAAAATTAAAGCACGATGTGCCAAGCATTGCTCCCTGCATACTAGGTGAATCCCACGGTCATGTAGGCACAAAGTCTTACTCACCAGCGAACGTTGAGCATTATGTGGCTCCACATGTCTAATTTTCAGTCTGAGTGATTGATTCAAAGGGGCTGATGTAGGCAGATGAAGTTGAAAGCATTGCAGCAGTGTGGGTAAGGTAAGAGTAGGGATTGTAACATTTTTCCATGTTGCAAATTATTTGGTGTTAAAGTTCTTTTCAGTCTGTGAACCTGAGGACGATATCTAACATATGGGAATCATTGAGCAAATGTAAATTTAGCTTAAAATATTAAATATTGAAGAAAAAGGGCAGAAAACAAAGAACGAGTCATCACAAATAGATGGCCAGTACTGTGAGAGTGAAAAACGAGAATGCAGTCATTCTCTGAACTCTTGAATTATTGAAAGGCTAATACACCACAAAGACAGTTCACAGCAAAAAAAGTACCAAAGTGTGCTATATCCAGATTACATAAAACAAAAGACCTGAACAAGTCGTGCTTGAGGGTGTGTGTAATTAAATGGAGAAAGAGCTGAGAAGGAAGATGAGGATCCAGGAGGCCAGGACTGCCCAGTGCTGATGGTGGATGACATAGCTGGGGCAGGTGTCTGGCAGCTTGTGCCAGGGCCAGGGACAAGAGTCTCTCTAGGTCTTATGGCAAATTTGTTTACCAGTGCATAATGGAGAATCAATTGTTATTGAAGTATTAGGAGGGGAAGCCAGAATTACATTTTTCCCCAGAGGAAGGAGTCTGTGAGGAGGAGAAGCAAAGAGTATCTACAGGCTGAAAATCTTTCTATTGCATGTGGCTGAGAATGAAGGCTGCTGTTTGGGCTGCACAACCCAAACCAGACTGTAAGCTTGGCAGGTTTTGTCCACAGATTTAGCAGAGATCAGTGGGAGTTTCATGTCAGGGAGAACAGATCCAGTATGGCATCCCAGGCTAAAAATTCCAGTTTCCAGTGGCTTTTCTTTGAATCCATTCTTACATTATGTAATAATCTTTCCTCAAGCAGTAGCATGAATTATGACTCTGTATGTGACCAAGTAATATAGGTGTTTAAAAAATATATGCTTGCTACAAATTAATAATAAAACAGGAATTCACAGATGAAAATGAATTCAGTGATGTGCAAAAGAAATTGAGAGATTAAATATCCTACTAATAGAATGAATAAACTACTAAGAAGTTAACGAAAAGTCAGTTACACGGTTGAAGTCAGTTAATAATAATTAAGTAACTCCAGTTGTAGTGTACCATATTTAGAGGTTTCTTATGTTCCTTCTGTCCTACTCCAATGGAGTTATTCCTGATCCATTCCTGCTGCAAGAAAAGTTTGCTTTCATCATGAAGTGGAGTTATATCAAGTGGTAGGATCCAAGGTGTGTTTATAGAGAAAGTCGTAAGGCAGAAATAATTCAGACCGCAGGGAAGAAGTACCAGAGTGAAATATTGAGAGGTGTGTGAAATAACCTCCTTAGGGAGCAATGGCAGCAGCATCTCCTGGAGCATTTGCAAGTGGCCTGGCAAAACATTAGAGAATGTGTTATTCTGGTAGGGAAGAGGATGTTCTGCCTTCCAGCTGGAGTGAGCCTGGTACTCAAAGGATTTGGGACTGCTGGGATTAGGCCTTTAGGGCTTTTAATTTTATTTTTTTTGCTTTAATTATATCTTGTCTTCTCTTCCTACAAACTGCTAATAAACCCACATGCGTGCATGCGACCTCACTGAGCCCTGTTCCTGTTTCCACAGCCTGGAGAAGCACATGCTGTCACACAGTGAGGAGAGAGAGTACAAGTGCGACCAGTGCCCCAAAGCTTTTAACTGGAAGTCCAACTTGATCCGTCACCAAATGTCACACGACAGCGGGAAGCACTATGAGTGTGAAAACTGTGCCAAGGTACAGTGAATTTGTAGGCTGCCTGGTGCTTCTCATGCTACTGAGTGCATGAGAGCATGGAAGTGGGGATGCCCCGGGCTGGGATGCAGGGGGATGTAAGGTTTCTGTAATGCTCCAGATGGTTTCTCAAGGATTTACACTTCTACTTTATAGATATGTTATTTTTCTACCCTCTTTAATTTGGAAATGTCTGTAGGGTCTGAACTGAGTGCTGATGCAGGATGCTGAACATCCCCGCGCTAAGGACTTGGTGCCTTGCGAGGACTGATGGGGTGTAAGAGAACCACTAAGGGGCACGGAACCTTGGGGAAATGCAAGGTGGATGGGTTCCCAGGCTGTGTGCCAATCATTGGGACCAGAAACTTCAAGACACTACTGCAATATAAATCCAAAAAAAAAATAGTGATGGGCCCCAGCCAGTACTAAGTGAGCACAACTGTGTCATTTCCAGGGCATCTCTGTTAGTCCCCAACACCAGCTTTGCTGTGCAGATTATTTGTATAGGATGTGGTGCTTTGCATTGCTTTTTACCAGATTCCCAAAGCTTGGGCCTTCTGCATGAGGACTTACTCATTTTTAAGTAGATTTACTACAATAGTGAGAATTTTATATCGAGCTGACACTTGACACAACAAACCCTGATTGCTAGGACTGCATTCAGTACAGGATTTCTCTGTCATGCACTCAATTGTCCCTATAAAGTATTTCTATTGCAGTAATGCTTAGAGATTTCAAGCAGTCACATTTTGACTCATTTTTTTGTGATTTTCCTGACTTCAAAAGCACAATTTCTAACGGCAGGGAGTAGTGCAGCTGCTGCAGCAGCTGCAAAGGTGTTAACAGATCCACCAAATCCTTGTCTGATCCTGGGAAACTGAGACCCCATCTTGCAGGCAAAACTGCTGTTGATTCCCATTAGCAAGACTGTGATGCAGCAGTGGGTTTTAATCTCAAATACTCCCAAATAGCTCCAAGGTTTGAATTTTAAAGGACTCTTGTTATAATTGGCTTCTTCCACAGTTAAGTTTCTTGGTTAATCAGTACTCGTTTCCTAGCAGGTTTTCACGGACCCCAGCAACCTTCAGAGACATATTCGTTCCCAGCATGTTGGGGCTCGTGCTCACGCTTGTCCAGAGTGTGGCAAAACCTTTGCCACTTCTTCAGGCCTCAAACAGCATAAACACATCCACAGCAGTGTCAAACCTTTTATATGTAAGTCTTCAACTAAACGTCTTTGGTTAAGTATTATTTCTTCTGTCAAAAAGCGGCGTAATCTGGAAGCAGGAGGTTGTGTTGTGCTCTCTTTGAATTTTCTGCTGGTTTCACAGGGGCTGTGAGTTATTAAATGTGCACTTGTTAATATACAGTTCAATGTAAAGCATTATTTTCATGTCATTTTCCTTTTCAGGCAGACACTGTGTGTGCTGTATAAATGTACCTGTTGTCCTTAGGATATTTTTCCACACAGAGATGTGAAGAGCAAGTGGGGAGTGAGATTTAGCCAGAAGGAGCCATGCCAAGCTTGGTGACTGCAGCCTCATTGGTTTTCACCTCACCAAACTGACTGGCTGCTCTCCTTCCTCTACACCAGCACCATCCCCACTGCACCGCTCCCTGTGCTGGATCCAACCCCTCTGTGCAGGGCAGTGATAGTGCTGGTGCAGGGGAGGAGGTGGCAGTGCCAGGGTGGGCATGGGAGGGTGTCAGAAGCTGCCACCATGGTTAGGAGATGCTGTGTATTGGGCAGAACCAGCAGTACCTGGAAGGTTGTTTTGCTTTAGAAGTTAATGAGGTACTTTACAGAAGATGCCATGACTTTTGCTGGTGTTGGAAAATAAACCTTGGAGTTAGTAAATTTCGGTCGGAGCAGCTTGTTGCCCTCCTTGAGGCCCTTTTGCATGCACCAAATTTAAGTATTGAGTTGAGCTATCTTTGCCAAAAGCTGCTCCAGCAATAAAGCTTGCTTTGTGTGCAGGCCTGGTTCTTTCCTGGGCTATAATTGGATCCTCAAAGTCTCACAGGTTGTGTTTACTGCTGAGCTAGATCCTGCCAGAAGATGGGGAAGCTGGATGCATGGTAACATTGCAGCTTACTTTCTCTCCCTTTCACCAGGGAGACAGAGAATATTTGAGAATATTGGTTTTGCTAGTGCTACACAGTCTTTTCAGGCACCTGCTGTGGCTTGAAAGGCACTTAGTGACCAACTCCTCTACTTGTCCACTAAAATTTATAATCTTTTGCTGCTCTTGGCAGTACTTTACCAAAATATCAACACCACACCTGGAAAAAGTGGTAGGAAAGACAATTCCTCAAGAGGAGGAGTATTGACTTAAAACACTCATTTGTGTAAAGTCTGTGTATCTGCCATTGGGTTAGAGAATAATTTTGATTTAGGTTTCTTCAATGAGAAGATGTATAATTAGGTCCAATAATAAACATCACTAAAATTTTTTAAACCTGATTACAGGTTAAGTAATTGCACTTAAATGTTATAAATATTAGAAAACTTCTGGCCAGGTAGGGCATCTTCAGAAGGTCCTGTTGCAGTCAGTGCCCTATATAAAAATCTGTAAGTGGCATCCCTTTTAAATGAAATAATCTCTCAAATGCTTTTTGTTACTGTTTATTCTGATAAATCCAAACACCAACCAGTATTCTTCTTATGTACAGTGCAAGGGACGAAAATCCATTGAGCAACCTATGTTGACTAACAGCCATGTAATTGCAGAACAAAAGGGTTTGGAGACCACATGTTCAGTAGGCTTTGCTGAGCAATGGGAGCGAAGTACGGTCACCTAAAGGAGATATCTGTTTTCCACCAGAAGGCCCACACACCATGATTTACTCTACCAGTCTGTTTATGGCAACTGTCTCTTATTACGGTACACCACCCAAGCTTAGTGAAAACTCACCAACAGTGAGGTAATTACTCACTGCCTTCACAAAATCTGCAGCCTCTCCAAATAGAAACCACATGCCATAATAGACTGAACATATTCAAAATAGTACTTACAGTAATTTTTTTAATAAGCAGAAAATATGCAAACTTAACTGCTGGCTAATCTGGGGTCCAGAGACAATCACAGTGCAGAGTGTGTGGAGGCATGAGGTGAATCTTTGCAATGTGAAAATGACATTAGGACTTTGTGTTAATCTGGGGACTGTACAGCAATAAAAGCTGCAAGAAAGGAATCTTCCCTTACAAGTTAGTTGCTTAAAAGTATGGCGCTGAGATTTAAAAGGTGTAATAAGTTGTAATAGGAGAAATCAAACCCAGCCGCTCTTGCTTTGATACATGGAAGCAATTAAAGCTGATAACTGTCCCCATCTACTAAAGTTTAAGAAAAGCTTTACTTGGAAATAGAAGTCAGGTGATGAAAAAGATGTAGATCTTACAACACAAGCTTACCTGAGGAGTCCTGGCTCCTGGCAACACCGATGGAGGTCAAGGTGGCACAACAAATGTATACAAAGAGTATTCTCTGAAATAACAGGGCATTGGGTGTGCGCTTCACCGATGCTGTGTCACACGCAGGCTTCAGGTGATGCTCCCCATGAGCAGGACTGCTCTGGAGAGTATGGGCATCAGACCCACGCCTAAAATTTCTTTGCCAGCCTTGGGATCCCATGGATTGAACAAACTGCCTGTTAAATGCAAGGGACAACTTAAGCAAGCAGCACCTCATTAAACAGTTTTAAATTATTTTTATTTTCAAAAAGGTAAAGTCTTCAGTACAACTGTTAATTGATTGAGATTATAATAATATTTGCTTATTTTAATGGGATGACTGTTGTTGGTTTAATTTAGTTTTAAAACTTAGATAAAATATATTTAGTCAAATGATTAATTTGCATCTCCTTTAACCTTTTGTAAGGATATCTCTCAATTGTAAGCGTGTATTTTGCTTTTCTCCAGAGTAGAATATTTCTCAGTTCTGTTGAATATAATGGAGAATAATAATTTAATAACATATTGATGTTTCTTAAGAGAGAACTTCTCAAACTTTAGGAAGACCAAACCTGTGCTGGTACACTTTTTCACCTGCTTGCCACTGAGTGAAACATTATATTTAATACAGTCACGTGAATAAGAAGCAAGCCATCAACTCAACCTGGTAGAAGACCAAAAGTTCACAAAACATGATATGTTTTTAATTATGCATTAACCTAGCCTCATAAATGTATGCATTGGAGATTTTTTTTTCTGGAAAAATATATATAGTCTGATGCTCTACTGCTGTATGTTAGGCAGATCTCTGGCAGTGTTGATAGAGTTATCCTGCTTTACACAAGGAGAGGAGCTGGCCCATAATATCCAAGATGGAGTTTGTGCAAACCTATGGATATGTCACTTGAGTTGTACCATTTTGGTCACTTTAATATTGGTTTCTGTAGTCGACCTAATAAGAGCAGGGAGAGATTTTTTCAACAGTGAAGGTAAGAGACCTGATTCTGTACCGTGAATTATGGAGTTTATTTGTTTGTGGGAGCAGAAACCTTATGTCTGTATTTAGGCTAAAAATAGGAGAAAATAGCAGAAAAAGCAGAGCTTCATACTGGAACAAACAACAAATAGATTTGTATGAAGTAAAAGTTGTTCTATGTTAAATAGGCAAATAAAATATTTTCCAAAAAAAGGAAACAGATAATACTTATCCAGAGAAAACCAAACGTTTTCAAGGAACCAGAATAATTTATTTTCTCCTTTTCTCTCTGCTCTTCTCCTCTTCTCTTTTTCTCTTCCTTGTCTATCCTTTTCCTTTCTCATCGATCTTTTTGCTTCTTTCTTTCTAATTTTATTTTATATTTTCTCTCTTTTCTTGTCTTTCATTGTGAATGAAGTTTTCCAGCAGAAGCAGTAACTGATACACAGCAACAAACATTCTTCCTGAATTACCGCATTGCAAATTTCCTGTGCCTGGGCCCAATTCTGCACTCTTTACCCCATGAATTGTCCCAGGGATGTCAATGGGACGGGAACAGGGAAGAGGGGTGGATCGGGCAGGATCAGGCCCTCAAACAATAGGAGCATTGTTGATGAGATATGAAGCAGCCTGCTGAAGAGGTAAACAGTTAAGAGATGACAACAAGTGGTCAAGTTTCTCAAGGGCAGAGATTCAGAGGAGCAGGAAGGTTAGTGCAGGCCCCGGCGCGAGTGGAAGTTAGAGGACGTGATTGCAGTTCATGGGAACCAAGAGTGCAGGATGGGATACATTCAATTCAGTTTCCTTTGCAGGCTGAAAATAGAGCCATTGTAAATTATGTCAGTCTGTCTCAAATCATGAAAATGATTGTTAAAAAGGCCTCAGAATACACAATGTGTATTGTTGTGTGTCTTTGATGTGTGAAAGATGAGAGCTTATGATATAACACAAATTAAATAAAAATAAAGTGGCCACATGCTTTTTCCTGTGTAGAAAAAAAATGGATTTATTACAGAGGGATAATGCTGCTTACTGACAATGCTGCTGCCTTTTTTCTAAACAAAGCTAGAGCTGATACTATTAGGAACAAGGTAGTGCAGAGGTACAGACAAATTTTAGTGTGATGAAGAGCACAAGATGTAGTGCAGCCTTGGGACTTGCCCATGCCCCTTCTTGTCCAAAAGTTGCCATAAGGGACATAAAGAGACACTAGCGACTCGTTCAGCATTATCCTCTTCCAAACCACATTTTAACTTACAGACCTGTAACTTGGTTGCTGCCCCAGTTTACTCCCTAAGGTTTGTAGCAGCCAGAAAATCAGGGACCTGCAAAATCCCATGCACTTCCAACAGCGTGATTTACTCTTTACAGTACTCTTTACATTCTGCACCACTGGGACCATTTTCAGTTCCTGCTACTGAGGATGGTTGCTGGAAGCTGTGCTTGGATGTGCCAAGCGTTGCAGGCTAGATCGGGCCCATGAGCTCAAGATAGATATCCTACCCTCTGCAGGAGGAGCTGTTTTGGGCATTAGATATGCAAATAAATACAACTTTATTCCTAAAGGAAATTGTTGTTGAAATCTAGTGTATTTTTTTATGTGCAAGAGACTAATAAGCAATATTAAGTCTAGCAAAGTTATTAAGAGTGGAATTTAGACTTACAGCATCCCAGGCACCTGTAGGAACTGTATGCATTATTGAATAGAAATGCTTTGGACATATGAGAGTACTTGACTGAGGTTACTCAGGCTGTAGCTTGGACTTCTATGACATTAAATTCTTATTTGTAATTGGAAAAAATGTTGTTTGTTAATAAGGTTATGCACTTGGAAATACCTGACTGTCTCCTCCTTCAGCTCTTTCATATCCTTGTGATCTTGCGGACTGAAAGCTCTGTGAGGCAGCTCTCTATCTCCTATCTGGTCCTGCAAATATTTGTTTTAATGACTAACTTTCCACATGTGAAGGGTAACAGAAATGGATGTTATTTGAAGACAACAAGTGCTCACTCGTGCAGGAGCACTGTGAGTTCATGAGGTGTTACAGCACCGAGCCAGGGCTCTTGGCAGGGCTCTGGGTGCTAATACCGTATGGGATAATGGTACACAACATTGTGCAATGCAAAGAGCAAACAAGGAAACTTCGTCTTTTAGTGATTTCAGACCTTTTCTGGTTTGTTGGAGTGGGTTTTGGTGCTGTCTTGAGACATTTGTCTGCTTGGATGCCTTGCTTTGGAAGAGTACAATAGCTTTTTGTATGTTTGTTCATCCAGCCTTCTCCTTATGGCTTCCTAATTGACATTTGGTGGGTAAAAAAATGGTGTTAATTGCAAAATCTTGAGGGTGGGGGCAATTATCACAAAGCCTGAGATGTGTTGTTGTTGTTGTTTACATACAGGTGAGGTCTGCCATAAATCCTATACTCAGTTTTCAAACCTTTGTCGTCATAAGCGCATGCATGCTGATTGCAGAACCCAAATCAAGTGCAAAGACTGTGGACAAATGTTCAGCACTACGTCTTCCTTAAATAAACACAGGAGATTTTGTGAGGGCAAGAACCATTTTGCAGCAGGAGGATTTTTTGGCCAAGGCATTTCACTTCCTGGAACCCCAGCTATGGATAAAACGTCCATGGTTAATATGAATCATGCAAATCCGGGCCTTGCTGACTATTTTGGAGCCAATAGGCATCCTGCTGGTCTTACCTTTCCAACAGCTCCTGGATTTTCTTTTAGCTTCCCTGGTCTGTTTCCTTCAGGCTTGTACCACAGGCCACCTTTGCTACCTACTAGTTCTCCTGTTAAAGGACTACCGAGCGCAGATCAGACAAACAAAAGTCAAAGTCCCCTCATGACAAATCCTCAGATACTGCCAGCCACCCAGGATATTTTGAAGGCACTAAATAAGCAACCATCAGTAGGGGAGAATAAGCCAGTGGAGCTTCAACCAGAGAGGTCCTCTGAAGAGAGGCCGCATGAGAAACTCAGTGACCAGTCAGAGAGTAGTGACCTTGACCTTGACGATGTCAGTACCCCCAGTGGCAGTGACCTGGAAACCACCTCGGGCTCTGATCTGGAAAGTGACATTGAAAGTGAGAAAGAGAAATTTAAAGAAAATGGTAAAATGTTCAAAGACAAAGTAAGCTCTCTGCAGAGCCTGGCTTCAATAAATAATAAGAAAGACCACAGCAATCATTCCATTTTCTCACCATCCTTAGAGGAGCAGACTGCGGTGTCAGGAGCGGTGAATGATTCTATAAAGGCTATTGCTTCTATTGCTGAAAAGTACTTTGGTTCAACAGGACTTGTGGGGCTGCAAGACAAAAAAGTCGGAGCCTTACCTTACCCTTCCATGTTTCCCCTCCCATTTTTTCCAGCATTCTCTCAATCAATGTATCCATTTCCTGATAGAGACTTGAGACCGTTACCCTTGAAAGTGGAGCCCCAATCACCCAGTGAAATAAAGAAGACCCCTAAGGGAAGCTCTGAGTCTCCCTTTGACCTCACCATAAAACGTAAGGAGGAGAAGCCACTTACCCCCATACCCTCAAAGCCAGCAGCCCCCTCTGCATCAAGCCAGGACCAGCCTCTAGATCTCAGCATGGGCAGCAGAAGTCGAGCCAGCAGCACAAAACAAGCTGAGCCTCGGAAAAACCACGTCTTTGGAGAAAAGAAAGGAGGTGACCTCGAGCAAAAGAACGCTTCAGAGTCCTCCTTGCAGCATGCCAGGCCCACCCCATTCTTTATGGATCCCATTTACAGGTAATGGACTATTTGCTGCCTTTTGACATCCTTTGGGACAGACAGTTGGGTCTGCTGGGGTGACCTGCCTGCAGATGCAGGATGACCCCCTTCCCATCCCATCATCCCTGGAGGTGTCTGAAGTGCTCAGACCAAACTCCAGGTCCAGTGTTTCTGCAGTTAGCAAACCTTCATGACTGCCCTCTTTGTAGTGAGTCATTTAACCTGTTTAACCTGCACAGCTTGACATGCATATTCTCTTACCCAGAAACAGTTTGGTATCAGTGTTGTATATTTGTATGTTTACTGTTCATTTGACATAACTAGTTTGCCCCAAATTCCTTTTCTTCCAAAATGCTGTCCACTTTCCTTGTGACTGCTCTCTGCCTTCCCCAGTTAATTCGAGAGCATCTCTCCAGAGTGTCAGTTGTACACCACCTTTTTAGTTCCTCCTAAATTAAGTAGCAGTATCTCATAAATAAAACAAAGAAACAAATTGCCCTAAGGTATATAAAAAGTATGGAAATTTAGGGTGATTTCTGTCTTTATTTTACAATGATTTAAGCAATGGGTTTATTTACCTGGGTGTTTCATTAATATGATTGAAGGTGCAGTGTCCTTGTATGTACACAGCCTAACGGGTGGGCTAGTTAATCTGTTCTATCCTTTGAAATCAATGGGAGCCTTGTCATTGGCTTCAGGGGATGCACAAGCAATCACTGTAAGTAAGATGAGGTTTTAAAAAACAGTGGTAAAATCCTGACCCCTTGATGTTTCCCAGTAGTGCCAAGATGGATCTCACTGGTATCTGCATTTCACCTGTGTCCTGTATACGTCAGACCCTCTTTGCCCTTTGCCTTTCTGCTCATATATCTATAACCAGTCAAAGTCATGCATCTAAATTAGTTTAGGGAAATATTAGCCATAAAAATATTTCTCTGTGTTATAAATGACTGACTTTACAGCCTATTGTTAAAAAAAAGTTACTGCCATGTAAATGATGTTAATTTATTACTTTATCTGAAAAAGAAATGCTGTGGGCAAAGTTTTTGAAGAATGCTTTTGCATACGACAACAGGTATACATTATGAAGAAACAGGATATGATACTATTTACTGAGATGGTTTTATTTGTGCCAGATTGATATCTACATTAGACCATAGGTTTTCTTTGCGTCATATTAATTTTAAATGCCTGAACAGTGGAAATAATCATCCTTGGTTTATGGTCCTGCATTACAAACTAATGAAATCTGTACAAATTCTGGCAGCGTAGCATGATGCCAGTTGTTACCGAGCCTTCCCTTGCTGTCAGTTACATCTACGTATGGATAACAAGATCTGTCCCATAAACCATAAATATCAGTAACAGAAAAAGCAAAAACCTCAAATTTCCACCCTGCTTCTGAATTATTCATGCAGCATTTCTTTGCTTAAATGGTCACATGTGTTGATCACAACCATTGCTGCTGACATATCAGATTCAATGCGTGCCTAGAAGCCCTACTTTTCTCTCACTGCTTGTGCACAGCCGTGCACAAGCGAAGTTTTCCAGGATGTTGGCTGTGATACCTTGCATGGGCAGACAAGAGGAGACTCACTGCTCAAGGCTCCCATTGCCTTGAATTCCTCTTCTCTGAGTGGAGAGCAGTCTTGGTTGCCTCATTTCTTCATAAAAGTATCAGTAGTTAGTCATTGGTTCCTGCTATAATTATTACCGGTCTTTTGAAATGGAATGATTTCCTAGGTAAATGGTATAATCTCCCTTTAACAGCAATTAACAGACCCCACCCACAGTAGTGAGTTATCGAGAGTTGACTGTACTTCCTTATCTGTTACTGTTATCTCTGAGAAACAAATTACCTGATGTATACTTGACTATTTTAAACATGAGTAGCTGTATAATTATTAATATCTGAGACTGATTCATCACAAGCAAATCTAATTTTAACATTTACAGAGTAGAAAAAAGAAAGTTAACTGACCCGCTGGAAGCTTTAAAAGAAAAATACTTGAGACCTTCCCCGGGATTCTTGTTTCATCCTCAAGTAAGTATTTTGGGAATTTTCATGTTGTAAACAAGTCTGTTGATGCTTCAAAGCAGGTGCAGATAAATGAATACAGTCTCAGTCATTTTTGGATTTCCTAAAACACGAAGTTTTTGCTGTACCATTGTGGTGTAAACGCACAAGCATTGTTCTGAGCTTCTTGATGTTTTGCAGATGAAACAACATGTTTTGGTTATAGAGGAAGCCAGATTTAAACTACATGTATGTTTTAGAACCATGTTCTTCCAAAACGATATTGTAGCTACCAACATTTGCAGTAACTGTGCCTCCTTTAGTACTCTTCTGTGCTCTGGGCAGTTGTGGTGCAGCCAATATTGATGACAAGGAGGCATTGTAGATTCAAAGTTGGGCAAATCTGAGCATCCCAGTTATCAAAATTTAAAGACTCCTGGAAAAGAGATAAAATCTTTCACCCAGTCCTTTCAAGTCTCATAATGCGAATGCTCCATCTCTTTTAGGTTGCACTTGTAGGCTGTAATGTGTGGAGTGACTTTGTAGGATCCCTGTTTCTTCATGCATGAAGACGTTCTATGATAGAGCTGCTGTCTTGTTCATATGCTATAATCATGCTGCTTATTTGCTGAATAACAAAAATTTAAGAGGGTGTCCCTGAAATGGTGTAACAACTGCAATGTGTATGTAGTATAGAAAGAGGATCTGTATGCAAATTATATGTTGCTTTTCTTCAACAGTACTGCACCCTCATTTTGTCCTCCTCCTTACTCAAGGAGATTTTGCTAAAAATTTGGGTTAAAATTTATATCTGAAATAAAATGCTCTGTGATATTTGCAAATTTGAACCCTTGCTAACTACAGGCTGTTTCATCCTAATATAATGATACCCCACACGTCTTGTATTTTAAGCACACAACCAAGAGCTACTGTCTCTGGTTCGTCTTTCTGTGATTCCTGAGCAAACCATGCAGTAATCTGCTACAAATTTGGTTTTGATTTTTGGGTTTGGTTTTTATTTCAATGAAAGCAACAGTTATTGTGTCCTAAGTGTTACTGAATATATTCTGAAATACAGGACTTCTGGAGAACTGGGAAGAGCAATTGATGGCATATATAGTTGCAGATACACAAACATAATGCTATTGCATGGACGGAGAGTGCAGAAAAATGCCACATTCCAGTTCCAATACCTGAAGGAAGAGATGGACCTATTAAGTATTGAAATTACTGAGAATTTCTGTACACAATAGCTGCTCAGCACCTCTTGCTGAGTTATCTCATTTGCCCAAGTTGCAAAGCAACAAGTAAAAATTCCCATTTCATAGCAGATAGTACTAATGCACAAAGATGCAAACAGGAGCCCCTTCTTCTTTGTGTCCCCTGGTGTAAAATCAGACTGGTTCCTCTCCATCAAGTGAGTGATTCTGCTAGAGCAACTAAGGGTCTGTAACTTAATGGTAAATTATTGAAATGAGGTCATTTTAGGTACAGTATTGATGGAAGAAACAATATTATTTTGCTTAGCTCTAGCTAGCTTTTCAGAAGGTGTAAATCAATGTCGTTTAGTGAATTTAGAATCAGGGGGCTCTGAAGGTTTTGCGCAGGTTGGTCTGATGAGGGCAGTAGATATTGTGATTGGTGGGTGGGAAAGGAGGCTGCTTGGGCAGAATGCACCATTATAAGTTCGGCTGCGGAGGGCAGGGAGGGAGTTGGATACTTTTCTACATAGTGTTGTATGACTTTGTATTAGATGGGGAGCTGGAGGGGTGTGAATGGGAGTTAGGTGAGGACAAGATAGGCTTGCCGGTGAAATGGAGGCACTGAACGTTTTGCCATTAGTGGGTAGGATGCTGGGATTTCACCCTTCGTGTTTTTTCACAGAGAATTGATTCCCAGTACAGTCACCAAGTCCACCAGTGAGAGCAGGAGGTGTCGGATGCCACCTCCTTACCATGCAGCAGCCGAGGTGGGACAGAGCCAGCACCCTCTGGCCGGAGGGAGGGCTAGTGTTGCACCCACGTTGCACATGCACGGGAGTGCACAAATATGCTCATTCTACTTTTTTACCCATTCCTCCGTATTTCTCATTATGCAAGAGAAAAAATATCCATGCTAAAGACTGGCTATCATTTTATCACTTGCCTAGATGCCAGGGATAACGTCTTTAACTTGGTGTGAGATGAATGGATACAAAGGTTATGAGTGTAACATGCACTCAATACATTGTAAAAAAACATAAACCACCATCACACGTCCTGTCAAAAGAGTAAATACCAGAAACTGCTTTTTTTTGCTGCCCTTAATAAAAAGGAGTCTCCTGTTTGTAAAGGCAGAAATTGGCTTGGTATTTATAGAGGACTGGGGAACGGCTTGCAGAAAAGCTGTTTTTCCTTTATAGTCCTGTTCACCCCTGTAAAAGTACAGGTGTGGAGTGCACCACAAGTTTTCATTTTCTGCTGGCAGGATTTAGCTATATAAACTAAGAGCAAAATTACTGGTTGTGTCCTACAAGTTTGTGTCTCTGTAGGTGAATTTATTTCTGAAACTTGCCATTTGATGAAGCAAGAATTTATTTTGTTAACAGGATAATGCGACAGCTAACAGTTGGATCTTTACAATAGGTTTCTGAAGCAGAGATTAAAGTCATAAACCCTGCAGTCCTTACCCTATGCCTGAGCAAAATTCTTCCCAGTGACAGTGGCCCAAAAGCTATGAAAATTAGATCATTTAATGGTATTTCACAGTAGTTTGACATCACAAGGATTGTATTTTTAGGGAGAGAATACCCCAATGCAGTAAATTATTCAGAATACCATTTTAGGTAGTATCTTTAAATAAAATCTTAATTAGAAAATTGATTGTAATGAGGGCTCCAATGCAGGAATAATGTGTTGTTTTTGTTTCAATTTTGCTCCCAGTTCCAATTGCCTGATCAAAGAATTTGGGTAAGTTCATTGCTTATATTTTTGATTTAATCTTTGTGAAATAAATTGCATAAGAAAAATACAATATGAAAGATAACTTACCACTCAATTACAGAGCATGCCATGCTTTCCTACAGACCATTGTAGCTGTACCAGATAAATATCCTCTTATTTTCAAATTAGCTTTATTTTTACCTACCTAATCCTGCTGTATTTTTTTGGTGAAGGCAATGGGAGCTTTACCTGAGTGAGGGTTTGAAAGTGCAGTCTTTGTTTATATTTAACTGAAATTGTTTCAAGCTGTTTCCTTCAGAGATTGCAGTGAAATTCTAAGGCTGAAATCTTGTTAGATTGCAATAGTTATAAATATTTAATCTGCATTCAAGACATCAAAATACAGAGCCTCAGAGAACTTCATGTTTCTGTCTCTCATTGACTTTAGTGGGATCTCATCACTTTAATAGCTTTGAAGTTTTGAGCTTAATTTCTCATTGCTGTATGTAAAGCAGAAATAAAACACCCATTTATTTGCCATGTTTGGGTCAAATTTGTCCTGTGTTTATACTTGCATCTGCCCCCTTACACAAACAGGAATTGTACTTTTAGTACTATGGGATAAATTTGAGTTTGCTCTTCTATTTTTATAAAACGTTATTTTTAATGTCTAAATTGTTCATAAAAAAAAAAAAAAGAGACACAGCAACTGCTTTTGCAGATGCAACTCAAATAATAACGTGGTTTGCTCTTGCATTGTTGGCTCCTCAGCTGCAGCACTGAACCCATAAATCCTTGTCCCAGAATTTTTCCCAACCTTCAGGCTTTGGAAGGGAGAGCTGGAGCCAGCCGGCTGCGGCCCGGGCCCTGACTCACTCTCGCTCATCACTTGCAGTGAGACGTGAACTAGTTTCATAAGACAGAGCCACGTTTTCACAAAATGAGAGCTGAGATCTTTCCCACTTGTGTCTCTGAATGACACTGGTGCAGGAGCCCTCAACGGTGCTGACCCTGCAGATTGGCACTTAGCCTTGCTCTCCTCGGCATGCCATGCTTCAAACGCAGAGAGGGATCTTTGCTTTGCATACACATGGCTTTTAATACCATTTTCTTTCTATAAAGTGATGGTTAATGCAACTGCAAAGCATGCACTAGCGTCCTGAGATGCAAGGAGCTAAGCAGGCACCAAAGGACTCTTGCCAGCACCTATAGACCCTGAATGAGCTCTGCAGATAGGAGGCAGGGTCAGATTTGGAGAGCACAAGAGGTGGTTCTCAAACATTTTCTTTGCAGTAGAGGGAATTTGTTGTAGCACATGAAGGAGCTGTGGTGGGGTTTGTAATGTGGCCAGGGCACCCTTAATCCTCTGCTCTCAGAACAGTGGCTCTGTTTGTGTGTAGTTGGGAAGCTGAAAAACCCAGTGCAGTCTCTTTCTTCTGTCTGCTTTCCTTGGCATTGGCTTGGTCCTCAAATTTCCATCATCCTGCGCTTTTTGTTTGTGAGCGTATGTCTCCTGGCCATGCTACTGCTTTGAGTAGCTGCATCAAAAATAGGTATTTAATACGTAAAGTGCCTATAGCAGGATGCTGATTCAAGGATGAATCTTCATCTTAAGAGATTTGAATGTGTCAAACAAGCTTTTCTATCTCGACTCACTGTTGCATGTACCGTATATTTCAAGATTATTTCAGATTGGTTTTCATTATTTGGCAGGAAGCCTATAGTGCAAATCAATGGGCAACACCCTCTCTTGAGTGGATCACAATTTATTTAGTCTGTAGACTCTTTCATCTTCTTTTGTTCCCATCAAGAGAAGGTTGCTATAAAGAGGTTCATACTTTATTTGCAGTAGCTTTATGGAAAATTATTGTGAATAATTAAAATAATTTTACAAATAAATGAAAAGAAATTAATTGAGTACATTAACAAAGCTTTTATCTTACTGGGCTTATTTTAGGACATTGCGTTCTATTAGATCAACTGAATCCCCACCACCTGCATTAATACAGTTAGAGATATTCTGGAACTATACTGCAACTCAGCAGGAGTTTCTCACTACTTCTTCATAAAGCTCAGCCATGTGTCATAGGTCTCTTAAACGTGAGTTTAGCTTAGCCAAGTTCCATGTCTGGATGTCCAAAATACACACAGTTTCAAGACAACAAATTCACAGGTCTTAGTCTTTAGAAAACTCATTATAACTTAAACTGGCGAGGAAGAAATCCTGAGCTTTAGTAGTTGGGTTTTCAAGATTTCTCTAAATAACACTAGTAAAAATAGAAAGCAAACATTTGAACAATTTTTTCCCATGAGTTACAGCCATAAAGTCAGTTGTTTTTGCGATAATAGCAATGAAGGAGTCGCGTTTGTAAAACATGAGGTCATGTAATTCATGACATTGTCTGCTAGATTATTTCATACCATCAGGTTATTCTTGAAAAGCAGCAACAACAAACCTTTGCTTTATTTATGCCACTTTTTCTTCTGTTGGTTAATAAATTTTAAGACAAATATTCAAGGCCCCTGCTGATGATATCTTGCCTGTTGAAATGTTTATAAATACTTGTTTTAGCCGATTATGGTAATGTCTGCATTTTTGAGTCGGAGCTGGGGAATTGTGACTGCATATTATTTTGCGTCAGTAGGAGGTTAATAGCCTCTCAGGGAGCAGGAGGGAGGTGGGGGAAGGCTGCTTCCTTTTCCAGACATCTGGACGCAGATAGAATCAACAACTCTTATATATGTAAATCAAAAGTTACTGTTCTATATAAAATACTGTCATTCACTGATCTCAGATTGGGAGCAGACATAACTTGTCCATAAGGCATGTATGTAAAATAAGTAATAGGATCTTCTCACTCTCGTACCTTCTCGAAGAGCTTTCTCCCTGGACATGGCAATTACACTAATCCCATCCCTGGGGTCAAGCAGTGCCTTCCTTCCCCGTGTCCCTTTCAGGGATCTCTATGGCCCTTTGATTCTCAGCTGTGCTGCAGACCCCTCCTGAAAGCACTGCCTGTCAGCTCAAGCCACGTGCTTGCCCCCCTGGTGGCCCCCAGGGACCATCCCTGGAGGAACGAAGTTGCCACAAGCACCCACCTAACTTCCCAGGACAGATGCTATCACTAAGAGCTTGCTCTAGGAGTTTGGTGAATTGCTGCCCAGTAGCATCTCCATGGTCAGCACATCTCCTGTGGAGGCAAGTCTTGTTTGCAATCAGCTGTAATGGGATTTTTAAGGAGTATGGGCTACTTTGGTTGTGTTTCAGCTAATAGAGGGAGTTTCATTGTGGAAGAGGCAAAGTCATGCCCTCAGTTGTTAACTAGTCCAAAAAAAAGCCTAAACCAAAACAAAAACCTTGGTAAGAAAGGTTAAGAACAAATTGTGATTTTTACAATCATTGAAGATCAGTAGTGAGTCCACCTAGGAATGTCACTGGAATCTGAACTGTGGCATATGTCTGTAAATGATGTAGGAAGAAGAGTGACCAGGCAAAGAGCAGAATTTGTGACTGTTTATTGAGAATAGCTAAATCCAAAAGCTGACTATGAAGATTCTGCAGAAAATTCACAGAAAGCTGAGTCGCCTGACATTAAACCAGCAATAAAACTCAATGTCAGTAAGTACCCAGTAATGTCAAGGGGAAAGTGTGACTCTTGACTCATGGCATTCAGGAAAAAGATCTTGAAGTTGATAGTTTTATGAAAATATCATCTGAATGCTTACCAGAAAAGAATTGAAAACATCATTATGTTATACTGCCTTCAGGTCTTGAATACAGCTGGAGTCCTTCTCAAAAAGTGCATAGTGGAATTAAAAAAGACACAGAGAAGTGCAACAATGATGATCAGAGGAAGGGAACAGCTTCCATACAAAAAGAGACTGAGTAGATTTTTATTTTTTCAGCTTGGAAAAGAAATGCCCGAGGGAGCTGTGACCCAGCTCTATGAGACAGTGAATGGTGAGCAGAACCTGAATGAGAAATGGTTATTCATTAGTTTTTACAATAGATACACACAAAAAAATGAGGAGCACTCAGCTGAATTGTCAGGGAAAAGGCTTAGAAGAAACAAAAGCCAGTATTTTTCAGATGCACCTAATTAAATTGGTGAACTCTCCTTGACAAAAATATAAATGGATTCGAAAAGGATTTAGCCAAATAAATAAGAAACACAGCCACCAATGGCTGTTCACCCCATGAGATGCAGCCTCCAACTAAGACTCTTGCACCTCTCATGACAGAAGGCACTGGGGAGGAGGTCTGTCCCTTGCCCACTCTCCTACGCATCCCACGGGGCCACTGCTTAAAACCAGGGTACTGACTCCCAGAAAACCTGTGCAGCAGGTTTATAATTCCTGATTAGTTTTGATGCCTGATTTATTCCTTTGTGCAACAAACCCCATATTTCATATTGCTCAGTTTATATTATGCAAGTAGACTGATGAGCAGGGGCTGTCTACCTGCATGTAAAGTAATTGAGAGCTTGTTGTGGGTCTGGTCTTGCAGGATTTTATGGGCTGTAACAAACCCTAGCAGCCCAGGTGCCCATCCCATGAGATGGAAGTGCATCCTGAACACCACCATGCTTCAAGACTTCTTAAAGAAATGCCCTGATTTTGGTTCTAGTGAGCCCTGTCTTTAGCAGAGATTAACTGCTATCTTTGTCCTGACAGCAGTAGAGTGCCACCAACTTGTATCAGCAAAGGTTTAGGGGTGAGCACCTTCCCGTTGCTGCAGATTTATTTATTGAAAAATATAAATCATACCTGGTAACTACATAGACCAATCTTTAAAAAGCCACGCCAAACACAATAACTATTCCTACAGCGAAAAATATATTTGTGAAACATGAGTAATACTTGAAAATAATTGGATGTGTTTGTGTTCCATCTGAATGAGGGATTTAAGATTAGATGCTGATTCCGTATCTATTTTGGGATGGGTGTAATCCTGGAGTTAGTGTTGGAGGTAGTGCTGAGCTGTAGCACCATACATTAGAGAAGAATCAGTCTCAGCTTCTCCTCTGCAAAATCCTGGAAATAAGAATTTTAAAAAATAAGCATGACTAAGCTATTTTAAATGTAAAAGGGAAAATAATTGCTTTAATATATTACGGTAGGGTACCGTGTATATGAGAAATGGTGATCCAAAAATGATTTAAAACTACTAGATAATGAAACTGACTTGAATATTAAATATACGTAAATAAAACATTTATTATGCTTCTCAATGCCCTTGTTATTCTTCACCATAAATACGTGCTATCATAACCCATGCACTGTCTTGTCACTGCTAATCAGTCCAAAGGCCAAAGGTCATTTTTCTTTCAAACAATTCATTTTCCACCATTGCAAAACAGATGAATGAATTCTTGCAGGTAATAATAAGAAGGAATTAAAGGAAGTGGAAAGAATATTATAAAAGCTTTAAAGAAAAAGGTGAAGTCATATAAAAATAAATATATGATAATGTTGAATTGTATGGGTTGATAATGACATCTTGGTGCTGAGATAGAATTACCTCCTCTCCCTGCAGCATCATCATTACATATCTCACGCCTGTGATCAGTGCATGTCAAAATCCTTCATATTGACAAATGTGCTGTCCACTTGCATCTGTGGAGAATGTTTTAGCAGCTGAGTGATTATGAATCAAACCCCAGAGCTTACAGCCCCTACTGCCTTGCAATGCTTTCACATTTGTTGCCTGACAAGTAAATGTATCTTGACTTCCCTCTGAGATTTTTTTTTTCTTTTTTTGCACTGTGTTTGATGAAAGACATTTGGCAAATTGGCAGTGGTACCCTGTACATTGCAATTTGTACTCGGCATTAGGAATCTGAGCATGAAATGAGAGGGCAGGCTACAGGCTAAGGGAAAAAAAAAAAAAACCACAACTTAAAGCCAGAGCTAACCAGCACTTGAATAGTCATTTCAGAAGAAAAAAGTGCAATCTTGACCATTAAAATAAAATTTAAAAAAAAATGAAGCCAATGTGCAGTTTTTCTCATTAAAATTAAATTTTAAAATCCCAACACTTTGAGCAGTTTCATATGGGCTTTGAAGAATGGCCTCAGGTGAGGAGCATTCAGTATCTTGTCTTTCATATAATTTCCTCCTTCGTTACATTGCACAGGGCTCATGCTGTGGTTTTTATGCTCTGTAGGTGAGGTCTTGGGTTTCTTTTTCTTTCATTTGTTTGTGGTGTAGGCAGATGGTTACCCTTACTTGTCGCTAGGCTCAGCAGCAGTCTTGAACTCTCTATGTGACAAAGTTTGAGGTTTTGGAGCAGTTTTTCATGGTCAGTTTCAGACATTTTAAAGGAAACCATTCTCCAGAAATTATTCAATCCCCACTCCCTTAAAATTACAGGCATCTAACCAAGAGTGAAGACATCCCAAAGTACATAGGGTTTACAAACAACTGGAGGTAGAGCAGGAATGTTAAAAGGTTGCAGAAAAATAGGATAAGCATTTAACAGGTAGTGTAAACATATAGCACCAAACCCACCAAAGCTCCATTTCTTATGGATTTATGTCGTGGTCTTTGACTGTGATGGGCAAGAAGACTAGACTGAATGGTTAAATCTGGCTTGGGCATTGACAGAGCCACCCTGGATCTGGCTTGTTGGAGCCCTTGGTTGAGCTAGAGTGTTCATAAGGTTTCCTCTGTAATATTTGTCCTCTGCAAGTCCTGTAAAAAAAAATAACACCAAACTGTAGGAATCCAGTTATTGTTGAGATCTCTATTTTTTTCTGTTGATTTGATAAAAACATGGCCCGTAGTTTTGATAGATGGGATGCATAGACTCATAGGCACATACCTACCGAGTGTGACTGCATAAACTGAAATTTTATAGAAGATGAGGCCTAAAAATAAGAAGAAATGAACACTGGTTAATTTAAATTTTCTATAGAAGCAGCCTTCCATTATAGCAATGAGGGCAAGGTGTTCTGTTGTGTGCTGACCTCATAGAGAAACAGCATTCTGCTGTAGCAGTTACGGACATTATTCCAAGTGGGACAGCACCATACACCACGGCCACCACCTTGCCTAATATACCCCATAATTTTAGAGAATGCAACTCTATATTTGCTTTGTTTTTTCCCTTTCCCTCCACCCCTTGGCAGTGTATGGTCTTTGTGTTTTGGGTTTCGAGTGAGATCAGAAGGCCAAAGCAGTATTCACCATGATGGGTTCTGTGCTATCTTCTGTTGCAGATGTCAGCTATAGAAAACATGGCTGAAAAGCTGGAGAGCTTTAGTGCCCTGAAACCAGAGGCCAACGAGCTGATCCAGTCGGTGCCATCCATGTTCAACTTCCGTGCACCACCGAGCACCCTGCCTGAGACCCTGCTGCGGAAGGGCAAGGAGCGCTACACCTGCAGGTAGCCCCAAAACCATCTCACACTGCCATCCTGGGCTCCCAAGAATCTCCCCTGCTTGTACAGTTTCCAACAAAATATGGAATACGCTTCACTATGGGGTTCTTATTAAATTACTGGTGTTATGGAACAAAGAGTTTTTCTGGTATCATACCAGTTTGATAAATGAGGTGGAAACTATTATATAAACAATTCTTTTTTTCCAAATTTTCTCATCACTTTCATATGCACAAGTGTGCTTTCATTATTGATTTTTTTGATCATAAACTACAGACGTTTCTTCTCAGGCTTCTGGTTTTAATATCCAAAGGGATCAGTGATAAAATACATGACTTATTAGGACATATGTGTACAGACTTAAAAAAGTTAAAATGAAGATAGTCATTGAACGTGCAACCAAAATGAATGGGAGCTTTGTTGAGGAAAGTAGAATTAGCTGTGTGGGCCTTTTGAAGACTTTACATCACATTATGAAAAAAAGGAATGCAACACTAAAAATGAAGGGATACAATCTTCAAAGTTGTCACATGGAGCAACCACCACCCTCATTCACTTGAGAGAGTGCTGTGTGCATCCTCAGCCCCCATGCAAAAAGTGGACTGAATGTCATTAATAGAACTGGACCAATTATAAACTAAATATTAATATGTTTCTTGGACCAAGAGGGAGGGCTCATGATAATTTTTTTTCCATTATTTTTCCTGGGACATATTATTGAGTTTTAGAATGGTTTTTAAATTGCATTGTTTAGGTCTCCATATCATCTCCAGAACGCGCAGGTGTTTGACACTGGCATATCGTTTTATCTGATCTTTTTGGAAACATGTCACCTTCTTTCAAGACATGTTGTTATAGAAACATACCTTGATGGATTAGGTATTTTGAGCCTTGTCTGCTCTGATCCTATTCAATGCACAGCATGATGTCATGATTGCTGACACGTGGAATTGGTTGAAACGTTTGAAATTTGCTTACATGGAGGAAGAAATCCAAGACTTTAATAATAGATTCTCGTGATTGCCAGTCTGAATGTGACAGATAATCACCTAGTGAGTTTAGAAATTTTGGGTGATCTTTAAAAATGGCATATTTTCATGCATCTTTCTCATGCACAAGAAAAATCAGTTGATGCTAGCAATTCCAGTTTCATTCTTCCATGTGTGCATCTCAATCACTTATATTTGCTGAATGCTTTTACTGAAATGTTGTTACACCAAAACAAAATGTCAGTAGTACTGTATATTAATGATTCAATTTGGACTATGCATCCAGTGCAGCTCAAAATGGGGCAAACCCATTGAAGATAACATTGTCTTATCAGACCTTTTCTTATCACAGATACTGTGGCAAGATTTTCCCAAGATCTGCAAACCTAACACGTCACTTGAGGACGCACACTGGAGAGCAGCCCTATAGGTACTGTGACTCTGTACCCTTTTCTGTAGTGTGGTCAAGTGAATAAAGTAAGGCAATGAGTCTTCAACAGCCTTGCTTGGCTGCCTTCAGCACTCGCTTCTTAGTATTCATGACCCATCATTGCATTTTGGTCTCAAAGAGGGCTTTTTGCATTCAATGTTGATATTCAGTGTTTGAGCTACAGAAATGGGGGAAGATTTTGATCCTGTTTAGCCCACATGCCATCCACAAGTCCTGCCTTTGCCTTGTGAGATAGCTGGTGTTTCTGAACCAGCATGGTTGAAGAGATTTTCAATAGGGTCACATTTTCACTTGCAAAATGGTTTTTTTGGAAAAAGATCTCTGTGGTGTTATTTGCAGCGTAAATTTGAGTGTTGCATCAATCATCTGAATTCTAAAAGGTTCTGGTTGCAAAGATGTTACTGTCTTTATTTGTTTCCTGCCTAATCTGGATCCTTTTGGAGGTCTGCTTAACTAAAACCTATGTGGGTGTACTCTCTTGTTGATAAGAATATGTATGTGATATTTTATCCGGGACAGCCACATGCAGAAATGTGTATAGAGGCTTCACCTTATTGAAAATGAAAGACTAATTTAAATTAACTGGAAAGAAGCCAGTTCACGTTCCAATAAAACAAATGCACCAATTTTATGAGCTGTAAAGAGCAGAGTAAGCTCATTGTTTGTGAGGAAACAATATGGGGTTTGCTTCTAGTCTCTTTGGGAAATGAGATTCACATCTAGTTTTATTGAAGAAAGGCCTTCATGCATGTTATGGTCATCCACTGCATAAAAACCACGAGCAATTAGTAACATAATGGATGATTTCAGCACTTAAAAAAAATTGACATCATTGACAAGAGTAAGAGAGGTACAGGAGAAGTAAAAGATTGAAAAACTAAAGTGGTGAAGACTGTTGGCTAGTCGCCAGCCAGAGAATTTGGAGTAGTTATAGTATGACTTAGTAATGGCTTAAAGAGCAATACAGTAAAGGCTTTAGGGACTTCAAATCACTACAGAGTATGAAAATTGATGCCTCTGGTACCAGAGTGATAGACTAAACTACTCACATTGGCACAGTATTAAAGGTTGGGATTGTTTATTGCTGGTTTTTGTAAGATAACCAAATTTCCTCTGGGATTAGCAATTGAGCAAGCTAATTCCTCAAGAAAAGATTTAATCACACAGTATAATTTAGAATAGGAAAAGAAATAGCCCTTTTTACCTTATTTGAGCATTAGAAGAGATCTGTTTCATGTTTTTTCCAAAAGTGTTTAATTGTATTGTATTGGCAGCACATGAAACAATAAAGTTACTGCTCTACTGTTTTCAAACTTCCCAACTTTGTGTGCAACAGTTTTAAAAACATGGGAATCAATTACCCTAGCTAATTTGATGCCTTTAACTCTGAAATATTATGCTTATTCCTAAAGGCAGTATTTAAAATATAAAGCCTATCGTGAATTAAAGCTAAAATACCCACCATAGAAGTGAGGTCTCCTTTCCAAGAGCACAGCTCTCCAGTTATTTAACCAAGACTTGTCTTTATTTTAGGAAGGGTTTTGCCTCAGTAGGGATCAAGGAATTACAGTTGGGTACTGAAGCTGAGTCCAAAAGGTGCTTCTTGTCTCTTAGGACAAATTTTACATTTCCAGCTACTAACAACCCCTTTTCTATTCACTTGTTTTTCGTTTTTCAGATGCAAATACTGTGACAGGTCCTTTAGCATATCCTCTAACCTGCAGAGACATGTCCGTAACATCCACAATAAAGAGAAGCCATTCAAGTGTCACTTGTGTGACAGGTGTTTTGGTCAACAAACCAATCTTGACAGACATCTAAAGAAGCATGAGAATGGGAACATGTCTGGTATGTGTGCCTTTTCCCTCTCCAGCATGCCCTATGTACCAGCAGCATTCATATATAGGGACCTCACGTTCACTTTCAATACTGCTGAGTGTCAATAGGCACACGTTGCTCTGAGCTGTCCGTTCTGATGAGTGGGATCTTGGAAAATATGTAAGTGCCTAAGCTCTACTGACATTTAAAGTGCTTTGAAAATCCCAGCATAAACTCTACCCTTGTATAACTTAATACCACCGGATGATGTCTTTTCTTTTGGTTTTAATTAAGCCAACCATAGCATTTTGAGAACAGACTGGGAAAATTGGTTTAATCCCATCTCCGCTCTCAATAGAAGTCCTAGATTTAGAGTCTCAGGGGGCACTCTAAAAGATTTTCTCGGCACCCTCTAAAACATTCGCACTGTCAGGAGCTGAAGAGCACTAGCTATTATGGAGGTAATGGTGCCTCCCAAACCCCAGAGCAAATCGGTCACCGCACAGCAGCAGCAAATGCAGGGGCCGGTAGTGGATAACATTGGTCTGGTTTAGGTATCTACAGGGTTTAATAAAACTCTTGTCTGCAGTCTCTTCAGCCTACACTTTCCTCCACTGGAAATAACCAGGTACCTGCAGTGAATGTGGAGCTGTCTTTTCCCCAATGCACAAAAAATTCTGTCATTGGTCTCTCAATACTAATGAACCTGGGTGATTATGTCAATGGCTGCTCCATATTTTAAGCAAATCTGCATAATTAGTAGCTAAAATGAAGTTCCATTTGCTCAGTTCAGCCATCGGTCTAACACAATTATTGTTGGAGTTGCAAGGGAACAGGAGGGAGCTGTTGAAATAGATATTTGGCAAAAGCAATTATAAACCATGGAAATGGTACCCAGCATGCAAGCAGTCATTTTGGTTGGAAATGACCTTCACCCGTACATTAGAAAGAATGCTACTTCCTTTCTAATCACTGGTTTTATGGCCAGAAGCTGATGGATCACTATGACCAACTTTTCTGCGTCTCACCCATTTTATGCATTGTTTCAATTTAAATTGGGTTTAAATGGTTAAATATAAATATATATTTATATAAATATGCAGTAAAAATGTATAGGATCAACAACAGAAGTCTTCTATTTTCCTTTAAGGTACTGCAACATCTTCACCTCACTCAGAACTGGAAAGCACAGGGGCGATCCTAGATGACAAGGAAGACTCTTACTTCACAGAAATTAGGAATTTTATTGGAAACAGCAATCACAATAATCAGTCCCCCCGAAACTCAGAAGAGAGGTGAGTTGCGAATGATCTGCATTCAAAAGATTCCACTCTTCCAGGTTTGCTTGCTAAATAAACCTGATTTTTCACTTTTGATGATATCTGAAGCCAGAGTTATTTTAGCCATTTGTTGACTTCAGTTTTCACCTCAGTGTTTTAGGAAAATAAACCTGTTGGTTCCCTCCCCATCACGCATGAGCGTATTCCCAGTGGCAGAAGGGTGTGCCTATGGACACATATCTCCTTGTGTCAGGAACTCTCAGTTTTAAGTTTCCATTGTTGATTTAAGAACATTGAAAAATTCCCATATTTTACATTCATGGCAGAGCAGGTGGATTTTACATCCTGTGGCTAAATGCAGAGAGCCTTACAATTTAAATGCAGTTCAAATGTGTAATTAATAAAGTAGACTAAGCTAAATTCTTGGATCAAATGAAAGATTCTAACTGAAAGTCCTTTCCTGTAAGTAACTCAATCCCAAGAAAAATGCTGACTAGCAAAAAGTCTGTGAGGCTGTGGGTAGGCATTGCTAGTCCACAGTGCTTTTGCATGTGAGAGACTATTTCCTATTAAGATTTATGAAGTATACAAGTGTTTCTGTTCTTCTAAACTAAGAGAAGAGAGACCACTTCTAAATATTTTCAGCTAATTAAAATACAGCTAAGCAGAGAAGGCTGGATCTGCACATCAGCTATACATATTTCTTTGAGACTGGTTTTGCATTAGGTATTATTTGCGCTTTTGAATTGGCATTACATTATCAGCATCAAAAATTTCTTACTATTGATGACAAACTTCACCATCTTCTCAATTTCCAGATGCCTTTGTGAAGGGATAAAACTGGTGGACGTAACACAATTTCCATGAAAGTATTGGATTAAGTGATTACATGCATATTCAAATTTCATTCCATCTTGATTGGCAATGAGGGCTTGGGATTTTTCTTTGCACATCTGGTCTCAACATGTCCTCCAACAGGAAGTCAGCAAAGTGGAAAGGTTGCTGGGTTGCGCAGTGTTTCCTTTCTAAATTTGGCACTTCAGACTGCTCTTGATGGATATTTTATCCCTGGCAAATTGCTGCATTTGAAAGCATAATTAGAGAATCTGTTTTCTTAATCATATGGCTTTTGTTACTTTGGTTGTAGTCCATCTCCCTTTCATTTCTAGCACCCTCAATTGAGCTTAACAAGCAAGTTGGCAACCCAAACTGTGCTCAACAATTTCTTCTTTCTGCCTATTTAAATAAAAGATGATAAAGAGATAGTGCTCTGATTATCTTAGAGAGGGGTGGCTGCTTCAACTCTTCTGACTCTGCACAGCCTCAGATTTTTTGATACTGTGATATAAACAGACCATTCCCTAGCTTTAAAATGCAATACCACACTCATGACAATCAGCTGGAATTTGCTTGGAAAATAGATGAAAATCTATTATGTTTAGGAAAAATGACGCTATTGTTGTATACAAAACTAGCTTTCACTTATATACTTTCCATAAGAAAGTACATCTGTTGTTACAACAGCAAGTCATAAGCTAAATGCCAAATATACTGCTAGGGCTCATCCTTATCTTGCCCAGACTCTTGGCATATTCCATATTTCCATATTGTCCCACACAGTTTGAAGCACACGGGGTCTAAAGCAAACTGCGGGCAGACAATAAAGTTTCCATTTTTATAACTGTATTCCTGGAAGAGTAAGGACCTTTTGCACAATGAGAACAATAGATGAATCAAGGCCTCCGTGCTACGTAACGCGCTGCAGCAGACACGCTGGTAGCGTGCGTTCATGTGGTTCCGCTGAGCGCAGCCGTTCTACACCAACAGTACCTCTGGCCGTGCATTTGTTGATGCAGTGGTGATGCTGAATTTCTTTAGTTCTTATTTAATTTGGCAGATACAATGCAGCTGTGGAGGCTCAGAATCCTGCAGGGTTGAGGCTGTTAGCAAAGGAGCCCTTACTTCAGCATGGGTATTATGTCCTTGATAAAATCCTGTAGGAAGTAGTTAAGAGAAGTCATTGTCTGAAAGCAAAGGACAAGTAATAACAGCAGGTAGACCAAATGGTTTTCCATGTGCGTATTTCTATGTTTTCTCATTTAATAAGAATAAATGCACTTAAAATGCTGTAAGAGCTTTTTCTACATTACTTCTTACCCTTCAAAGCAGTTGATAATGTAGTTGAGCATGGAGGCAATATTGCAGACCACTCTTTAGGTCTTCATCTGGAGTCCCTTCATTCCCATGTATATAATCCATACATTTAGTGAAGTAGTGTGGCTTCCAAAGGGGTGGTAGTGTGCAGAGTTAATTATGCATGTAAATTTGACTTTAAAACTCTGAGCGCAGTATTGGATGTCCTTTTTTAAAATGCTAGGTTTGGTTTTCTGAGTTTCTCGGCCCCTAGAGCTTCTGTTAAAAGACTACATAAATGGTCGGAGACATGAGATGAAATAATGTGTGAGAAAATTTGGAATGGATATCCGAACATACCTCTGGTTAAACAGTAGTTTTAGCAGGATAATGGGAAAATCCCATGCTGATGGTACTGTAACATCCCACTGATTTTTTTTTTTAGTGGAATTTCTTCAATATGACCTAAATGTCTGAAGCTAAACATGTTATAAAATACAGAAATCACTTTATTCTGCTGGGACTGATGCTTTTCAGGTCTACCTCCAACAATCTACTGGTGAGGAGCTTTCATAACTGATTTGTGATTATTGCTTGGGTTTGTTTCGGTACTTTCAGAATGAATGGCAGCCACTTTAAGGATGAAAAAGGAATGGCAGCCAGCCAGAACTCAGATTTGCTGGATGATGAAGAGGCAGAAGATGAAGTAATGATGGATGAAGAAGATGAAGAGAATGAAATTGCAGGGAAAGCGGTCAAAGAGCCTGTCACGAGTGACATGCACGAGGGAACTCCAGAGGAGGATTATGAGGAAACAAGTACTTTGGACATGAACTGCAAAGCTTCCCCTGGCAGGTTGGTTCCTTCCGAGTATTGGTGTACCCGATACATGAAATAAAAACAATAAACCATACAAGAGTGCCAGCACCAAACTGTGTGCTGTGGGAACTGGTCTGAAGCAGTCAGCTTTCCAGTTACGATGGCAACATGTGTCTGTATTTGGGACAATACCAGCCCTGTTTTCAGTCTCTTCATGCAACCTGTAACCTTTAAGAGAAAAACTAATTGTGCTGGGGAGCTATTGTCAGGTTCTGGGTGAGACAGGAAGTGTTCATTGGAGAGACGTTATCTGCTCCATAAACCAACCTGAATCTCCCATAATGGTCTTGTGAAAGGCTGTGGAGACACCAGGAGAGAAACGACCTCTCTCCTCCCTGCTCTCACTGCCCACCCTCTCCTCTTTAAGAAAGAAAGGGGGATTTCTTTTATTTCAGGATGAAGGTTCCACAAGAGAAAAAGTGATTTATGGGTATTAAAATAAGGGAAAAATTGCTCAAATGTCTAAATCTGAGAGGAGGATGGAATGCAGAGAGGACCATCTGATTGACATTAAACCTCCACGGTGTTTTTGTAGGTATAAAGAGGAGGAGTATAGTAAGACTGGACTTTCGGCTTTGGACCACATAAGGCACTTCACAGATAGCCTCAAGATGAGGAAAATGGAAGAAAATCAATATAGTGAAGCTGAATTGGCAGCTTTCAATACTTCCCAGCTGCCAGAGGACCTAAAACAACCATTGTACAGGAAATCCAAATCCCAGGTAAAAGCTTAACTCAGTTAAAATATTATTGTCGCAAAATACCCGAAGGATTAAACTGTTAGTGTGTGGCAGGCAAGGTCGTTTCAGCTTCATCAGACAGGGCTGTTCCCCACATCCACAAACCTCAGCGTGCCCCAATCTTCCCCTGTACTCCCACCACACTAGGAAGGCACGAAGGGTTGCTCTTGTGGCAGAGAACGGAATATTTTCTTACTATTTTTTTGCTCTTTTGTTTTTTTCCTGTCTGCCACCTGCCAAAATGCTATGATAAGAAATAGTCCCACTCTGCTTTCAGACAGCCGGCGCGGTCACACTGGTGCCGTGGAGTTTAGCTGCAGCCATGCAGGGATGTGGCTCGATCTTCTGGCTGGCTTGGCTTCTTGGTATTTTTTTTTATAGTCAGTTAGATGTTACTGCCTCTTGGCCCTCAGCGTGCTTTTCAAACAGCAAGCACTAGGTTGATACCCTAGTGCTATTTCTTGAAATTTTTTAAACATTAATTAAAAGGGGTCTTTTAATGCTCCTTAAAAAGGTTCCTGTTTTAAAAATTGCAGAATATGCCTGTAGAAAAGGTCAGCAAAGGAGACTGGTATTTGGTGAAATACAGGACCAGCCAAGAGATAATGTGATTCCTCAGGCTCTTGAAAAGAGCCCCTTGTGCCAAGAATCTGAAAGCAAAGGAGACTCTGGGACCTTGTCTACTGTCAAAGGTTTCTCAGAGTTTTCTGAAGCCAGATGAAAGCAGAAATTATTATTACTGTAAGTGAGTTAAAAGTGTCAGTGAAAAGGTTGACAGTGGTTTTACCTAACGCGTTTTGATATTTTTTAAAGAAGTTGAGAATAGTGGTTGTAGCCTAAATGATGCCCAAAGCATGTAGGGGTGGCACGGGTCCAAGCTTAGATCTGCGCCACGGAATCGTGACCTCTTTATCCTTCTTTCCCCATCCAGGCGTACGCAATGATGCTCTCTCTCTCTGACAAGGACTCCCTTCATTCCACATCCCACAGTTCTCCCAATATGTGGCACAGTATGGCGAGAGCTGCTGCAGAATCCAGCGCCATTCAATCCATCAGTCACGTATGACATTGCGAAGTCTTACCGAGAATGGGACCAAGTCCAAACCAGTAGCATGGCTCTTTCGTATATGACTATTTAAAAGACTGCTGAGCAGAATGCCTTATAAATCTGCAGGGTCACTCATTTAAAGTCCGGTGACCTTAAACTGAATAATTTTAAAAAGAAAGAAACTATTTATTCTCAATATTTTGTTTTGCACAGCAAAGGCAGCTGCTGACTTCTGGAGGATCAATGCGACTCAAAAAATAAAAAGAAAAGTTTCAGTGGATTATGTAAACCAGGGCCGGGAAAAAGTGTCTTCCAGTTCACCCGGCTGTGAGGGGCAGGGGCAAAAGGGTTAAGACTGCATTGACACACACATGGGCACTCCTTTAAAGTAGGAACTGAATTGATTTTCTTTTTGTATAAGATAGTTTGACACAGGATTGGGAACAGTTGCTTTTATGTACAAATCTCTTCGTTAAAGCTTTATGCATTTTAGCCCTTCAAAGAAAGAAAATAGCTCTAGCAAATGCACACTATCCATCGTAAATGTAGAAAGAAGTAACAGGGAATATTTTGTTCTCTCCGTAATTCTTTTGCCTTCTCAACTGCATTGTTAAAAAAAAGGAAAAAACAAGGAAAAAAAAAAGAAAGAAAAAAAAGGACTCTGAGAAACAATACATGAGGCTTGTGTATATTGTAAACTATGAATGTTCACTACTCCGAGAAGATAAATCATCCAGATAAATCCGTGAAAGCACCGCGTTCATCGACAGCACCACTAGTTCAAATCATTGTAAGGAGATTTTAATTTTCGACAATCATGTCACTATTTTGTTGTATTGTTTCCTTTCCCCCCACCCTCTAATTTCTTCTTTGTGTTGTGTGTACCATGTATTTATTTGTTGGCAAACGATTGTTTGTTGATTAAAATAGCACTGTTCCTGTAACAAACAGCACTGCTCCAGTCCCCCACTGCGTTACGATGTAAGGCACCTATGTACTTCAAAAAAAAAGTGAGGTGAACTGATCTGTGTATATGGGAGTGCAAAACAGTGTTTGAAATTTTCTTACATTCCTCTTTTTATTTTATTTTTGCCTTTTAATGAACTAAATAACTAATAGATACGATTTAGGGTTTTTTTGTAATACAGTAAATTGATTCAATTGTATAAACAGTTATAATTTCCTCATGAAAGCATGATTCTTCTGATTAAAAAAACTGTACCCAATATTTTATGCTGGTTGTCTGCGAGCTTGTGTGATGTTATGTTCATGTTAATCCTATTTGTAAGATGAAGTGTTCCAAATTTATGTTTTAAAAAAAAATAAATAAATAACAGAAGGTATTCAGTTATTTTTGGGGGTTTTTTTGGCCTTTAGTGAGGGACCAGATTTATTTTTCCTTTTGTTTATAATCTCATTTTGGAATAATCGGCAAGTTGAGGTACTTTCTTTAAATGCTTTGTACAATGTAACTGTTACGCATTTCAGTACATTACTATGGGAGGATCAACTTAAAAAAAAAATAAAGGACTACAAAACTGAAGGGATCTTTTTCCTTATTGTCTTGTTTCGGTCTGGGTCAGGGCAAAACCAACATATTTTGTGTGAAGTCTGGGGAGCAAAGACTCTGTCTGTGAAGTTGTAAGGATAAGGGTGACCAGAGGACAGGGCACTGCGAAGAATCTTGATCGTGCAATTTAGGACCTAATCCAGAGTCTCTCAATACACCACTGCAGGGTTTTAGGTCACTCCTTCAAGCCTCAAAACACTACCTTGGAAAAGAGAAGTATTTCACTATTTTTACAGGAGGAACTGGTGCCAGGTCACCTTCAAACAGCATTGTTGAACCTTGAGCTTGGGCTGGTGGTGCTCATGGGAACAACATCAGGAAGCAGAGGCTTGGCTGGCTAATGGCAAAACACTGACTTGCTAGAACGGTAAAAATCCATCACTGAGAAGCTGTATTTGCCTCCAACTGACTGAAATGAGCCTTTAGGGTCTAAAAGAGATGGGACAGGAAAAAAATACGAATGTTCAAGTTTCAGTATTCCATTTGAAACCAGGTCCAAAGTTCTGCTGCTTCTGGACAAGCTGAAGAGCAATGGGAAGTGAGATGTCCAGAAAAAGCTATTGTTGGCCCAGGAAATGCACATTTTTCTGCTCCTCTCATCAACCAAGAGAGAAGGACTGAGTCAGTTCCAAAGACCGTGTCTCTGCCTGCCATCCCCAGCCAAGCTTATTCTTCACAGCTACTGCACAGGGCTGTCCTTCACGCTTAAGTGACTCGAAGAGTCGACTGTCCTTCATGTTTAAGTGACTCAAAGACTCAATGTGGCACATTGTGGGGTCTGTTTTTTGCAGTGGGGCTGAGAACTGCTATCACCAGATGCAAATGATCTGGCATGAGCAGGCAACGAGTGAGCGCTGCTCTGGCAATTAGAAACCCAGGACAGTTAGTAACAAACTGCATATTAAATACAGCACAGTCCCAGTGGGAAAGGCACATTGAGGGAAGATGATTTCCAGGAGATTTGGTTAAATCTGGCTCCACTGAAGCCAAAAGTACCTCCAGAGATGGAGGCCTCATCTCCAGGCTGAGGGCAAGGGACGTTCCTCTCTCGACCTGTTTCGGTACACAAAGACCTCTAATAGGTCACCAGATCCTTAAGTTACATTTCAGAATATCCTACCTGTGTCATTCTTGTCTTTGAACCAGGTATGGTTGGACTTCTTTATAACTGGCACATTGCAACAGGGGCATCAGCAGGGCTGAATCCAAACCCAGCAAGGACAGGCATGAACTGCTTTCGTTTGTGTTTACAGGTCCTGAGCCTCATGGACAGGTTGATGACAAGTTGAGACCTACAGGATAATGGTTCTCATGCAGGAATCCTAAACCTAAAGAAAGAAACTAAAAAAAAAAGGCTTGTGTGCGTATTCTTGTGCTCACTTCACTGACCCGAGCCAACGGGCAGGTACATGTGGATAATTGCACAAATAGGCTATTATTTTTAGTGCAGTAAAAGCCACCCTGAAACTTGGTTTTAGGTTTCTGCCAAATAAAGAGAACAAATAGATTAATCAAGTTTTATCAGCAAACAACTTTCCAGATCATTTTTCCCTTTAATTTGATGCAATGACAGTTCTTATCAGCTCTGCCTTCACCTGCCCTAGATGAAAGAAAGTTTTGGAGGTAGAGAATGGGTGGGACAGTTCCTTCTGGGTTTAATGTTCTGGGTTATGGTAGCACATTTCCATCATATAACTGTCAGGGAAAGTACTCCTTGAGCAGAACTATAGTGTTAGTTTAACCTGCACAGAACCAGGTCTATTAACCATTTGGGAGCAGCTGGCACCATCCCATCAAGTCCCTAAGAGGAAGTTTCTGTTGAAAGTCTTGAGCTGTGTACTTTTATCTCCAAGTATCACCTCCAGCAGCACTAAGTTTGGGGTACAATAACCAGAGCGGGAACATATCTTCAACTCAATGTAGATACCTTACCACGACCTTGATTTTCACTGCCTCTTCTCAATGTCAGAGTCATTCACCCAGAGAAATAGCTGAAAAAACAAACCCAGAGTTGATTAGTCATCTCATCCCCCACATAAACAAAGAAAACTGGATAATTTTTGTGTTTGTGTCGTACCCTCCCTGATGGACCACACAGATGTAGTTGTCCAGATGCAAACAGATTACCAAGTGAGGACAAATGTCTCTGGCTTTTTGCTAAAGTGATTTTTTTTCTTTTCAAAAAACACAATTTCAACACTTTTTCAAAAAAAAACACAAACCCTCAACTTATTTCAGTGTCATCCTACTGTAGTAGTTTTCCATAGGTCAGCAAATCACTCCCATGTGATACAGCAGCCAGACTAGATGAAGGAGCTGCATGTTACCACCTCAGTTCCTATCTACAGAATCTAACAAAGCAGCAGCATGACAAGATGATTAATCAATATTTCACCCCGGCCCATATCCTCAATGCCATTTGAGGTCCGAGTCACTGTTCCCATGTCAGCTTTGCTGTTTTACTGCATTAATAGCCACATTTGTGGAGTAATAGGAGGGGAAGTTATTATAAAAACATTTGTGAGGCTGCTTTTGCTCAACTATTCAGTTTGGCCCATTGCTCTATGCATGTCTTGAACTTTAAAACTTTCTGTCAGGTCTCTGTTGCTCAGACATACAGAGAATTGCTGCAAACTCCTGGATTGTTTTGCCACACTCTGCTGCCTTCCAGCTACATTAAGTCTCATTTGTGGTTTTGCTGGTCAGTCATATAGTGGCGCAGAAAAGCCAGTTAATTTTAAAGATGTTTCCAGTAATGATTTAAACAAAACAGAGGCATCCCGCACCAAACAGAAGACCCTTTTTCTATATCAAAGAACATGCACCTTGCCAGGACTCTGGTTATAAGAAGTATGTACTCTGCAGCCTGGCCAAAACCATCCTCTTTCCCATCCCATTGAAAGGCTGCATAGGTTTGTGAGCATACCTAGACTGTGGCTTCCAGTAGCCCAATTAATTCCTCCTTTGTTTCAACACAGAAAATGGTGCCAGCTTTAGGAAAGGCTCAGCATTCAAAATGAGAGTCACCTGATGAAGTCTGGGGTGAGGGTGAAAGGGAGACCACCAAATAAAAAGTAAAAAAAATCATATTCCTTTTCCTTTAGTTTGTTCCCGGCTCAGATTCATTTGTAACTAGAGGAAAAGGATTTTCAGCAAAATTTACTATTTCCCAGAACTGAGATTTTAAGCAGACTAATATTGAAGTAATTGCTGGAGAGAAGTTCCACTGCCACTCTGTGATTCAGGAGCTCGTGGCGCATCTTGCAAGACTGAAGCCTTTTTCCCAAACCTGTTGCCTAAATTTTGCTTGGGACAAGTTACCATTTGGATATGACAATAAACTAGGCTAAACATAGATCCCTTTGCCACCATGTGCTGGAAGCAAAGGCTCTTTTTTTTCTTTTTATCCAGGAGGGTCTGTATTTAATGGCAATTGATGCTATTTATATCTATAAATTCATTTGGGGAAGTTTGAGGAACATTTTATTATGAAAGGTTGTGCGAATACAAAAATAGTCTTGCATAACTTGCTTGGGAGGAGCTTTAGCAGTATCTGCTCCAGCTCTCTGAGCAGAGAATCTGAAAGAATGCACCTCCAGAAGTACCCTCCTTTTTCCTGCTTTATTTTAATACTAATTAATTCCAGAAAGGCTAAAGAAAAGTGATGAAATGCTACATTCTAAGGAAAAAGTTTTGCCTGAGAGTTTTAAAGCAGGCCTCCCAGCTTGGGAGAGTCTAGTGGGAGAAGAGCATTAGTGGTCATTTTGATGCTTAAATTATCGGTAATTAAGAAGTTGATTTTCTGGGATTGAAGAAAATTTTAAACAGCTGTTTCTTTCAGGTCTTTTCTCCTCATTTTCATTAGCATGTGCTGAGGCGGTCTGGAAAATATATTTAGATCTATATTATGCTATGTCAAGACCTCAGCATCTGTACCTTGGGGCAGATACATGTGAGATAGCCGAGGGTAGATGTGCCAGCATGCACATGTGGAAGTGTTCAATTTGTAATATGATTATAGCCCCAAAACAAAGCCTGCTTGATACCTGTGGCACATTTGTTTCATGGTAAGCGCAGAAAATTCTCAAAAATCGTGTCATGTTTCACATCACCAGCCAACTCAAACTAGAGAAGTAGCGCTTTAATTCCTGGGGAATCTCTCTCAACAGGCACGTGTCAGGCCCAATTAAGGTCCAGGCAGCCTCGCACTAATTGGGTTGAGGTATGCAACAGCATAACGTGGTCATTTAGTAAAGCAGCTCCTTTGTCCAAGCCAACGCCTGCCTCATGCCATCCTGTCTCTCTTCCTGAGGGCGGTTGGTGGAGAAACTCCTACTAGAAATTTGCCTGGAAAAAGTTAATGAGTAAGAGGTTTTAGTAGCAGGGGATAAGGCAGCTTGGGGTGCTCAGCCTGCAGCTTGGGGTGCTCAGCCAGCAGCTCACTGTCTGACTTCCTGCATTAAAGTCACCATCATGGGAGGCAAAGGTGGTGACCTGCACCCTCTGCCCACGTAACACCAGCCATGGCTTCAACATCCTCCAAGGATGCTCTCTCTTCTCATCTGCAGGTCTTTCCTTACTCTCAAAATATGGATATTTTTCTTATGTCTGAAGTGCTAATATGCTAGAGAAAAACAAAATGAAGCCATGAGCCCAGCCATGGAGATGAATTTAAGCATTCAGCTCCTGAATTTCAACGGGATTTGTGTGAAAATCCCAGCAATGAACTCGGTTTCAGGTCTTCCATGATCCAAACAGAAGTGAAATGTTGGAGAAAAGACTAATTGTATGAACTGATTCTTACAAAGATTTTAATGATTAGACTTTCCTAACTAAGGAACTGGGTGTTTCACTGTACCCAACACTTTCACAGACTCATAGAATATTCGGAGTGGAGGGGACTTTTAAAAGTCATCTAGACCAACACCCTGCAATGAGCAGGGACATCTTCAATGAGAACAAGTTGATCAAAGCCTGTCCAACCTGACCTTGAGTGTTTACACGGATGAGGCTTCTGTCACCTCTGTGGGAAACTTGTTCCAGTGTTTCACCACCTTCATAATAAAAAGTTCCTTCCTTATATTGCACCTGAATCTACTCTCTATTAGTTTAAAAACATTATCATGGTATCACTGTATCATAAGGTTGGAAAGGACCTCCGAGATCATTGAGTAACTCAACACTAACACCAACACTAACACCAACCCATCATCTAAACCATGGCACTCAGTGCCTCATCCAGTCTCCCCTTAAACACCTCCAGGGGCGGCGACTCCACCCCCTCCCTGGGCAGCCCATTCCAATGGCCAATCACCCTTTCAGTGAAGAACTTTTTCCTAACATCGTCTAAATCCCTTATCCTATCACATCCCTTATCCTATCACATCAGGCCCTGCAAAGAAGCCCACCAGCTTTCCTCTGATGTTCCTAGGCTTGTTGGGCACCCATCTGGTGTGCCTTCTCTTGAATTCATCTGCAATCTGTAGAGATCTTTTCTAGCACTCAACCTCTCCTGGCTCATGTCTTAAAGGAAGATACGCTTTGCCACCCTCAGAACAACGTGAAGTCCCTGTATGCTGACACGTGCCTTCAGAAGAAGCCTCCCAGAGACATAAAGTCCAGTCGACTGCAATCACAATCACGTAATAAAAAATTGGTTCCAAAGGATCCACAGACCTTCTGCTCTGCGTAACCACAAGCCACAAAACACTTTGCAATCCACTGTAACAAAGTAAAGACCTTTATTACATTTAGACTTGATTCCATGGTACTCTTTTTGGAAGCAGTTCTGCTGGTTTTATTACTTAAGAGCTATTAAAACCTTAACCACTGCATGGAGCGACTCACTCCAGCTTTACACTCCTCCATAAAACTTTGAATGGGAGATCAAGAACTAGTTTTTGGACCTAACACCCCATCATCTGAGGAATGCCAGAATCAGGTCCTGAATTTGTCCGTGTCCTGGCTGACTGTACAGACCAGGCTGAGAGATGCTGAAGGGTGGGAACATGACTTGTAACTGGATTCTCCATGCTTTTCTTTGCTGCTTTTAAGGAAGGGTAGGGAGTAGGAAGCCATAGTAACCTTTCCTTCTCCCTTGCGTCAGTCATAAACCAAACTCTCCACATGCCACAATGTTAGCTTAAGAAGGAACAAAGTTGGAAGGAAAGTTGCTGTGTGAAGAACTCAGGAGAGCAGAACCAGGGACTGGGGTGAACCCAAGTAGTGACATAAAAAAACCCCAATAATAATAATAATAATAATAATAATAATAATAATAATAATAATAATAATAATAATAATAATAATAATAATAATAATAATAATAATATAAAAATAAAAATAAAAATAATAAATCATCTTCACCCAGCCTAAACCTGGCTTGGTGCTGGGGGAGAAGCAGCACGTATGGGTAATCAGCAGGTTGACACAATGGCACTGGATTAGTTCTGCCACCCCCCCCAAGAAAAAGCCCTCTGAAGCAGGAGTGCAAAACCAAAACAAGCTGACAAGGTATAATGGAAATGACACCAGCCAAAAACTTCTACAAGGGAACTCCCTATGTTGCTATTCCTTAATCCAGCTCTTTACATTGCTCAGATACTGGTGGTGTGCGTAATACAGAAGCAAGCTCAAAGCCTCTCATTATTTTCACTTTTTTTTTATTATAGAGTCAAAAAATCTGGCTTTCTCAGCTCACTGTGAGTTCCAAAGCATAACTTCCTCCTCCTCCACTCTGCCACTGAATTTTTAATATTTCCTCTTTGGAAAATGTAAGGAGTCTCAGCAGGGTGTGGATTTCTTCTCTAATACATCTCTGCCAGGGGTGAGCAAAGCTGGGGTGTCTTAGGGCAACACTTTGCCCTTAGAAAATATATTCTAACTACTCTCCCCACAAAAAAAAAAAAGGGGGGAGGGAGGGGAAGCATTTTTTTATAAAACCTGAGGAACCAGCTTCATAAATTATCCGTTTATAATGTTTCTTCCTTTCAGCTGAAACAATGATCCCGGTACATTTTCCTTTAAACTTTGCCTCCCAGTCAAAGTGGCCACTTTGTTGTCCAAATTTCTCGCGCAGTTCGAATCCTACAATGCGTAATCTCAGTAGGGTTATCAGTTATGTCATGCATTATACAGCCTCCAATCAGCATAGTGGGAAACAACATTTTCATTTAATACCAGGAGAAACAGTGGAAGTCAGCGATTGATACCAACACAATGATGGGAAAAAGTGTCCAGAGGTGCTACTCACATAATCTCACTTTACAACATCTTGAAAATTCAATAGAAAGGACTTTGCTAACAATACCAGAATGACATACCACTGATTATTGTTCCTAAAGCTCTTAACAATAAGAAAGCTCTCTAAATATATCTCAACAAAAAACATACAACAGTTTGTTTCTTCTTTTTTTTTTCCCCTGTAAAGCACATAATATTAGTCAACAATTGCTCTGTGGTGTGAGCCCATTAGGTCTGTTGGTTAGTAATGTTCTGGGAACTGAGCTCTTGAAAGATCTATTTTTCTTTTTTAAACATGCCTAACAATTGTATCTTAAAACAACCCTGGTAGCAATAAGTATCTGTAAACTGCAAGGACCCACTCTAACTTACTTTTTAAAGAAATAACTGACTACCTTTGCATTTTATTCACTCACTTCAAAATTCAGCCTGAGAAGTAATTATTAGTTCATAGCAGAAATGAGAAACTTTTTAAGGACCAACTGTTTCTTGTTAAGCCTCTGGTCTCTGCAGGGTTGGTTGAATTCTCCAAGTGACACATGAGCACTTTCCTGGTTAATTTCTCCCCAACAGCCAGTCCCCAGCTTAACATGACTTCAAGAAAGGGTTAAAATGCAATTAAAGTGAACATTAAATACGCCATGACATTTCCCTCAGAAGGAAATTTGAAATAGGCAAATTTACTGCTAACCCCACACTTCAGAGGTTGAGGTAGCAACTATTAATACTTAGTAGTCAGTCTGTACTAAGGAAAAGATCTGAAAGTAATTCATTGCTCAGCACCCTCGAAGAGCAGCACCCAGCTTTGGGACTGTTCCTGCTAACACTGAAGTACACAAGTGCAGCCACATAGGGGAGCAAAATCTTTCACTTAACTTTTCAGTGGCAGGGCTATACCTACATTTTATTACTACTTGATTGTACAACACATTTGGTGTGTATGCCCATCCAGAAACCCGTTCGTGAAGATTAAATAATAATTTGGATTCCTTTGATACTGTTTACATTTCAAAAGCAAACCAAACCATTAAATGTTGCACAAATCTTCGCTGCGTTTTTATCATTAAAAAGCTAATGAAAGATCTCCCCAAAAAATCATTAACTGAAGTAAACATAGAATCATGTTACAGAGTCAATAACAGAGAGGTTTTGAATGAAATAAATGCATTGTGCTTGAGGATATTGAGTGAAATATCCATTGGATTTTCTTTTACTAGGTGCTTATAATCTCTCTGTTTATTATTTGAGTGGTTAATAAGCAATTCGTAAAACAGATCCAGAAGGTGTCTTTAGAAGCCTGATTGTCAGGCCACACCATCAAAATATTTTTTCCACCAGCCTTTTGCAATCCTATCTTGATTTCACCTTAAGCATTTTATGGAATGATTATTTTTGTTCTCTGAACTTAGACATTAGCTGTATAGATTCAGTTAAGATTTGTTTGCCATCGATATAAACAGCATTTACTGGGTACAAGATATATCAGAAGAAATAATTTTAACTTCTGAAAACATTTTACAATGGTCAAATGAACAGAGCGAGAAAAAATTGTGAAAAATCTGAGTTGAACACTGGCCACTTGACACTGCTTTCCCCGTGGCATCACCACACAGTGTTTGCTGTTGTCTGTCAATAAACCCAAACTTATTTAGAGAAATAGACCCATTATGTACTTAATTTGGAGGGTTTTTTTTCCCCTTCCCCACTAAACACAGTGGGAGTCCTTCAAAGCACCTTCTTTGTGGCACTTGGTATTGAACCAACTGTCTGTCTCCGCCAGTTGAATATACTTACACAAACCTTTTTATTAAGTATTAAATATTAAGTACTAAGCAAGATTCTGCTTTCTCATTCTTTCTCTGATACTGAAGTATAGTCTTTAATTAGTGATATTACTCCACACAGTAACCTGGATGAACATCAGCTAAATTAGGGGCTACCACTCCAGCAGGCAGGAGTGGAAATTATCCTGAATTTGACACCGTTTCAAATGCACTTTGCACATTTTGCTGCTTTTCACTCCTCCCTGACTTTATATACTAACAATGTTTATGTGTAGGTATTGTATACAATAATAAGCACTTATATAAAAGTATTGCATATAATTTCATACATACTTACGCAATTTGGAGATAGTGTTTATTGCTCACCAAAGGGATGGCAGCAACCACAAGAGTTGTGATTAACCCTGGGAATAAAGAGATGCCTTCAAATTACCCCAGGGTGAAAGGTGCCGGGTTCCATGCGTCTGCGCCTGGGTGGGGTGTGTGGCTCCTGCATGGGGGCCAGCACAGACAACGCATGGCAGAGCTGGTGGTTGTTGTTGTTGGTTGGTTTTGAAGGCAAGTCAGAGGAAGCTGCTTGAATGGCTGGAGCCAGAGCGTCTCTGCACAGGGCAGCCAAAGACCAAAAAAAGCAGGCAGGGTTGTATCAGTATTTAGTTACTTTGCTGTTTTAAAAAAAGGGGGGGGGGGGTTATCCCTGTTGAAAGGCTCCAGCTTGCAGTACTAGGAACTAATGTTGCCAGAGGCTCCTCACTTCACTGGGAACTGGGTGTCTTTGAGGATGTGGGGCAAAGTACTAAATTCCCTTTACAAGCCTTTCAGTTGTAAGCACCGTCTCCCTCCCCCTCCTAGCAGAAAATTTCCCAAACCCAGTCCGGGAAGCAAAAAGTCTCTCCTCCAAGGGATGGAGTCTTGCCTTGCAGAACCCCACAGCAGAAACCAAAGAGCCAAAGCTCTTTTGCTGACAGTGTTTACTGTGTCATGCTGTGCACTGCCCATGCCCTTGCCTGCTGGGAAGGACACGGGCCTCAGTCTCGTTGCAGCACAGCCAGGGAATGCTTCTAGAGGTGTGTAAGTCACCAGCATCTCTGCCAGCAGGATAGGATCGAGCCTTAGAGATCACAGCTCTCGGCCGGGCACGCTGCCTTGGACCCGCGCTGCAGCCCAACAGCCGCTCTTACATGCCTGCGAAAATATGTAGCCCAGTGACCACACAAGTAAACATGTGCCTTGTGAACTACATGATTCATATGTGATTTGAGGTTTTAGGAACAGAGATTTTTGCATTGTTTTGATACTATTCAGCATGTTTGAAACCACTATCCAGGAACACAAAGCCTCTATGTAAATGATTTTCCACTGTTATATTTATGTCTTCTTTCTATAGCTTGCCCCAAACCTTATGGTTAGACCTGGTGTGAGCTCTTTGACAACAAAGATAAAAACCTTAAATGAGGCTTTAACTTCTGCTGGGAGTGCTGCAATTGTCCATGTGAGTATCAGAAACAGTTCCCTGGCAGGGATGTTGGCGGGCGACTGACGGGCTGCCCCTGCCTCTCTGCAGACCCCTACCCTGCGACTGCTTGTACGTACAATTATTTCTGGTCTGTATCAATGTATCTAACATGTGAGAAATAAAGTGTGGAAAACTTATTTCAGCTGCATTTCATGGGCAGACTCTTTGATCAGCTGGTGCCTGAGTGTTATTCAGCACACAGGAAAATGGACAACTTAGGTAAAGAGCTAGCTGCCGCTAAACGGCTGTCGACGTTGCCAGCAGTCATTAGGCAGCTTTTGGCTTCGAACAAGAATATCATAAGGCAGGGAACAAACTCCCCCTTCCCTTGCACCGGGGCAATATTTCACAGCTACCACCCCGATGCACTAATCCGTGGCTAAACCTCGCAGCAAGTTGTGACTCAAAACAAGTAGCGAGGGTTTAGTTATCCCTGGCTTGCATTCCCGACTGCAATTTTGTTTAAAGAGCATAAGGCGAGGAGGGAATGCTGCGAAGGCTTGCGATTTCCTTCGAAGAGCAAAGCCCTCCGAGCTCTAATTGCCGGGTGCTCTCTCGTGGCTGCTCAGGGAAGTGCTCACAGTGCCTCCTCCAGCTGAGAAAAGCCTTTCTTCGAAGCAAATTAAAAAAAAAAACGTCCCTCACCACCTGCAAGTAACTCTGGGGGACTGCAAAGTCCCCAGTAAGAGGCTTTCTAAAGGTTATTGGAATCTTTATAACCCGGTACACAAGCACTGGGTTATTACTGCAGCTCCTTACTGGGCTGGGGTAGGGGTGCAAATTCACTTTTTTACCTAATTATTGTCTTTTTGAGTAGCCAAGAAACAAACAGGAGCTAAAGCAGGCCTTGACCTGCTGACCTCCTTGTGCCAGCAGCAAGTTTCTCTCTATTAGCTTGTAGCTACTATAGAGATTTTTGAAAATCTTCTTTACCTTTCTTTTTTTGGTTGTGCCAAGTATAAGAAACAGGGTGCACATTAGTGTGCAGAGCATTATACATCAGCCAGGCCTGCATGCTGCAGAAAGGCTGTCTTGATTCATTGCACTCATGTGATTTTGGCTGCAGTAAATTCACTCTCCTGCTACAGCATGCAATTTGAGGGTTTATTGAGTACTGGCACAAACAGAGGGAATCATCAAAGTCTGGATAATTGCAGGGCTTTTTTTTGCTTCCACTGTCATTGCTTTACCAGCTATTGTCTCATTGCTTGGGAAAGCATGGCCAAATACCAATCATAAGAAATAAAATATTAACCAAGTAAATTTTATTCCTTTTTCTATTTCTTTTCCTTGTGGTAGGACTTACTCTTGTGTGTAATTCTTTATGGTTTCCAGGAAGTTTCAGTTTCTTCTCCTGTTTCACTATCCTTTTATTCAATGTAAATGAAAAATATTATACAAGATCGCATCCTTTTTTTTTTTTTTTTTTTTTTTTTTGCTGGCACCCAAACTCTTAAACTCTTGGCCCCTTTTTGTTGGAGATGAAAACTAAACACCTCTTCTTCAGCAGAAGGAGGTTAGTCTGTGCAATCCCTGGAGGATCTTTGTGTTCACCGCAGGAAGCGCCGCACTGACCACTTGGAGGGCACCTTCCCTTCTCAGCCTTCCACTACCATTTGTCTTCCCTGCTCTCCCCATGCTTCAGTTCCACTAAAAATCACCTGGAGATCATTGGCCATTCCAGAAAAGACAACTGCTCCTTTGCAGTCGAAATCTGAGCTCGCACATATGGTTAAAGTTAAGCTAAGGTCTTCTTCCCAGAAATGCTTTGTGAAGTTCTTCTCCAGGCAAGTCTTTTCCAGTAAGATAGTGTCTCCTTGCCTGCTATTTTGCTTAGTCTCGTTTTCTTTTATCTTCCTTGTCGAACTTAAATGTCGCCATTCACTACTAGCAGATGTGGTTTAGGATTCCTACATTCTTTTATGCCTTTATTTCAGTGCTTTCATCACAGCTTCTCTTTCAGCTAGGTGAATCAAAGGCCTTTCCATAGTCCAGTCAATGCAAGCTATACATGATGGCTTGTTTTATTTGGCAGTCTTCTCCAGTATGTGATTCATTGTCTGCAGGTGATTCATAGTTAGGAAATTACTTCTGAGCCCTGCCAGTGCTTGTGGTTGATTAAAGTTCAGAAGTCCCTGTAGTCTGTTCACCAGTGCTTTTTTGTCAACTCAAATATTTGTGTGCAGTAAAGAACAGTAAAAACTGGATGTGCTATTGACATGAGCAATTTACTTGAATGTTTGCATCTTTAGAAAGTTCTACCAAAATCTCTAGAACTGGCATGAAACTGTTTCACAATGTCTGACTAAATGAATCATGTTTTACAAATAAATATCTGTCAAATTGTTCAATTACTTGAGATTCAGTCATTAAGCAATAAAACAAAGCAGTAAATAGGAGACATCTGCTGCAAAGTGCTATAGAAACACAAGCATCTTTCTCAAGTTACCTTCTTTGCATTTTGGTATAATGATTCACCAAAAATGTCTTACCCAAGGCAATCAAACACTAGAAAATTGTCCCCTGCACAACAATATTGGCATAGCATGGTACCTTACCCAAAGCAAATACAGCTCAACGTCTCAGTGGAGGCTGCCTAGGAACAAAGAGGAGAAAACTGATCAGTTGACATGCTGCGATGCTATTAGGTGAGATCAGATGGTTCAGGATACTGAAACCTTGAAAGAAAAATAGTATTGGAAGTCATTGCTTCTGATCTTGAATTGATTTTTTGAAGATGTAAATGCTGCCCTTCCTTTGAAAGATAATATTTCCCAAAATGCCTGAGAGAGAGCCCAACTTTCTCTTTACATCAGAGGTGCTTGTAGGAATAACATTAAAACTCAAGGTATGGATGGTCAAGGGGTTTAAAACCTGAGTCTCTAAGGATCCCCTGGTCAAATCCATTGCAGCAGCAACTAAATACTAAAGGTCAGTAAATTCTGGGGAGCTGATGTCAGAACAAAGTGGGGATAAAAGCACATTTCAGTCAGGCACATCTGCCCATCAGGACTGCCCCTTTCCCCAGAAGAGTGAGGGGCTTTTTGGCAGCATCGTCCTTCAGTGTTGACCCAGAAAATAGTACTTCCAAGAATACAAATAAATTAAAATACCTTTGGGAATTTCACTCAGATAACAGCAGATTTAAGGAGTTGTAGCCTCTTCTCTCTGCTTTCAGGCTGCTCAGGCTTCTTGCTTCATCTAGAGCATTAGTTTGCAGAGCAGTGCTGGATTCACATTTCTTTGAAAAAGAAAATATTTTTAAAACTTATCTTGATAGTTATAGAATTTCCTGTGAAAGATACATTTTTGCTGCCAAAAGATTCCTACAATGCTCAAGTAGCACTTCAAAAACGGTAAAGCTGGAATGACACTTGCATATTTTACTGGTAATGGAGCATAGTAAAAACAGAAATGGAAGAATACTCAAGTATCCAAAGCTGCATTATCGCAGAAGTATCAGCTTCTTTCAGACCTTTCCTTGTATAACATTTCAACACTAGCAACTCTACCTACAAATTGGCTCATGGACTATGTTTAAAAATGGAATTACATGTATCAAATCCACACTGTAGGAAGGTTTCTGTGTATAATTCAAATTTCTTCCGTAAATAGAAACCCTGTCTCTTCTCTGTGCTTCAGGTTGCAGTAGTTTCTCTGTATACACCTCCAATTAGAGGATTGGGTGTTTTTTGCGAAAAATGAGGTTTCAAATGCCTGTTTAGTAATTTTTAGTTTCTTTCCCCAGCTCTCAGAAGCCACAGAAGCTCCAGTAAAGCGTAGTGTCTGTTTTAAACCTTCTCCCAATATGCTTGTTTATACAAATATTTTTGCTGAGTTTGGTTTCTCCCAGGGGAATTTACTTTGGATAAGAAGTGGTTAAAAAAAAACCTCCCCCAGGATTTGACTGAGTATAATTGGCAGCAATTTAATAGGAATATTGGGACATCACGAAAAGCAAAATTGGATTAAAAAAATAATCCTTAAAATAGGAGGTTAAGACCTCATTTTTCCTTCTTATCCGAGAAATTGCATCTAGTACAATTTAAACAAAGACATTCAACAGCTAGGAGCTGAACACTTGACTTGTAGCCACCGTTTAAACCTGTCTCAGAAGACATAGAAATGCTCCTGCTTAGGCAAGATTTCCCAAAAGCAATCAGCTCCTTTCTGCCAGCTGCCATGTGTGTTTGCAAGTCTCGCTGGCTCAGCAAACGTACAGGTTAGATTTGCCCTCTGAGAACAACCCACGACACTCCACTTTTATAAAAAACTACAAGTAATGACAATGAATTTGGCATCTGATTCGAATGCAGCACTCAGCTTTGAATTCCTGCCTCATTTAGCCAAAGATATTTGGCTTGGTCACTCTTCCTCTTTGATAGCTTAGATATCGGTGCACTTTGCCTTTATGCAACATGTGCTTTTTATTTCAGGCTGTGCAAAAACTATTTCATGACGCTAGGGAAAATATATCCCCCACACATCCCAAGAAAAAGGATGGTAGTTGATTCAAATTGGTGTCCACTCTTCCATGAAGAGCACATGCACATCTTGCTGATAAATGTATTTATTTCTAGTGGTTCTCTACGGTTCAGATGCCAAAAGAAGCAAAAAATGCACCATGAATGGCAGGACTCCCATAAGGAGCCATGCCTCTGGCTGATCTATTTCTTCACTGTCTTTTTGATTAACCTGAAAATGTCCAAAATAACAAATGTGTCTTTATAGTAGGACTCAAAAGACAAAGCACAGATACTGATAAATTCTGTGGGTTTTTTCTTTTTTTCCTGAAAGAAAAAGCAGAGTTATAAAACTTCGTGGTTGCTAGTTATGATATAGGGACTCCTCACATATTGGGAAGAGGAGAGAGAGGAAGTAGAACAATGATTTTGTGAAATAAAACCCCGTGTCACACTTGATTATGCACAAGGAGAAATGAGTGGAACTGCATATGCAGACAAATGCCACTAGAGCTCATGTCTATGTGTATCTTGGCTGCCTGGCTGTCAGAAAACAGTCAGAAGGTTAACGGCATCAAGTGCTGACCAGTCCCACTGGCTTGTTCCTAGGTCATATAAAACGAGTTTAAAACAAACAGTAGGCAGAAAGCACTAACGTGGTGAGACCTCTTCCTGAAAGCTTGAGGAGACTCCTTGGAAACAACAACTCTTCAGAACAATTTACAAATGCTATCCCATCTGTAAACACAAGAAACATCCTTAATGTAAACAGCATCCCTTGCTCTGAAAGTGTGAGGAGAAATGAACAGGAAGCAAGGCAGCAGAAGGAGGAATAAATCAATGACAGACTTTTATGAAACAAGACATCTTGGTCCTTACGCATATACTCACACAACAAAATCGCTTATTAACTCCACATGGATCAAGCAAACTCTTTGGAAAAGAGAGCCTAAAGAGCTGAGGAACATGAAAGGAGCATCTAGAAACAGATGGGACATAACGTGTTCAATAAACCCCAACATAGATGGGAATCTTGTATCACAGCAGCCGAACTACCTCGTGCTGTGAGCCCATCAAATTTCACAAGCTTAACAACATTGGGCTCAATCTATACATGTGGATGAGAATTTGCAGAGGATAAATCTAGCACGTTATTGATGGCCTGTGTGTTTCAGCTGGGATGCTCCCTCCAAGTCAATACAAGGTACCCATGTAGCATGTTGCTGGAAGCAGCTTCTCAATGTGCTTTTAAAGCAAGGATATAACCATTTGTCAATGCGTCCTTCCCAGTCTATGGTTAATTAACTGATCTGACGATTTCCTTTCCCATTCTCTAAACTGTGACTGGGCCATAAATTCTTGTTCTAAGCCTGAATCTGGACCTCACTCTTAAGCAAAATAAAATATCTTCAGGGTCTGATAGCATTTGGTGTTTATTATTTGTGTTATAGGAAGACTAACAGGTCCAAAAATAAGACCAGAGTCAATATGTTCAGCTCTGTACAAATACACTATAATTCTTCTTGCTTTGAAGAATTTACAGTCAAAATAGGCAGAAATGATAAGTTCAAACACACGTTATTAGCAAGGCAGAAACTAACCCCCCAGTTCCTTGATAGCCCACGTACTGTCTTGTCCACACTGCTGATTCATTCTAGGCTTTCTAATGCTTCTAATGACCACTGAATATTGTTTTTTGATCAGGAGCTGTTGTGGTACTAATGAACCAAAGTATTTCCTGTGATAGAGAAGAAAAGCAATCTTGACTATGGAGACAAAACGTCCCCAGGTGCAATCAGATTTCCCATTAAATAGCTTTGTGTATCTTTACATCTGAGGAGACACTAATAGCCACCAATTAAACCTGACACAACAGATAATAAAAGTCTATATCTATCTCTAATATGTAATAGCGCCTATAACTTAATTGCCTTAATCACATTTACCCTTACTGTGTGGCAGACTATTCATGACCAAATATTCCACTGACCTCCTTCAAATGTTTGATAAAACGCACTTTTGAGGAAAACCTGTGCTTTACAAGAATGCTATATTAGGCTACAGATTAAGAAAGGAAATTAGTACACAGGGGCAAATGGCTCTGGTACTATTTACATTGGAAAGGGGCTCCCTGATTTATGTCTCTGTAAATATTCCCAGGGAATATTATCTCCACACTAGGTACCAGCTGCCAATGCTGGGCCAAGCTGAACTGTGTAGAGTGTAAGTCAGGACAGGACAAGGTATGTCCTCTGCACCTGCGGCTGATGAGTCCACTTGAAGGGCAGGTCCCTATGGGACAGCATGGTGTGATAGGATCACCCCCCTGAAAGTCATCCCTGGTGATGTGGATGGAAGTGGGGGCTGTAACATGGATCCTTCATTTCAGGCTCCAGGAATTCTGAGGCAGAACTACGAGCCCAGAAACAAACATCACAGGCACAGACTGCTGCATGCTGGTTGTCCCACTCGGATAATCAGTGCACACAAATTAAGGGATATCCCAATAATTTGTAAGCACTCCTTTAAACAAATGGAAACAGCAGCCATCTGACTGACTTGGGCAGGATTTATTTAGAGGACAGCAAATGCAACACCTCACCCTTTCCCCTAAGTCCATACAAATAGAGCTGTCCTCATAATATGGATTTTTCTCCAGACTTTATCAGATATTACCAGCCCTTTCCATGAAGTCCTGAAAACAGATCACAGATAGGGTTGGCCCTGCCTTTCCATCTCTTTCTATGCTGTGAGGTCGGTCCCAGCTGGTGAGCAAGAGAGGAGCATGGTGCTGGGTATCCCCTTCCTGCTCCAAAAGCTCTCCAGGACCCACCTCAATCACTCTGTGTCTTTCTGGGACACAAGGTATTGTCAGTGAGCTCATCGGGTTTTTTTTTTTGTTGTTTTGATTTCATGCAGTTCTGACCCATCCAACAGGGAAAGGGCAATGCCAAAGCAAAGAGACCCACACTCAAAGCAGAGCTGAGCTGCTGTCATGAATGATTCACAGCAGAGATGGTGTTTGGATCACAAAGTCACCTCCAAGGATTTTGTTTGCAAAGTGCCTTGGTTAAGTGAGCAGAGGCTCCGCAGCCCACAGCAGTTGCAGGAGGTGTCTGGAAGAAAGAACTTAAATTGTTTGCTCTGCATGTCTGAAAAAAGCCTCTGCTGGTTGGACTCAAGGATATTTCACAAAAAATGGAACAGAAGAAATATTTTAAAGAGGAAATCTGGATCACTAGATACAGCATTATTCTCCTAGCTCAAGTGTGAGCAGGATTTATGGTAAGATCATGCCTTCAACTATTGCTACCACAATGGTTACATCTACCCAGTCATTAAATACTGGATTACTGGAAAAGTTAAGTGCCTTTCATAGTAAAAAAAAAAGATGTAAGGATACTAATTTTACTGCTGGAGAAACAGAGAGCAAAGGCTTTATATCTCCCCAAAATCCTGGTCTGTGAAATGTGCATACTGGAAAACCACAATGTATAGAAAAAAAAGATACAAGATCTCAAAAAGCTAAAACTCTTTTATAGAAACACTTATGCACATCAAAACATTTCATCCCAGGCCACTGCCACTGCCACTGCAGGTAGCTGCTAATTAAAATCTGGTGTGCTATGGCTACCGTCCTTAAAACTCTGGCCAGCATATGTTTTACTTACCTTTTTCTTTCAGTTCCTCAGCTGGTCTGATAATATTTTCAAAATTCAGGTTTACGTTTAAAGATTGAGTCTAATAAGCTTGTACTATATATAAAGAGATTATAATTTATAATTTAAAAAAATTTTCGGACAAGACGTCTACAAGAAACCTGACCCAAGCCACACTGCCTTGTAATAGTACCTCTTAAAAATTCCTGACCTCCCACTAAACACTCCTGTAGACTTCCCTGCTTCAGTCCTCACTGAGTATCTCATATATGTCCCCTATAACATTACACAGGAGGAAATGAAATGGGGAAGTCATCAGCTCAGACAGACAAACAACAGCAATTATCTAGCACCATGTTATTTTCTCTTAGTATTAGCAAAACGCACAGTGAAGGACCAGAGACTCATGCAAAGGGTTTTGAGTCCCCTGCAACTTTTGGTGCATCTTCCCACTTCTTAAGAAAAGGTCCCTAAGAATATGGTGCCCTGGAAAAGGAGAGATGGCACTGGCTGCTCCTGTGCATACAGTGTGCAGTGAGTAGGGGCATGAGAAGCAGAGGCATGAGAGGTGGAGGCTCTGGAAGTACCAGCAGAAAAGCGAGGAATGCAGTCTCTCTCCAGTGAGCCCTGGCTCACAGGGGTTTTGTGCTTACATACCCGCAGCCAGGCTCAGCCCATGCTTGATGCTGCTGCTGCTGCACCCCAGCAGGACTTTTCAGGGACTCCTCCACTCCCTGACCCTGCCCTTGCACATTGTGTTTGCTGCAACAGAGGTTTTCCCCTGAGCAAGTGGTACTCTATGCTGAGGGCAGCATCTCCTCACCCAGTGGTTTCTGTGGGCCTGATGCTCCCTCCCTCCCCTTACGAAATGTGGAAGCTGCCTCCCTTCCCTGCATTACATCATCTCTACATAGGTTATTTGCAGTATGAAGTGCCAGAAGTGCTGAGCCTTGTCTTCAGGTTCTACTGCAGACCCTCACTGGGCAAACTGTAGCTGTGAGCCACCACTGCCTTCTTGGCATTGCTGCCACATCTGCCTCCCTGCAGCTGCAGGTGATGACCATGTTGGGAGTGGGATTGGTGTTGTACTGAGAAAGATATTTGCCAGTTTACAATTTGTGTCAGTATGGATTTCATATTTGCTAAAAAAGGACTTGCTTTTCTAGCTGAATAAGAGGGGGTTTATTTGTTTTTTATTCCTTGTGGTAGGGGTTTATATCTTCAGGAGCATTCCTGTAAGAGAGCTTTTGTGTGAGATCAGCCCACGGCATACCAGCAACTATTCACAATCACTAATAGGTAAAACAACTCTGGGATTTTAAAGCTTTTAACAAGACCTTGTCTAGACTGGTATTTAGTGGCAATACAATTAAACCATACTGCAAAAGAAAAAAAAAAGAGATCAAATTATTTCCATTACCTTTTGAAGTCACTTCTCCCTTGTAGAGGTCAGACCTTGATCTGATTTAAATCGATGCCCATCAGGTGTTACTCCACTGACACAGCAGCAGTGCAGAGGTTAGAGGGTTGGTCTGTAAGAGTAGCTAAAGCTATATTTGCAATAAATTAAGGGGTATTTTTTCTTTTATTATTTTTTTCTACAACCTTTGCCAAAGGAGTACCACAGCACGGAGTGGTGGCTCAGCACCTCGTTTGAAATTCCCAGGATGAAGATACTGGCCATAAATCTTCCCAGGATGCATGGATGTGTTTTCCATGCTTGCTTTCCATGAGCATCTCCTTGACCTTGCGTTGCTGCCCCCTGTGCAGACCCGCAATGTGGAGCAAAGGCTGGAAGAGGCTTTGCTGAAGGCGGATGCCAGTGGACTCCCACCAGCAATTGGTAGGAGGCTTTTCATCCATTCGATGTAACACTAACCCAGGGATAATTTCACCTCTGAAACAAGCTTGTGATGACCAGTCCAGAATGGGAAATGGCTGGTCCCTATATATATATTTCTCCCATATCATCTCTATTATCCTTTCCCTATTATGCTGGGAGGGATGGCTTGATGGCATTGCATTGCTCCTTGGGCCTTTGCAGCCTCCACATCAGATGCATCTCCAATGCCTGATACTCTTTCCCTAGATAATTAAACCTCCATTTGTTGCTTCCTTTCAACTCCAGATTTTAAAACTATACATTTTTTTTCTGTTAGGTTAGGATTGCTTCCAACTTCCAATCCCCAATTTAGATTACATGCTCAGAAACTAACTCCAAACATTTACTGTGTTTGAAGGTCACAGTGCTATTGATTGATTTCCAGTTATAATGTATGTTGTCCTAACATGAGTTAAAAACATTCTGGGCTAAATCCAAAAATGCTGGGATCAAAGCATCTGGACTTGTTGCTTTCATGTTTGGCACATAAAGGGGCTGGCAGTCACCAATGTGGTCTTGGCTGGGCTATAGTTGTTTTCAATCTCTGATGTGAAACAGTTGGGAATCACAGACCCTACAACAGTTATAGTGGACTAAATAAAAATTGGCTTAATAACCTGCCAAGCATTTGAAAGTGCCAGTCTCCACAGTTTTTCAGAACTTATTGGCTATGGCATATTTTCTTTTCTTTTCATTTCTCTTGGGTTTTTTTTTCCTCACTTTTTTTTTGTTAAAGAAGGAATTTTTTATAAAATTGGACTTTTTCAGTTGAGTGTTTGAAATAGGTAAACTCTTCATCTCATCAGACTCAATTTATCATCTTTGATCTGACTTCACTCATTCCTTTGGCTGTTTTATCTGATCTTTTTTAATTTTTGAAAAAAAATTATAAAAACATTTTCCCTATCTAACTTTTCACATAAGAAAATAAACAAGGACTGATTTCTTGGCTAGCCAGCCTTAAAGATAACCCAGCCCTGCATCTGCACATCAGCTTTTCACTTTCAAATTCACTTTAAACAGATTATCCCTAAAGTTTTTTTATTAGTCTTCCTAAAAGTCTTCTATTTATATTTGCTGTTTATAGAATAGCATCCAGAGGCCATTGTGCAATACACTGCACACAGTCAAAAGCCATCAAGCTCTCAAGACAAACAATGGAAATACTTTACAGATGGGAGCTGTTTTACGGATGGCTTATGGGGCAGGAGAGATGCGAAGGTTGGAGAGAGGAAGAAATATGGATGTTGGCCATGGTTGCGAAAGAAGCCTATGGTAAAGCCAACCACTTAACCCATGTTCCCATCCAGTTACTTCCCTATTAATTGATTTTCCTCTCTCACCCTTTTAGAAGGCACATTATATTTTTTACTCTCATGTTTCTAAAAAAAACCAAAGCACTGGTGTTTGAAAAATCTAACTCTTCATGCAGGTCGCATATTTTTCAGTCACTTTGGTTAATTTCAAGGAACTTTGTTTTGACTTTGGGACTGGTGCTTTGGAGCAGATGCAGGGGCTGCCCATGACGAGGGCACCCTGGGGCAGTACCAGGGAGGTTAATGCATTGAAAGATAAAGGTCTGCTCCCATTATTTCCAGCTGGACAGTGGCATCTCACTGCACATCAGGTTGAGGTTTGTGCTCAGACAGGTTTTAGTGTAGCCTATGGCTCAGAGACAGCGATGCTGCCTCTCTCACTTCCCACTCTTGACTGCTACTCCACAGGAAAAGGGAATTCCTTGTGGCCCCATCAATGGTCCTTCCTTGCGCCAGACTTCACGATTGATGCAATAAATGCTCTTTGATCCATCCCTGCGTGGCTTTCAGCAAACATCTCCCAAGGGGCTGTGCATCGCAAAACCCTTTTCAGCTGCCCAAGCTGAGCCGAGATTCCTTGAATTCATGCAACCAATATCACAGGGAAAAATAGGAGATAAAGCTCTGTATGGTCCTTAACCTCTGAATGAGGAGCAGGGTCTGCTCTGAATTTTAAGCAGCTCATTTTCAACATCTTTGTGAGCTTCCAATCAGTTCTGAGACAGTAAGACTTGGATTGAGAAGAGACTAAAAGCAGCTAAAACTAATGTTTTAGAGACAGTCAGGACATGAGGGATGAAGTGTTTAAGTAAAGAGATGATTTCAGTTCTGGTGTCTTTGGCAGGGCGAAATATCTCTTTAGGACTTGTAAGAATGAAAAAATGAATCTACCACTGAGAAAACCAACGTTCAGCATAAAAAACATATTTACCGTTACACGTAGTCTAGAGACATCTAAAAGTGAGATTATTTTATAGTAAAATGAATATAAATTTGGCCTGCTAAAGGATTTTATGGGCTTTTTTGTATTCAGGTGAAACATTATTAATTGGTGCTGTGTGTGGCTATATTTATACAGTTTGCTTTTCATATTGCCATTAGAAAACCCTATGCACATTCTTTCCATGTAAAATAATTTTGTAAAATAACTTAGTCCAACAGTTACACCTAGTCTGAGTATCAAAGATTTTTTTTTTTTATTTTTAATGTTTTGATTAGAAGTGAGTAAATGAGCATATGTGCAATTATATTTTGGGTGCAATAGCTTCAGCCACCACATTTTGGCATTTTACTTTATTAGCTAAAAGCTCACATATGGTTTCCATGTTTCCAATCTGGCTTTAAGGATGCAATGGCTGAATTAAGCAATGTTTCCCCTCACTCCAATTCCCTTAGATATACTTAAAAAGTCCATTTAGATTATAAAAAAAGTAAATTAAGGTTTATAATATTCAGAAGGTGGCCCATGGTAGTGACTAATACAGTGCTATCTTGTAAGTGCCCTTGCACCCTGCAGAAACTGTTAAAAGCCATGTTTCATAGTTTAAAATATTAAATCACTCCTATGATCCTGTGGGGCAGAGTCATGCCTGAATGCCAAACTATTTCTTTTATGAACAATGATGCAATTATATCTGCACTGGGTCTGCCAGATAATGGGTCACCCCGGGTGGCCACGGGGATTTGCAGGTCCTCCACCTCTTGATGTTGGACTTAAGATTTGGGGAGGACTTTGAGAGCCCCTGTTCAGCTCGGCCTGACAAAGCCTAGAAAAATGACCTGAGGAGAGGAGCTCATAGCTATTTGCATAGCCATGAGGGTGATCAGCAGGAGCTGAGCAGTGGATGGGACATGGGTCTGAGAGTGGAGCACAGCTCCAGGGAGGGCATCGTTGGGGAGAAATCAGAGTCCTCCTGTCTCAGAAATAACTACACTCAGGAGAACAATGGGACCAAAGTACCTTTATACATATATTTAAGCCTGAGGAGGTTTAAAAATATGCTTATTTTCACAAGGGAGATGTGTTAATTACCTCCCAATGCACAGAGTGTGGCTATAAAAGGGTCATGAACAACTCTGTATCCCATGGGGAAAGAAATTGCCTGTGTTTGCAGTAGAGGTGATGTGACTTGGATGTTAGAAAAACTTCCCAACTGCAAAGATCATGAAGCACTTAATGAAAAGAATGAAGTTAGCAAGTCCCTTAAGAAAAGGTTTTCAGTAACTGTGCAGGGAAACACGTCAGGCATGGTCTCAGCATCAGTGCAGCAGCTTGACTATGTGACCTGCCACAGTTCCAGCCAATCCTGCATTCTGTGAGCTCATGAAAATGCATCTAACATGGCTGGTAGCACAAGAACATGGGTCTTCTCTACTGTATGGATGCAATTTCAGAATATCTCTCTTTTATATTGCTCTTTTCCAGGCTACCAACCTAACTGATAAGCAAACTCCCATGGTCCCTTTTCTGGACTTCCTAATTTACTTTGTTCCACAAATTTTTGCTGAAGTGGAACAGATTCAACACGAGGTGACGTGTGCCCTCCCACTAAGGATCGATGTTTGCTGCTGGCAGTAGTTGTGACGTCAGGGGCTTTTTCAGAGCCACCTTGCGAGCATGGCCACTGTGTTTGGGTTTGACATGAGGTGTTCACAGACTGAAATAGTGTAATCCAATCTATATCATGTCTTACAGACACAATCAAAAAACGTGTAGACAAATACTGCACCCAGATCTCTACCAGTTATCATAGATGAGGTTTGGGGTCGGGTCGAGGTGGTAAACTGGTCTCTGTTTACAGTACTTACCTGAGTTTTTATTGACCAGTAAGCAATCTGCTAGAGCAAAGACCGAAGGATCAGAAATGCAGACTTATTTCTCCAGATCTTCAAGTTTCCACCTAAATCCATCCTAATCCTGCAAAACATTCAAGTTTGAACATACATCATATCCATAGGTACAGTTAAGTATAGGATTAAACAATCCCCTGGGCAGGGTCCCTATGTTACTAAGGCATTGGCTGCTAGTCTTGGCTCTTTTTTCAGCTAAATTGAGATGGGAAAAGGTTTCTACACTGGGATGAAGCCAAGGGTTTTTTCTCTCCCTTTCTCTCTCCTCCCACCCTCCCCCCTCTACCAGAACATGATAGATGCCTGACAGCTTTCTATCTTGCTAATATCCTGGAATTTACGTCTTTGTATGCAGGATTTTCAAGACCAAATCTCTTCTCAGATGCATTCAGCTGAGGGTTGCAATTCCAGTTCTTGCACATGTGAGCTATTCTGACCACTGGGCTATTTAAAGCAGAAGCATTCTTGTGATTTGGGTCAATCACAGACTAAAAAGTAGAGACAGTGGAAGGTACGGTCTAAGTTCACCTGATCCTCCACAGAGCTTTGGTCTTGACCAATGATTTCCTAAAATTTTATTTTAACTCAAGTGTCTTAACAAACTGTAAACATTCCATTGATATTTTAAAGGGAGGACACAACTTTGTTTCAGTTCTTTAGAGACATCAGACTCTCATAACTTTGCCTGGAGTCATGAAGAAGAAGGTGACCTCATCTTTTCTGAAAATCAGCTTTATGTATCATGTTTGCAAATGGAATTACTGTCTGTGATCACTTTTATAAATGTAGATCTTGGAATTCTTCCCTTCTTAGTACAAGCAAAATGAAATAATCAAAACATTGAGAGTTTGGAGAACAAGTGAATATTGTGTTGAAAATTCCTCATAGTGTCTGGACTGGTCCACATGGACATGCAATCTGCAAGATCACGAGATGCTACAGCCCTTCTGCTGACACTTGAAAAAACCATTACAAGGCTTTACGAGGAAAACAAAGTAATGGAAACATCCGTTCAAAAGGAACGTTTCCAATCACTGGTACTCCATTCATTACAGGCCTGAGTGGTTCCAGAGACAACAGAAAACTATGCATTGTTACAATGCCAAGAACAAGAGAGGCAATACGGATGTTGCGTTGCTTCTCACTCATGGTAATCTTGAACATTTTCATGCCCTTCCCATCTTGCTGCACTGTGTTCATCAGCCAGGAGGTTACTGCCATTGCCTCACTTGTGACCAAATGCCTGGTGCCGATCTGGGGGTGGTGAGGGTGTTGCAGGCCCCTTCCAGGCAGATCCAGGTTGGGCTGGGGCACTGGCATCAAAACTGTGTCTGCTTGCACTGCCCCAAGAACAACACAAGGCATTCACTTAACAGCAGGCAGATACTGGGCAGAGTTTCTCCCTAATATGTTGTCAAGCTAAAAAGCTTTTATAGGAGGTAATTTTTTTTTTTTTACAGGAGATAAAAAACCAGCAGCCATTTAATTAACAATACCTTAAGTCGTTCCTTTAGAGAACCACATGGCTGAAGTTTTCCCAGGTCCACTGTGATAATCTTGTTAAAATTTGGACAGTATAATTTAATCTTTGTTCTGTAAACCAGACTTGGACTAATTCCCCAGCATCACTGCAGTGTGGCATTACAGAACAGATACTCCAGCATGGTGAATATTTGAACTATAAGTCACCTGTATTTTCAAAATACTTTCACAAGCACTTTCAAAAACTTCATCTCAAGGCCCAGGAAGGCACACAAAATAGTGTAGTGCTGTGGTCTTTTTCAGAAAGCGATGCAGTAGCCCTTCACCAGAGCTTACCTCCAACCTGTGGCTAACAGAGGGGTGGGTGAACAATTTCGGATGGGTATCCAGGAGACTTCTGCTTAAAATACTCTCTGCTTCACCAGGAAAGGCAGAAATAACCCTACATTATCCAACTTTACCTGCATTGAGTTCAATGGGCTAACGGACCATAGCCAGGAGGGCACCAGCTGCCACAGCCCAATATGTGAAGTCCACCACAGTCTACTGGAGTTACCAACTTCTGTTGAGTTTTGACCAAGCCAGAATGGGTTAAGAAATGGGTATATCTGGTGAAATTGCACAACTTGTAGTGTTTTGGCACTACACATATTCCAAACTAATGATCTTGGCTGAGATAGGCTTTTTTTTTTTTTTTATCTTTCCTTTTTGGCCTCTTATAACTTAAGCTTACCTAAAAAATCATGGAAAGAATATTTATCACTTTATGCCAGTTGGTGAAGATTAGTATTTGCAAAATTATTTTTGTCATGCTATTTCATGTTTTGCTGCCATCTTCTTGATCTCTTAAATGTAGAAATAAACAAATGTCCATACATCTGGGAGTAGATTTCCAAGCAGAGCTCAGCAACAGCTTTTTTTCCTTTTCTGACTGCTCAGCACCCACAATGGGGCCAGATTTTAAAGCCAGTTCAGCTAAATCAGGGCCAGGTTTCCACAGAAACATGAAGATCCAGAGGCTCCCATTGTGACAAATATACACAGATTCAATGTTTAACTCATCCTCCCACCCAAAAATGATAAAATGACATAGTAACATAGCAGTAATAACATCAGCTATCGATAACAACAGCAACAACCCTATGATGGAAGCGTAAACAGCTGGAAGGAATGTTGGCCATGGAGGGCGATTGCTCAAGTCCCCAGTGAAGACCTGACTGTTTTCTTATGTTCTTGCTTGGCAAGTTACGGCATTATCAAGATACTATTTAGTGTTTGAGTTAGAGGATCATTTCTAACATGCCACTGATTCCTAGGAACATAAGAAATCCATTGGGAAGAGAGCTATGCCGTTGGTAACTGCTCTTCCTTGCCGATTTACTAGGTCTAACCCTGATTTATGAAGTGCAGCGCTGGACAGGATGTTGCCAGTTGAGCTTGTATACAGCATGTCAGCGACAGAGTTTAGGGATGACCTGTGTCCTGCAGGGAAATGGCTCTGCACTGGACAGAAGATGATCTGAACAGGTGTTTTCCATCTCCAGCTTCTATGGTGAATTGTGTCGTTCATTTTGACGACTGCCAAGTGCACATTTAATTGGATAAGAGAGATAGTTGGGTGAGCAAAGCAGGGAAATCCTGCCCTTAGTTATACAAATAGCCTGATTAATTTCTTTCCTCTACGATACCGCCTGTTTTGCTTTTCCTTTCCACAGACATTCGAATGAATTAAATTAACAGAAAAACAGTTCCATGGTCTCATGCAGAAGAGTTACTGGAAAGCATTTTTGCACGCACAAACACTTGTGCTGGTAATCAGAGGAAAATAATGTCACGTACCAGATAAACTGCATGGTCAGATGTTGGGTATCTGATCAACATCTGAATACAAAACAGAGGAGTAGAAAATAGGCACGTCAAAAAACTATTTGTTGAGAAATTGATGAGAAAAAAAATGATGTTATGCAATACAACTACCTAGACCATCTACCTTTTAAGAAATTGTATAGCATGTTAGGGACAACATTCATTGTGTGCAATGGCTTTACATGCCACATGTTTTTGGTAAGACTTTTTTCCCCCAGTTTTATATATTTATATATTAAAAAAAACAACTCACACTTATTTGCTCACTGTTTGTAACACTCTGCAACTTTAAAAATTCTTCCTCCCCAGTGCAAACATACTTCCTCAGAGAGGCAGCAGCAGAGCCCTGCTAAGATGCTTAAGAGGAGGTCAAGAGAAAAGCCATTTACCAGGGGAATCTCTCTCACTCCTTAATACATTTTTATTACTACCTGTGCACACAGTGCCCTCTCAGAGGCTAGATGAATAAATATGCCTCTTTTGAGCAAACATTTATAATGCTATTTGAACATGGAGGAAGAACAGTTTCAGCTTAAAAATGATCCTAGCACCGTGTTTACTTTTTTTTTCCCAAGCTGCAGTTAAAATGAAAATATCCAGACAGACATTTAACATGAGGCTCGGAGAAGCATGTTTCTTTTGGCCACTTCTACTACAGAATTTCACCTAAAAATCAAATTCAAAAGATTGGGATTGGGGAGAAAAATACAAAAGAAAGGTTTGTTTGTAGATTAATTACTCTGCGCATAACCATCCAAAAACATCAATGTAATTGTTCATTAATAATAGACTTGGAAGATACTTAGAAATGTTTCTCTTTCTTTGAACTTTCTGAAGGCAAACAGAGTCCTTGAGCTGGCAACGTACTTGTGCATAGACTTCACTTGGAGCAAAGGGGTGCCCTTTGTCTCCTCCTGCACCACTCAAAGTCCAACAGATAAGGCTCTGGTCCATTTTGGGGCACACTGGGCTCAGCCCTTGGTAGCAAATCTGTCCCTTGGCGAGGAGTTTTCTCCCTCCTTTTCACCTCTTCGCATCCAGGTTTTAAATTTCTGAGGTCAGGGAGCAGCTCTTATTTCATAAGATGATGGAAGCATGAGCTGGACCTCTGGACTCTATCTCAGCAACATTAGTAATGCCAGTTTCAAAGAGAACTCCTCACATACTAAAAGTTAAGCAGTGCTTAAGGGTTTTCCTGGCCGGGGACCGGAGGAGGGTAATTAGGAACCCTGTCCACTGAGCTGTGAGAAACTTCAAATCCCACTGACTTCACTGGCACTTCAGGGCACTCAGCACCTTCCAAGATTAATTCCTCAAGCAGGGAGAGGTCTAGAAACATATATATTAGAGCACTTTACATCTTCAGCTGCAGTAGGACTCTTTCTGGTGAGCTTGACAAAGTACAGATTATATATTACCCCATGCCATAAACTTCAGCAATCTACGAATTCAGAAAATACCCTGTTCTATTACTCTCCTTGCTTTGACATGAAATATTAAACACCGCTTACCAAAGTAACATTATTGAACACAGATGTCCGCTATCACATTCAAATTGTCCAAGTCAATCTGGGTTTATGTATTTTCTTTACTTAAGCGTTTGTATAAACCCAAGTGTGCCCTGACAGTAATGATTTCACAATATAGTACATTCAATTAAGGAGACAAATATGCATTTACATTTTTACTGAACTTGTGTCACACACACACACAAGCTCCAACTTATTTTTGACGTTTGGTGGAAAATAAAGGAATAGAAAGGGTGCCATCTACTGAGTGACTCAGACATTTTTGAAGGTTGAAAAATTGGCCAAATTACTAATACGCTTGTTCCAGTTAAAAATAAACAAATGTTAAAGCTATATTTATAAGCCTGTGGGAAGATATCCATAGATACTGTTTACCTTATCAAGTCACTCAGTGATTAGAGCCAGGGTGTAGGAGACACCAGCTCCCACTCGCTTTTGTATCTCAGCAGGTTTGAATCAATCTATTCCTCTGGAAAACCCAACCAAAATGAATCAGTCTCTGTCATCAGTCTGTGAATATATTTTGCAAGTAATGGATGTGATATTCAACACAGGAGAATCAGGAAGCATTTCACCATCAACACAAAACGTTCCTTGGGACCCACATCGTTTAGCAATCTGTCACTAATTGGAAATATATGCTGTCAAATAGCTTGCACATAAAGAGTATCAAACAGATGAGAATTAAGTAGATATCTAAATTTACAAACCCACTGAAATAGTTTATCAAGGCCCAAGAATGAAGACAGGCTCTCAGTACAACCTCAAAATGCAGTGTTGCTTTTTGACATCCAAGGTACAGCCCAGTCTTCAAAATCTGGCAGTATGAGGCAGAGATATTGAAAGTGTTGTGCCGGTATTGCAGTTTCCTCACCTGGGGAAATTATCAAAACAAACTTCAATGTTGCCTTGATATCATACAGAGAAGCTGCCAGTCATGGATTTTCATTAGCTGGAAATCTATACAGCCTGGTCAATATTGATTTTCACAAGGGGAAGTCTACCATGCCTGCCAAGAGCTCTAAATACACCTTGAAGCAGAATCCTCACACCTCTGATACATCATGAATTTCTGTCTGGTCTGAACTGAAGCTGACAACAAAGCAGCACCTTCAGAGGGATGGGGCAAATACAAGAAATCCTCCTGACTGGCCACCAGTGCAGCTCTTCCGCAGTGACTTTTGCAGTGTCTTTACTGAGAAGTTAGGATGTGCCACAAACAGTTTGTTGCTTAACTTTCTTCCACAAAAGCTACTTATGCTGATTTTCTTTGAGAAAGTTGCACTTGTCACTGAGTGACACTCCTCCTGAATGCTTACACAGCAGGGGAGAGATGCTGCATGCTGTCAGGAGTGCCCTGTGTCAGGGGAATGGCAGGAAAAGCAAAAGTTTGAGATGTTTTCATCTCTAATGAAGTAGGTCAGATTGGGGACTAAAAAAGGAAAGGTTAAAAGCTAAAAATCACAAGGCTGGGCAAACAACAACAAACAAGACTTTTAATGCTATGCTAAGGAGGAACAGAAGCATTATTTTTCACTCATGGACCACCTTGTCTTCCCTAGTGCTGGTTTCCAAAGGATCCCAAATGTGTGCCCAACATACCCCATTAATCCCTCCCTGCTGAATGTAAGCTCAGCTTCACTGAGCCCTCACCAGACCTGCAGATGCAGCTTTATCTTGGTCTTTGCAGACGCAAAGAGACCAGAGGTTTCCACAGGTATCCTGTGTATTTAAACGTTTGCCAAAATCTCTGGTGTTGGGGACTGGTGTAGCAATAACATACTCTGGAAAATAATTGTGAAACATTAACAAGTCCTTATTGTTAACAGGTGTTTCTGGCAGAGATTCCTTCAGGGCAACTTGGACAACACACCACAGTTGAGCTGGTAATGGCATTTTTCCCAGAGGGACCTTCAAAGTCTCCTGTGTGGTGCTTTGTATTCCTGGCAGCAGAGTCAGGAAGAAACCCAGTTTTCAACATCCTCCTTCATGCATACTCAACATAAAACATTCATTTATCGGCTGCAATGTTTTTCACATCTCCCACAACTTGGCACACGCTTATCACGTGAGGGCTGTAGCGCAGGACACTGAAGCACCATTTATGTACCCAAGATAACAGGCGCCGCTCATTTGTCCCTTTTGCAATGTCTAAAGTGTTCAGGCTGTTTTCTCCTTGCACAAGCACTCATTGAGATATGTATTAAAATGGATTTTTATCTCTGTGACATTTAGGAGAAATCATTCTGTCCCAAGTCCATACACAGCTTTTTTTATTTTTCCCAGGGGAGGAAGCCCTTGGTCTCTAGAGGACCCTGTGTGGTAGTGAAGGGTGTTGCACCCCTGGGAGAACCACTGGTTTTTATGCCTAAAAGGAAAAAAGAAAAGAAGGAGAAAAAAAAAAAAGGGCAGCTAAACTTTTTTAAGAGAAAGTTAACTGCAAATTCATCATGATGGTATATTTAATTTTTTAGAGTTAAAAAATGGATTTAAAGGGCTGGATGCACTGTCCCCAAGTCACACATCACCGTTGTCCCTCGTAGATAGCACATTATCAAAACAGTGACACTGGACTATCAAATTAATATGCAAAGCTTCCCAAGGGAAGTAAAACCAACAGCAGAAGGGCTGGCAATGAGAAACCAAACCAAAACACTCCCTAATAACCCTCTTTTCAAAGAGATAAAGACTTTTCAGGCACTTGACTTCCACCTTAACTTCTTAAGTAACATATCTTGGAGAAAAGACTCCTGTTGGACCAGAGGGGAGACTTTGCTACAACAATAGCTGTGCTGGCAAACTCTCTCCTTTCAACACATTCTTGAGTTTGTATTTTAAGTGGTTTTGCCACATTGGCAGCCAAAAATAACTATTTTCTGATCAAATTCACTAGTTCTTGTAAAAATTTTAACATGCTAAATGTGACTGTGAATAGTTCTAACAGCCCTTCGAAGTGCCTGTTCAAACCTCTTGCTTTTGAGAGGGTGGAGAAGGGCTCCACAAAAAGTTCAAGCAGAGCAATGCCCTGGCCAGAGTGGTTTGTTGTGAGGCTGCTCCTGCAGCATTCCCATCCCACATTACCCAGCAATACAGCCTGTATTTAATGTGATATTATTAGACTTGCTATTCTGTGCTTCGTATATACCCTTAAGGTTAAAGCAATAATTAAAAGCAGCCTCCTCATGTGCATGGCAGTGCAATGCCAAGATCCACAACGGCTACCACAACATAAATACCAAATAGAAAAGGGAAAAAAGCAAACCAACAGGCAGGAATTACCTTCACACAGCCTCTGCTTGCACCTATCTTATTCTTCGCTAATGACAAACAGCAAGGAATCCTACTGCATATCTTATAGGACACATAAACCATTTAAAAATGGATTTCTGGTTGAAAAAAGCTCCAGCTGCAAAACCCAGAGAATTTTCATTAAGACACTTTGTAAGTAATTTATAGCATGCTAAGACCTACAAAATAACAAAGAAATAACAGGCCAGTTTCTTGTTAATGAGAACTGGAACAACAAGACAGAGTCAGTGGGAACATGCAACATTTCCACCCCAAATATGGCTTAACTTTACCAGGGAATGTGCACTTGGTTAAGTGCTCCCATGATGGAAAACCTCCACGACATCTTCAAAGGAGAGGACAGAGACGAGACAACACTTGAAGTTTCATAAAAGGTTTCCTTCATGCTTCTGAATGAAGTAAGGAGGACTTGTAGGTAGAAAAAAACATTGGTGCAAAGTACAGAAACTTCTGCAAATTGAAAAACCGCAAATTTTACATTGCATTTGGTACGAGGTCTGTGCAAGCACTAAGGCCATGTGAGCAGAGATGGATCTCAGTTGTTGTGGACAAACATGGTGGTCTTGGGACAGGACCATCTCCTTGCTGCGGTTGTGCTCAGATGTGCTATGGCCTACAACGGATGCAAGTTAAGTCGTACGCTCCTATATTAGTTACATAGCTAAGATCTGACCTGTGAGGAGCAACGAGTCTAACTCTTCAATCACTTACACTAAGAAATCACAGACCATAAAATAATTAATTAGCTTAATTACTATTAGGCCCTTGGAGTCACTAGGGGGAGACATGAGTATGCATCTTAAGCCAAGATGTTACGTCTGGGCTTGAAAAAACACCCAGTAGATGATGGCATGAAGCGTTTTAAATATTAACTATAATATCTGCACCACATGCAGTTTCTCAAGATGTTTTGCTGTCATCAGCTTACTAAAAGATAAAGATTTATTGGGCTATTACTGAAAAGGAAGCTAGATGCTGCCAAATGGCATGGACAGTTAGATGAGTAGTTGCTGACATCTTTATTCATATATAAAACAACCCAAATGAGTTGTATTTTTTAAAAAACTACCATGCTTGAAGAAATCAACAAAGCAATGCCTTATCATACAGATTTTTAAGCAATTTTTAAATAATATGTGGGCTTTGGACAGTTTTTTTTTTTTTTTTACTGTGTGCATACAGAATACTCTATTAGCACCCTGTGAACTTCCAGTGCTGACTAAAATAAGAGATATATAGTGCTGGCTACAGACTGGTTTAACAGTGACTGAAGATGGTGAGGGGGCCATACCATGGAGCAATGTTTCCCGGGTCACGATCACAAGACCATTTTTATTCCAGTGCCATATATCTATTGCAGGCAGATATGAACTTTTCAAGTACTGCAAAGAGATGACATTTTTTCAAGGTTTTAGACAGACCAATGCTAACTCTGCACAGGTTGAGAATAACAACCCACTATGTCTACTTTTTGATCAACCCTTCATGGCAACCATTGGGATTGAAACATTAGTGCAATAACTTCCACAATCTTTTTGAATAGTTTAAATACTGCTTCTAGTAAATAGAATAAGTTGCAGTGATTGTAGAGCTATCTTTATAATGCATGTTAAATTGACAAACCAAATTAATTATTTAACAAACTTAATTATTCTACTCCATGTTGAAAACTTATATGAATAATGAAGTAAATCACACATGATGACAAAGGCCTGCAGTACTACACAGCTCAATTTAGAAGTGTTTGCTCTAAAACTTAGAAATAAGTCCAAGCCTGTAGAGCTGCTGTCCCAGAAGCTAGTTAGCCATATCTGTTCACTTTTTCTCTGACAGCTTGATATACTGTCCCCCGCTTCTTTTGAATTCAATTTAGCATGCTACTTCCAATTAACCAGCACACAATTATTCCATTATTTGGCATTAAACAGGCACATATGTTCCTTTAGCTCCTGCCAATGTGAGAAGACAATACCCCTAAGGTGAACTGGGCTATTTGTTTGGCGAGTATTAAGCTCTGGGAAGTGTCCAAGAAGGTTGATGGAAGCCTGCAGGTGTGTGGTTTCAAATACCTTCAAAGAGCTTCATGCTCAAGTCTTCCAGAAATGTTACACTTCATAACCATCCTCGTCCAGTAAGATTTATGCTGTGTTTTGAATACTTCTAATACTCTGGAGTCTGAGTGCCAGAAACCTCTATTTATCAGGCTCAGTCACTGGACAAGTTGCTCTGTTCAGGGATCATATATAAACCCATTTATGTATAGGCTATTATTTATCCTATACAAACTACTAAAAGCAGGTGTGATTTCAATGTGTTTGCTCAGAAAGTGAATTAGTTTAATAGAATAAAGTTTCATCCACAACATAAGCCTACTGCTTTAAGACTATCAATGAGGAGAAAACAAGGACAAGTTTTAATGGTGTTTATATAAAAAATTAGCATCCTTTCACTATGATATGTGTACAACAGAAGGTACAGTACAGTTTTGAGATACATCCCACATATTCTTTGAAGGGCAGTTACAAATTACAAAGAAATAATATTGCTATGCAAGTGCTCATTAAAAGTAACAAAAAACCCCAGAATAAACAATTTATGCTCTACAAGTCAGCAAGTCTTTGTTTATAGCTGGAAATTGCCTTACACAGTAATAGAATTTAAAGCCTTGACCCTGCAGCCACAGGTCAACATGCAGAAAAAGTACTTCAAGGATTGTGGACTCAGAAGGTCTATTGGCCTAAACACTTTTTTAAAATAACACAGGGATGCGAGGATGGAGTTTTCTTGGTCCACCAGTTCTCTCAAAGACTCTTCCTAAGCTTTTCTTTGCTCTGATAAGAGGCTGAAGTCTAACAGACGCATTGTGATTTGTCACTGTTAGATCAATATTATGAGGCACGATGGCTTCAAAATGTGTCTTTGGCTAAAGGTATAATTTCCATGTTTGTCCCATTGGCAACACCTGATACTCTGATGGTTATTACTTACCCAAACAGAAATCTGCAGCCAATCAAAATAATATGATTGGCAAGAAACCTGGGCAAACTTTAATAGCTATGGTTCTTCAACATAAAAAGGATAAAAGTGGAATAATAATTTTTGGCAAGGGAAGCGGGGAATTTTTAGAGTTCTGATTGTTTTCCTCTGAGGATAGTGTTATAAATACTGAAGTCTAACTTAAAACATGTTGTTCTGGTTTCATGAATTCATATTTAGTATGATTCGGCCGGACCCACTGAGTTACACTCAACTCATTTCCACTCTTCTCAAAGTGAAGTTATCAGGAATTCACAAGGTAAAAGAGTGGGATTTGGCACAGAAACTGCATGGCCAAAATAATTGAAATGTCTTCCTGAAAGGAGTTATCTTTACATGCAAGCGTGTTACAGGAAAGCATAATTAATTTTAGCTCCTTGGGAAATGAAGACCCAAGAAAGGCATTCACCAAGATGGAAGATGGACATAAATTTAAATATAAAAATCTATTTTCACTGACATTTTCACTTTCATTTTCAATAAGCTCCAGTGCTATGTTCAGGACAGTATCAGCCTGACAGTTTTTCACTGGAATCTGATGAAGCAAATACACAGAGTTATATTATTTTTGTAGTAATTAAACTCATTTGCCAGAAAATCAATCTATGGAAAAGCAGATTTAGAAGTTTTTCCATTTAAAAAGTCTATGCTGTCTAATATAGACTATTTTGTAGGCAAAGAATTAAGTAAAACTGTTAATTTGCAGTAAGAAGGAGAATCAAAAGTATTAATGACATCACAAGCAAGTAAACTTCCTTAATTAATAGCTAATGACATAAAGATTTGGCTTGTCTAGAAAACAGAATCCTGTAAACATTTTTCCTGCCTTTTGAAAGAAGTGAAAACCTTCGCAAACAAGAGAGCCAAGAAAAGACATTCAAAACTACCCCAATCAAAATTAATCTTTTAATATTTTTGAAATATTTAACTTTGATTTTTACTTTTATATGATTTTACTTCAGTATTGGAACAAAAAGTCACACTGTGGCCCAAGTAAGAATGATTTGTTTGATGGCACAGAAGTGAACTTCTTTCTCCAAGGCATTAACATGAAAAAGCTAAGAAGTATTTTGGAAGAAGAATGAATAAAAAGGAATATTGCATATGAATGGTTTTGCATGAATTGGCATTTTCCAATTTAAAAAAGTTTGCTGAAATAATTCCCAGGCAGATCTGCTCGGGCCTCTAATTCATTGGCACAGTATCAGTCACTTAAAATACGTGTTTCATCATGTACCTAAAATTCTCACATTCTTTCAAAATATTTAATACAAAAATCTTTTACTTCCTTTACACTACATATTTACAATTCTATCATCAAGGTACTGTGGAAAATGTAAACAAGTATCCACAGGTGTAAATAATATGGCTTAAGAAAGTTTCCCCTTTGATCAGCTGCTCTGATCACATATCAGTACACGCAGACAAGAAAAAAAAAAGTATATTTTATAAACTGTTGTCAAACAGCAAAATCTAAGTTCTTGAGGTTTATGCATTAGCTGCTGAATAGCCATACCAGACATGGGACATCCTTCCCTAAAATGAAATGTCCAGCTTACTGGAATGGGGCCAGTGGAGGGTCACTGAGGTAATCGGGACCTGTACAGATGGATCTGAGGGATCACAGTTTGTTCAGTCTTCAGAAGAGAAGACCACAGGGAGGTATTATTGCTGTTTTCAACTACCCCATGGGGGCTGTAGATGAGATGAAGCCACACACTTCACAGAGATGCACACTGAAAGGATGAGAAGTGGTGGACCAGAGTTGAAACTCAGGAAATTCTGATTAGAAACTAGGAAAAACAATTGTGAGCATGAAATTTTCACTGGGACATGGGCTCGAAGAGGTGGTGGGATCTCCATCCTTGGAGATCTTCAGAACTCAACAGTATGTATTTCTGAGTAACCTCATTTAATGCTGAAGTTGACCAGCCTGGACCTTCAGAGGTCTGTTACAACTTCATGATTCTAGAAAAAACCTTGATTATAGCACGATACTTGTATTACTACTGTATTTTGTCTCTGCAGTAAATACACAGCTAAGATCAAATACATCAATTGCTTAACTTGGGTCATCCTTTTCCAGCAGTTGCTAAGATTATATTTAATTATCTCACATGAGATATACCTTATCAGTTGCAGTTCAGTTAAATTGCCCCAAATTCACATAATTGTAGGATCAGACCCAGGCCATCATGTCTTCAAAAGGACATTTAAAATGTTGCGGCTGACAGTAAAGCCTTGCTGATAGTCATGCACTTCTGACTAATTCTGGGATAACAAAAATCTTGTTACATTTACCTAAAGTAAACTTTCCAGGACATTCATAGAGCTCTAAAGAAGAAATGACAAGGGATCAACACTAGCCCCTGTAATTTCCTGGCTGAAGGCACAGCTGATTAAATTTTACACATTCACAGGTATCTTTACTGTGTTTAGGATGAGTTTCAATACCTCAGAAGCAATGAATAACAACAATAATACTTCCATGAAGCTTTAAAAACACATACCAAAACTGTATTGCTTCCAATAGATCACAGTTTTGATTAAAATCCCAGGAGAGCAAGCATTACATGCTTCATACTGGACAGTTAATGCCTGATGATGTATTTAAGACATCAGGTGAACCATGGGATAGAACTGTTACTTCACCTACTCATTATCCAACTGCAACAACAAAAATCATCTTTAAAAATCATAAGTTACCAACAATTATTGTCACTTTGCCTCTTCCAAGACAAAAACCTTCACTTGCAGAGTTGCTATTTGTTATGGTGTGTGAATGGCAGTGTGAACACAAGACCTGGAACAGCACGTACTGCCACGTCTAATGAGCTCATGGTCCTGACACCTTTTAGTAAGTGCACTTCTGATATACTCAAGAGGTTACTACACAGGTTTTGTAACTCTCAACCGACAGAGAGGTATAAAGAGGTACTTAAACCTTTTAGTTTGGTTAACTCAGAATATTAAAATAGAGAGCATTATTTCTTTATAATGACTTAGTCCTACATTAAAGAACAACCTGAATAAACAGACATAATAGCACCAAAATGTCTTTGTTTTCTTAAGTGACCAACAGCAGCTGTTGCATGGTATTGGGACTTTTTAAAGCTTACTTAAACTATTGTGCAGTAAAAGCACATTATAATCCTTTATATAAAGAACACAGAGATTAACTTTAAACATCTATTCTTGCTTACTATCTGCTTTCTCTATCCACGATCAAACGTTTCTCTATGTTAGAAGGTACTGTTTTATAAGAACTGCTGCACAGTTTGACTTGACAAACCACTGAGAAACGCAACTGACGAGATGGGAGAACACAGAAAGCCAGAAGAGCCTGGCAGACGACACCATGCTCTTTGGAAGATAGACTCAGACATAAGAAGATACAGATGGAGACTTGTCAATCAGTCAATCCACACCAGAAACCTGGTACATATTCTTAAATTAATTAACAACTTATCACAGACTGCGGTGGATTCTTTTTCAGTCGAAAGTTCAAAATTAGATTTCTTGCTTCTCTAGAACACATGATGTTACTCAGAGTGTTAATTTGGTGAATCCCACTAGTTTCTGCGCATTGAGATTTTGCAGTGGATCCATGTTGGCCTCATAATCCGTAAAAGGCTCATCAAATTTCAGGCTGGTTGACAAGCAGGTTTAGAAAATCACTTCTACATGGTGTGGCTCACTGCAAGTTGGCAAGTTATGTACTGCTTATCCTGATACTCTTTTGAGCTGGTCTTACTAACATGTCCAAGCTTTCACACAATGAATTATACATCAGAAAGAATGTCCACAGCATATTAATGGAAGCATAAGAGGTTAGGAACAAATACATGAAACAGATTCAACTTTTTAAAAGGATCCAGCTACTAAATGGCCTCTGTAGTCTTCCATAAGAAGTGTGAATTCTTCAGTACAATTCAAACTGAATTGAATAGCTCTTTTCATATCCAAATTCAAATACCATTTGTGCATATAAAACAGTTCATTTATTAGTCCAAATGTTACTGTTGTAGAGCTCTTGGAAAAATATTCTCTCTTTCTTGAGTTCGTTCTTCATAAAAACGAAGCTTTGAAGGGCCACCTAGAGAATTAAGTAGAAACATTGTTTCAGGTCTATATAATGTAATACTGAAATATTACATAGATTATCCAATTTACACTTCAATAATTCAATAAATAGCACTCTTCAAAAAAAGGCAGAGGGCTGAGTTACACTGCCCTCCTCACAGAGGCAGAGAGTAGGCAAAACAATAAAACATCTCTCAAATTGAAGGTTCCCAAAGTGTTTCCAAAACCAAATGCAGAACTGAATGGTTTCACCACCAAGCCAGTCGTGATTAGACCGCAAACAGAAGGAAACTTTCACACAATGAAATTCTCCTCGGTAAGAGGAGGAATTATCTAAATACAAAAAAAAAATCTCAAATCCTTTTGTGATAATGCAGTCAGCTCTTTAGCACTCTCTCAAATCACTCCAAGTCTGTTTTCCAATATTTTATCTCCTCATCTGGCTTGTCACATCTCACCATGCTGTTCAAAACCTGACACACCTACAAAAATTAAGTGAATGTGCGGGCATGCGCAGCCAGTAAACCTCCTTATTCATCTTACAGAGGCTTTGGGCAGCAACTGTTTCAGGGCAAGACTTCATACTGGCAATCTTAGAAGATTGCACAGCTGTATTGGAGGCAGCCACAGGAATCCCTAAGCAGGCTGCACAAGATCTTCAGTTTGCAGCCTGCTCTGAGGGGAAATCATTGCACCGAGTCAGTTCAGCTTGGCCAAGACCTCCCAACCACCTCGAATGACTGCTGGCATTTGCAGTGTCCCCTGGCATTTGCACCACCAGGCTCCTGGACCCTTAGGAGGGCAGCAAACACAACCACAAGTTTTACAAGAAAAGCTGCTGCTATAACAGGCTCCAAGTTTTTCACCAGAGATGGAAGTACAGGATGACTTCTGCCTCACACAGCCTGACACAGAAACTGTGGTGGCTGCTGCTGGGCACTATGTTTGTAGCACCCGGGACTCATGTTTTTACAGGGTTGATAATACTGTAAAAATGATCCACTGACCACCACCATGGTCAATGCATGATTTCTTCTGCTGAGAAAGTCTGTGCATCTCCAGCTTCTGTTACCTTCTTTGCACGTTGGCCCCATCCACGTGGCTGGACATATGCAGTTCCCATTGTACGGATTGCACCGTGATCTGCTGGCACACTGGCATCGCAGGGAGCAGTCGGGGCCGTAATGGTCTGACCTGCATTCTGGAAGAACAGAAGTGTTAGGAAAAGGGTGAATGTGTCTTAGTAGTCTCTCTGTTCTCTGGGATCAGGAAGCTGCTTAGACACCTACATCTGTTAGCATTAAAACATGACATTTTGGAAAGCCTTGCAGTCTTCAAGTTTCGTCTACCACATGGTCTGCCCAAACTGCAGCCCAGCTGTCCTGAAGAATTTCCCAGAATGGAAATCATTACTGAAGTAAATCCAGGGGTTGACAGCCTAACAGAAAAGATCTTGGGATTTGCTCACGAAAGTTACTGTCAGTGTCCTGGATTCACACTGTCTCCTGCACGGCTTGGCTGTCAGGGTAGGACAGCAAAGAGCCTTCACTCAGAAAATGTGAAAATGAAAATTATTCCATTTTATATATACTGTCATATCTTATTCCAGTTGCACAGTTCCTGGCAAACTAAACTCACAGAACACCTCACTCCCAAATACGAATACACTTTATACCTACAGTGATACGTTCCCATTGCAATTTTTTCTATGCATTCAGAATACAGGAATGAAGGAAAAGTCAGCAACAGGTTACAACACAGGGTGCTAAATACACTGTAAACAACAGCCCTCTCTCCCTCACTTCACTAAAAAATACCGTGAATAACCAAGGCACTTGCTTTCTCACACAGCCACCATTAGGTAAATAAAAGTGCTGCTGCGCCCTGCATCAGCTGCAGCCCCAACACATGGGAGAACTTTCCCCACACGCCCAGAGCTTGGCCTTTTCAATTAGGAAATGTTATGAGAAAAGGTCTCCTCGAACACCTCTGGACCTGATTTTAATTTATGTAATACCACATTTTCATGTTAATAACAATGTGTATTTAAGACATCTGTTTGAAAGTCTGCAATGTTAATTTACTACAGAAAAAGAGCGCCCATAAAAGTCTGTTATATTCTCTCTCTTTTTTTTTTTTTTAATTAACATTTTGCCTATTTAATGGGTGCTTTACCAGAGTTCAAATTAAAATCAGGCCTTTTATCTTTATGGCCACTGCACAGTCACAGCTGCTCACAGTTATATCACAGATGAACCAAGCCTAATTGAAAATAAAAATGCAAATAAAACCTACCCCATAACAGCTTTTCATAGATGGGGGCTGCCCTAGCTGACTTAAGAAAAATAAAAATTACTCCTAGAGTTTGAAAGCAGAAAAACCTCAGTTCACATTTTTGATACAGAGCTTCCCCCTTGCGTTCCACTTCTTCCTAAGACGTTGCTGGAAAGGCCCCTGGATGCCCAGCGCTGTGCTGGCTGCAGGAGCGGCTGATGGTCTGCATGGAACCAGCGCCTGCAACCCGGGTGGCTTTCATTTCTGACCACAGGACAGCGTGGAGGGGGAAGCAAATCTTTGTCCATTTTACTTTTGCAGGTTGCACCAGCACTTAAGCTCCCAGCAATTATTTTGAATTAATAACAGGTTGTTTAAAGCTGTTTCCTGTCCTATCCCAGAATAAAAGGAGAAACGCTATTTCCCAAATGCGATTCGGGGTCTCAGAAGGATGATGGTTCATGGTGTGAACCTCCAATAGTGGCATGTAGATGTTCACTCCTTTTATCTCATTTGACACACTGTTAAGATCACAAATCTCTTCTTATTCAAACCACTGCTGTTCCTTTGAATCCAGTGATCACCCTAAATTCACTCCATTGTAACTGTGATCGGACTCTGGCTCTTGAACCTTGCCTACCATTGATGCATCCCAGTCCTGCAAACCATCTCATCAGGATACAGCTGTGCATTAGTTTTCCCTACAGGAAAATTTTCTCATCTATTCTTAAACTTTCATTACTAAATAATTCCGCCACCACGGGCCCACCATCTCCTAAACACACAGTCTAAGTACCTGTGTTACAAATTAAGAAATTTTATTTAAATTAAATGTTCTGAGACTACTGCTGAACCCCAGAGCCAGTCACAGCTCCTGCAGCTCCACTATGCTCATCCAAAGGGATTCCCTTCCTGCTTCCCAAGGAAGGAAAACTAGAGCTGGACATAATTTTGCATTGATCCAAAAAGAGTCACAAACATCCAAATGACAAAGCATATGGGCAATGGGATCCATTCATCCCCATTTGTACCCTCCAGAGTTGTCCCAACTACATGTGCAAAACTATGGGCTTTTTGGCATATTCTTGACTAGTGCACATTCTCCAAAAGTCAAGGCAAATGACATTTTACAGCTGACCCATGAACAGTTTTCCTATCTGTATATCAATTTAAATATTGATTAAACCAAGAAGTACAGCCTGTTGATAAAGCTGTTGATAAGCCATAAGAGCAATTTTCTACAAACAATGTGTTCCTGAATACCAGCAAACATCCTTTCACAGTTACTTTTAGACCAACAGGTCATATTGGTTTAACTGTACATAGTCTAGCCCCTAGAAAATGTTACCCATACCAATGTCACATTTATCTCCAGTCTTCCCAGGTGGGCAAAGGCACTTCCCAGTCTCTGGATCACAAGGAGCATCTCCACAGTCACACTGACGCTGGCACCTCTCTCCAAACCAGCCCCTGTCGCAGCCTGAAGGCAAGACCACTTTTTTAGGTGCACATTCGAAAGGCAAGATGTACATTAAGTCAGAGGAGTTTTTCCAGGATGAGGAAAGCTCATAAACTCTCCACTGAAGCCAGTGTAAATGCCAAGTTTAATGAAGAATCAAACGTATTGCAACAGGCGTAATATTTATGTGAACTCTCCTTATGTCAGGTTTGTCTAATCTAACCTATCAAAGGTATCTGTAAATCTGTCCCAGAAATGTCACTGGCACTTATTTTCATTTTTAATTAGAAGGCTCTAGAAGATCTTTCCCTAACACTCAATGGGTCTAACATGCACCTATTTAATAATCTTATTCAGAGTTTTAGAAGCAAATACAGAATCAGTAAAGTGAGTTATTTTTAATAAGTGACATGTGGAACTCATTGCTGCAAGACATCCTGGAGATCAGGACTTTCACTGTATTAATCAGAGCCAGATTAGTTACTTTATAAGGAAATGAGAACACCCAGCTATATAACAGGTAAACAACCCCAAATTCAGTGTTTTGGAATACCCATAAAACTCAAAATATGGAAGAAGTTGCTCTCAAGAAACAAATATTTCACCAATGACCTGGGGATTTTTGAGTTTTATTTTGGTTTCATTTGTTCATTCTTTTTTTCTTTTACACCAGAGGGTTATAACTACCTTTTTCACAGTGAACACCTTGATAACCCAAAGGACAAATGCATTGTCCCGTCACTGCGTCGCAGCTTGCTCCATTTTTGCAGGCACATGCATGAAGACAGCTTAGCCCATAAAATCCAAGGGGACACCCTGAAAAACAAAGTATCAAATGAGGAAGGTTTATGAAGAAAAATACACATCCCTTTTAAATTCTCTGTATTTTCAGCTACGTTCCCTAGGAGCCAATAAAAGTGGTATTTACTATTAATTTTAATAATGCTATGTACTCTTAAACTTGTTCCACCCCAGAATCAAAAATATGCAAGCTACTCAGATCTGGAAGCAGCCAGGTGATCTGGAACATCCCAAAAATTTTACATGAACTGGTGAGGTGTTTATGTGACCTTTCTGAATCCCCACATCCCATTACTGCTAGAAAACTTGGCCACCCAAGCTGCCCAGGGTACCTCTACTTACTGTGCTCACAGGAGCGGCCGTAGTAACCCTCAGGGCATTGGCAGCAGCCTGTGAACCTGTCACAGGTGCCATTGTGCTGGCACGAGCAGTCCAAGCCACAGCCAGAACCGTACTTCCCTGGGAGACATTCTGCTGGCAGGACACGGACAGAAAAACAGACAAACAAACTGAAAAAACACCACTGACTTCACTCAGAAAAACACTCCTGTGTCATAGCTTATCTATCTATCTGAGATATGATGTCCACACAATAACTCACAGACCCAAGGAGATCATTTGCTTTGAAGACACAGCCTTCTGCACAACTACGACACACTTAAATATTTTGATGAAAAATCTTTCACATCATGTAGATATCTGAACAGTAATTTCCTTTTAGCTTTTATAGTCTGTTTTTTTTAATTTGTCTCTTTATGTAGTCAAAAGCACTGCACCACATGTTGTAAAGCCACATAGTAAATGATATAAATGGTATATGCTATTTTTTCTATATCTAGAGCAATATTTTCATTTATGCACTTAGAAACTGTGAAAGAAAACATGAAGCTTTTACTCCTCTGTGTTATTATCAGAGTTCACACCATTCCAATTCCTAATAAAATCAGAAGAATCTCTTTTTCACACATAGCAACAGATTTTCCACATATAACGTGATATCTGCTTTTACAGAAGTAAACACATCTCAAATTACTGAAAGCCAAGTAATGCAAAAGTGACTGAGACAATATAATTAACCTATGCATCATTTCTGCATAAGTTAACTTCCCACTGCTGTGATAATTTGGATCAGGGCACACCAACATAAATGAGAGTGGACATTCAAATAATCGGATCCATAATTCTGCGAATGTCAGACAAAATCGTTCAAGATCACATCTACTCAATAGAAGAAGGATGCCTAATTAGCTGTCTTTGATTTCCAGTCAAAATACACTCAAAAAGCACATTGCTGTGGAAATAAAGACAGAAATTTCCAATAACTTGGCTATCTTTACCCAAATATAAACAGTGAAGCTCTTTCTAGTGCTTTAACATACAACCTCTTACACGATGTGTGCGCAATTGCCCCTGTTCTTGACATCAGAGATGTTTTATCTAAGCACATTTATAAAATACACCCAAGATCTGCTATTCCATGTGGTGATACCTGCATGACCCTACTGAGGCTTTGCAACCCAAATCCAGCCTATGGGTGGTTACAGAGATTTCAAGGACAACAACAAGGTGGATAGTCTACAAATGTCAGGGACAAAAAGGCTGTAGATGAGGGTCTGGAAGTGTGTTGGGGAAGATTGCACCATGGCAGTTATGATGCAACGATGACATTTGTCTTGAACATGAACTCAGAACTAGGCTACTCAGCATTAACTATTTATATTTCATACCAGTAAATTCATGGTTTCCTGAACATTTAGGTCCATAACTATACAGATATATCTTATCTGGAGTGAGAAACGGTAACACAGAAATGCAGAATGATGTTTTGGAGGTGGACAGAAAGGAAAGACATAGAAAGACTCTACTCTGGACTAGCAGGAGGGTTTCTGGAGTGAAAACTGAGCTTGTTCTGTTTAAGTATGCTTTGTCTTTTGTAAGAGAGCTGTTATGGAGAAGTAAGGGCGAGATACCAAGACAATCTCTATTGCTTTCGACAGATGTTGTCAGAGCTGTACTAACAGAGAAGTTCAACTGCAGTCCAGCGTCAAAGGAAAGGGAATAACAACAGATAATATGAGCAGAGGGAGATGTGGGCTTCTGCTGACCTCGGAGGAGCACATGAAAGAACATACAAAACAATGTTCCCATGAACAAAAGAACACTATACTTGGACAGCAGAAGAAATAAGAGTCTGTTCAAAGGAATTTGTAAGAGTTACAGAGCAGGACTCATGAGGAAACTGTCCCTGAAAAAAAGACTCAAAGCCCTAACTAGGGACAGTTATGCATTAGAGAAGCTACAGAGATGAATGTAGCTGGAAGGGGCTCTGTGCAAGCAAGAACTGTCCCCTTTTGTGGGTCTGTAGACACTGCAAACCCCTGCTTGGTACACATTCATTATCATCAAAGCAGGAAATTACCTTTCTCACATGACTTTCCTGTCCAGCCGAGCCCACAAGTGCAGCTGCCATCCACGTGGTTACAGATACCACCATTCTGACAGGTACATGTCAGGTGGCAGTTGGGGCCATACTGTCCCTGGGGACACACTACAGAGAATTAACACAGTTTGGGAAAAAAAAAATTAGCAACTCAAAAAAAGTACAAAGGTGACAGGGAATAAATACAAACACATGCTGCATAAAGAATCTCCTAAGTGTCTGATGTCTCCTGAGGGCTTCAGGAGATTCTACTCCATGTTTACGAAACACTGCAAAAGGTTGCCCAGAGAGGTGGTAAAAGCCCCATCCCTGGAAACATTCAAGGTCAGGCTGGACAGGGCTCTGAGCAACCTGATCTGGTTGAAGATGTCTCTGCTGGGGGTGGTGGTGGTGTGGATTAGATGACTTTCAAAGGGTCCTTTAAACCCAAACCATTCTATTATTCTATAATTCTTAACAGCAGTTTCATCCAAGCACTCTGTCTCACTGTATCTTCTCACTTGCTTTCACTCCACATTTGTTCCTTTTACTCTGCAAGTCCCATTTCTAAACTCCTTCTCACCCCTCATTTTTTTCAGTGCAAGTACTTTGCTTCTAAATTTAGTCCTACCCAACCACATTGCTACTGTTGTGTGGTATAAACTACCTTTTTCTCCATCTTTATGCTATTTGGACCATAGTCAGTTCAGTTTTGTAGAGAAATCTGCAGGGATACCAAGTGTGGTGGAGCAGTGAGATGTGGGCAGGAGATAGGGGTAAGATAAAGGCAGGGTGATGGAGCGGAGAGGAACAGGGGCCAAGCACAGCAAACTGCAACGTTATCAAGTACAGGCATTAGGAAACATTGCCATAAACAATGTTTGGCACTGAGTTTTATTTGCTGGTTATTTTAAGTATGTGCCCAACTGACAAGATGACCTTGGGTCCCGCTTTGTTACCTTGCTGACAGTTGGGTCCCATCTGGCCAGGAGGACAGGTACACTTGCCAGTCTGTGGGTCACACTGACCTTTACCACATGCACAGAACAGGGTGCAGTCCTTCCCGTATCGATTTGCAGGACAAGCTGAAGGAAACACAGCCTTTTGTTAAACATACTCAGTATCAAGTGCCAGTTTTCATTTTTAACATAGGCAAGATCTTATAGGTAGAGTTGGTTTCGTTTTTATTCCAGTTGATGTGCTTGAAAGCAACAATTATGAAACCAAAATCCATCAAAAGGTAATACTACTTGATCATCTGAACCTTTACTTGAGATGATAAATACAATCCATGGTTCCACATGGAACATTTAGTAGGTTTCCTACCAAAAAGGTGAATGTGCAATCAAAATATCAGCTGCTCATCCTTCCAGGTAAAGACATCTTTCCTTTCTTAATACTTATGCTGTTCTATGCTGCAGAGCAAAGATACACGCTATGAAACATTAAGTCTTGCCTTCCTGTGAATAAGCTGAAGAGAACTTCATAGAGATTATAGCTTTGGAAATAGCACAGGAGTTCAGCCACACAACTTAGCTCTGAAATAGAGACGTAAGAGAAGGGTTGCCATGGAGTCTTTACCAGTTTTACCATGACAAAACTTGATCTCTTTCCCATTTATTGAAACTAATGGCACCATAGTGTGAAGCAAAATATTGAGATAATTTCTCAACCTAGATATTTTGGACAGGAAGAAGGAATTTGAGCAATTCACACTGAGCTGGCTCTAGAAATAAATTTGGGCAAGTGGGCTGTAATCCTGGGATGAGTGTCCTTGCTTCTACACACGTAGAAGAGAGGGAAAATATTTTGCAAGAGATTTTTTACAGAGCTGGAATCCTGATTTACAATTCAAGGAGGAGATAGCTGAGATCTGTCTGTTTTTCTACTGACAAGCTCTTATGCAGATTATCCTCTCTGCTGTTTTTTGAAAGAAGCAGAACATGAATGTTGGCTTACTTTTGCTACAATCAGCTCCAATGAAACCAGGTGCACAATCACAAGTTCCTGTTACAGGGTCGCAGTGGCCTCCATTCATGCATTTACAGGCGTTTTGGCAGTCTGAACCATAAGTACCTCTTGGACACCCTGTTTTAAAAGAACAAAATAGCAATTAGGCTCTGTTGCTACTGGGCACATTGTGTTTCATGTTGTAAGCACTTTGTTGCTTTCAACCAAAATCAGATTTTCATTTTCTAATTCTCCTCGCTTGTAGAGGGCCCAGAGTAGGTGTCGACAAGCAGATGGTTGCCTTGGGCAATGTATTCCTTGCTACAGCGAGGTAGCACTGACAGTGTCAAAACCCTGTAGAGCTGGCCTGACTGCTGCTGCCGAGCCTGGCCTGACTGCTCCTGGCTCTGCCTGTTCCTGCCTTTCCTCACATGAGACAGTAGCAGGAAAATCAAGTTCAATTCTTCAGGAGTATTCCTCCTGAATTTCTGTTCCAAATCAACTTATGTCTACTTTCCCTCACCTCAGTCCCTCCTACCTGTTGTTACAACAGATCAGTCACAGACAGTGGCGCAGGTCCCATCTTTAAAAAAAATCTTAAACTGAAGATATTTTCTTTCCTCTATATAATCTACTCTCACTCCAAACTGGAGCTTGCATCACTCTGGCACATCTACTGGTCTGTGGATGGAAGACTATGCAAAATGTATACATGCCAGTAACACAAAATTTCAGAAGACACATTCTCAGTAGACAGATAGAGGAGAAAGATGCTTTAAATGTGAAGTTGGAAAATTCGCTGGGAAAACAAACAAACAAAAAAAAACAACAAAAAAAAATCAGCCCCTCCCCAAAAAAACCCCAAACAACCAAACAAGCAGCTGTATTCTGTAATAACCAGTAGAAACATTAGACCTGATGGACAGCTGAGTCAGTGCCACATGGCAACAAGCTGTCCATGAAGAGGTTTTCAAGGTGGTAGTGAGTATTTCTGGTTTCTTTTGGGACATCTAACAAGTGAAGGAGCACTGAATACAAGATCAGGAAGGCATGAATGCATTTGCCATGCTTAGCTCATGTCTTCAAGATACTCTTTAGAGTGATGGAGGCTGGAACTGAGGAAAAGAGCTGAACAGTGCTGCTAGAAACATGCCTCCATCTGTCAGGGTTGCCTCTAGCATGCCACCACTGAACCAATGCAGGTTATTCTCTGAGTTTTCCAGTGTACTGGAAATCAGAGATCCTGGCTGAATGAACCATTACTCTACAGTTACACTAGTGCTACTGCCTCTGTATATTTCTTTGCTCCTTCATTCCTCCCCTTTTACCAGCAGAAGGGAAGTCTATGGCTACTCTGGAAATCTAGTTGAATACATATTTGGACACGTCTCCAAGCAACAGATCTCTTGCAATCTGCACATAAATAACTTTATATATTTCCTGTCTTCTCCGAAGGCACAAAAGCATGGTCTGTGTGGCTGGAGAAATCTCTGGATTCTTTTAACTATTCAATAGAGATGGAAGGCTTGTGGTGAAGCTTTAAAGAGATGACTTTTAAAATAAAACTGAAAATTGGCTTCTGCACAAATAAGAATAGCAGGTCATCAGGACTAAACAGATACACAATTTTACAAGATGTGGATACTTTCCCCAGCACTTCTTAACCATGGCTTCTTCTCAATGAATACTTTGTCATCAGTGCTTCCATCTGTCAGTACAGAAAATCTGTTCCACGTTCACACCCTGGCATCAAGAAGTGAGCCTTGCAACATCTATTTCTTTTCCACCAATAGATGAAATTAAGGACCCACCCAGCTTCAATGATTTAATTGAATTTTAAGTGAGTTTCTCTTTTCTTCTTCCCTTTCCTTCTGGTCATCATTTGGCTGTTCTCTTTTTTTAATCCCATTTCCTACACTCCCAAACACACTGCTCCTCCCTAGCAAAGCTTTCAGAGTCGTTCCCCTGCTCAAGACTAGCAAGAGACGTTCCATTACTGAGAAGGATGCAGTAATTACCCCCTTACCAGTTTATTTACCCTTGCAGCACTTTTTATTTTGGTTCAACAGCGAGCAGCACAAGCAAAGCAAATGCATCAGTTGCAATGTTCACATGATTATTAACCAGGCCATTTCCTCTGTTACTACTTTGCAAAAGAATTTCTATGCAGATAGCTAGGGCAATTTACACGATGTCCTGCCATTTAAGCAGGCTCTGCCTTTATAAAAAGGGTTAGCCTCTAACCACCAGTTATCTCATAAAGACATTTTCTAATTTAACAGTTTCCTGTGTATCTGACTTTTACAATTTTTTTTTCCTGAGAAAAGCAGGAGTAGCAGCCAGATTCCTAACTCATTTCCTGATTTTTTACTTCTGCTCTGGGTGTATTTACCATAACCAAAACCTCCTAAATATTTTCGTACCAACTACATGCACTAAGGCTTTTCTCACCGATACTATTAATTGCATTGTCAAAAAAGCCCTTCTGAAGCATCCTGTTACCTACAGTTTGAAGGTGAAGCTGGTGAAATCTTTCTGGCTCAGGGCCCACTCAGCCCAGTAAATGTCACAGAGACAGCATGGGGTTTTTCTATCCATTACAACACCGCTCACTGCTTTTTATTCATAATTTCACTCAAGTAGTTTTGCTCGTCCACTGAGTTATGGACAACTGATGGGAACCTTATTGCTAGTTTGTCTGTTTCCTCTGCATCCTGCCAAGAGACTGTTTCAGCTCTTCACTCCAAAATTTGAGAACATGAAAGCCTCATTGCTCTTGGCTTCTGGAAATTTGATTTCCCAGCCAACTACACCTTTTATAGATGCTTTCTTGAATCTTTTTTCACAGTACTATAAATATAGTAATATTTGCCAGAAACTGTTTCCAGCAGCGTCCAACCACATGTTGACTGGACTGAAGCCCATTTCATGTCTTTGGGAGTGGCTCCCTGTGCTGTTTTTAATATTATATCGAAAGCTTCTTCTTCCTGGGCAGCCCCAGCCCTCTCTGTAGTGAGGACAGCAGGAAGATGGAGTATTCTCACCCCAGCCACATTAGCTGTCCTTGGTTACCAGACAGTTACTTCAGAATCAGGACCACAACCTCTCATTCTACTCACTAAACCTAAAAATAACTCAAAGTGTTTTCCTTCCATTTTAGTGCCTGTCCATGCACCATGGCACAGGGTAGAATAGGCAAAAAACCTACACACAGATGGAAGATAGATTTTCTCTCTCTGCAAACCTCTGCCATTCCAATATCTCTCCAGTAAACATTCAAAAATCTTGCAATTATTAAGTGAGAATTTGCTGTGCAAGACACTGTGGGTATTTTTGGAATCTAAGACAACACAGCATCAATGAATGACCACATCTCATATGCTATAGTTTTAATCCCAGCTACACAGGAACCCATGGCAAAAATCCCCTCTGAATGCAATGAAACACAGATTTCATTTTGCAGGTAATTTCTTTATATCAGAACTTCAGTGTCATTATTAACATTTTAAATTTCAAAATTCTGAAGCAAAAATTCTTAAGGATCTAAGCAAGCTTGAGAACATTTATTATAATCTATAGAGATTTAGTACTATATGCACAGGTAATGACTACTGAAAGATTGCTACGTAACAGTAATAGGCTAACTATGATTAAGTCCTTTAAAATCATACTGTTAAATACTTGGTCTTCACTACTGCTCTGCTATAATATTTATAATAATCTAACGTACAATAGATCCAGATGGCTCTAGCCTAGATGTTGAAGGCTGGATTTCGATCTCAATTACAGTGAGACTTGATGTACAAAAGAGGACAGAATCAATCCTTACATTTACATTTATATTTTAGAGAATAACTTGTGATGACGTGATGGTAATACAAAAGCCCATATCTAAAACTAGCCTCTTTCCTATTTCCACTCAAGGAATAAAGCACAGGTTTAACCCTTACTAGAGCTGCACATATCACAGCTGTTTTTTGTATTCAAATTGTCACCCAAAAAAGCAAGCTAACCAGAGTCACACTGGATTCCCAGGAAAGGAAAATCAGCATTTTCCAAAGAGGAAGCTTTTTTAAAAAAAAACAACAAAGAGACTGTTACAAGCTGTAGAGTAAAAAGAAAATTGAAGTTGTAAATAAAAAGGTAATTAACTGTCTCCTTTTTTGGATACTTTAGTATATGTTACTTATCAGTTGCCACATTCCACCAGTAACAACTTTACAGATGTTCTGAAATAACCTGCATGAGGCATGTGGATCTGGGAATATTTTTTATGATGGATTGTTCAGCCAATTGGCATTTTGTCCTCTACGCTAGTCACCATTTTTCAACCCCAAGTAACAAGTTCTTTAATTTGATTGTTCCTCAGAAAGTCCTACAGCTTAGGAGACTTTATGAATCACTTAGATTTATTGCCAATTGCAGCTTGTTGTTTTCTAATAACCATTTGTTCTTACTTGAGCACGCAGAGATTTCAGGAAGTATTCTGGCCTAGGTATTTGGAAATGAAAGAGCTACCTAATACCCAGGTATAGCTAAAGATGAGACGTATAAATGTAGAGAATGATATTGATATTCCTCAACGTGGCATGAAACTGAATTTAGCCAGCAAATGAGACTTTTTAAAAAAATTAATTAAAAAATATTAAAAAAAAAATAATCCCTTCTAATAATACAGCTATTTTTATTATTGTAAATTAACCCAATCTATGATTACTTTATCTCAGTCTACGCTGAAGGTACTGACACAGATGAACTCACAAGTGCCAGCACATCCAAAGTGGTACTTACGGTGGCTGCAACGGGTCCCGTGGTAGCCTGGGCGACACACACAGCTGCCCGTCACCGGGTGACATTCCTCATTCTCAGCAGAGCACTGGCATACTCGGTTACAGTTCTTACCATACATGCCCGGTGGACAGACTTAGGAAAGAGGAAATGTAAACCAATAAATTAAATTTGTCTTGGTAAATACAGCACTCAAACAAAGAGTGAGCTCGAATTTATTAAATAAAATCCCTGCCTATGGAACAACGCTCTCCTGTGGGACTTTGGATTTATTACATTTACTTGGGGTTACTTCACTGCTTGATTTCGTTTCGTTCAGTCAATTTGTGCCCAACTGTCAAGGGCCAGATACAATTTTCTTGTCACTAGAGAAAATCATAGGGAAATGTCAGGTAAAATTGACTAAAATAACAGTATAATCCACAGGGAACCAGGCGGGTGGATAAAGACATTCTACCTTTCGTAGGGAGTTTAAACTTGGAAAGTTGCTCTAGCACCAACACTTCTACAGGTTTCATTTTGCCTGTTGATGGCCACATTGCCTACAGGATCTGGACCTTCCATATCCAGTTCTCACACCTCACTTCCATTAAGTTGCCCTGATTGTGGGTCAGGATTTAGAGTCCTTTATAGGAGGATACGGGACACCAATGTAAATTCTTCCGGTCCTTCTTGTTATTTTTCTTTTTGCTAAAGCAACACAAAGGCACAACTCTGCAACTGGCATCTTCTGAGCCTGTTTTTATCCAGTTTAGCACCTGGCTGCTCCCTGTCAGCCTGAGAGCGGCAAACCTAGGGAGGGAAAACCTCACCAGCCAGGTACAGAGGTCAGAACCAGTCAAACCATGTGGGTGATAATCATGCAGCCCTTGACCATCTTCACTGCCCTGAGGTTGTTGCCTCCTCCCTCTTTCAACATTGATTACATCAGCAGGTTTTTATTTAAGAAATCAACTTCTTAATAATTTACAAGGAAAATATTAGCATTCTTATGCCAAACTTACTTTTCTCACAGCTGTAGCCAGTGAATCCCGGAGGACAGCCGCACTCTCCCATCAGGTGATGGCAGGGGGTACCCATGGGACACCGGCACCGCTGGGCACAGCCCATGCCGTAGCGGCCGGGCATGCAAGCTGCAACAGTGCAACCAATCCTTGTCAGGGCATGGGGCAGGGCTCAGGCAGGACAGTGCAATGAGACCCCCTCCAACACATCTGCGGCAACCATCCCTGTGAACACCTCCAGATCATCCCCATAAAGCAACACAGGAGTAAAACGATCCTGTCACCAGCTCTAGATGCAAGAGAAAGGTACACAACCCAAAATTCCCTCCTTAAACACCCAGCAGACACTCACGTTTGTCGCAGTGCCTCCCTCGCCATCCCTTTTCACAGCGACACGCTCCAGTTTGATGGTGGCAGGACAAGCCATGTACACAGTCACACCGCTCCTCGCATTGCTTGCCAAAATATCCTGGAGGGCACACTGTGAGGAGAAGCAGAGAGAGCAACAGATCTTCCTGCAGCACAGAAAGCATCTGCCACTGGCAAATGAGTCAATACTGTTGTTCTTGCACATGGCAATGCATATTTAGAACACTGTAGGCCCAGAAAATATCACTGAAAGAGAACATTTTACAAATTTTAAAAGCATTTAGTGCTGGCTATTAGTAAGACTGCATATAAAACTTTGCAAAGACTTAGTCATTGTCTAGAGTTCAAATCCAGAGTCTATAGAGATGGAGATACCATTCACTTTTACACAATGATGCATGGACAACAGTACAGTAATTTGAGCAGTGAAAATACACTGTGTCCACCTGCTTTACACCTCACAGGTGTCTGCAAAGGGAAAATCAGGTCTGAAGAAGATGATGGTGGACCCTGTGAAGGCTTTACATATCACAGTGGTGGCTGAAGCTTTGTGAACCCTCAACATCTCAGGAGACATCAGCAAATTGCTGGTGGTTTGCAAAATCACAGCACCTCAGTGGTTGAGTTGAAAGCACCTTTCAAGTCATCTGATACCTACTGCTTATGACATTTCTATTGCAGAGATTTACATGGCTCCAAACATGCCAGACAGTTATGTCAAATGTGGGCAATCTGGACCACTTGCAAGATCGGTACAATTTGAACCATTACTGTCCAATTTGCTGAGCTCTCCTCAATGACCCACAGTGATGCAGCAGCATCTGGCAAACTCTCCTTACACCTCACTGCCTTTCACATGTTCTTCTTTGTAGCCGTAAGGCAGACAAATATCTTCATTTTCTTAGCAGGCAGGGAACAGAAGTAGGAGATAAAATGATTTGGACAAGTGAATGTATTTGTGGTTGGGCAGAGACCTGCCTGCAGGGCTCCTGAGACACATGATCAGCGCTCATATAGGCATTACTTCTTCTTGGCCTACAGAATACTGGAAAATTAATATACAAAAGAGAAACAGACTTCATATTGTGAAGGCAGAACAGGCTGATGGCAGGAGAGAGTGTTAAAATAAGGCATCTGCTGAAAGAACTGCCCTTACCAACATCACAGTGGTCTCCAGTCCAGCCGGCATGGCAGATGCATTTTCCTGAGTGGTGGTCACAAACCCCATGGTGGCAGCTACAGTTCCGCTCACAGCCCTCTCTGTACTTCCCATTCCCACACTCTGAAAAGAGATGGGGAGACTGATGGAACTTGGACTGGAGGAGCTCCAGGAAGAACACGCTTATGCCTCTGAAATACGGTGAGCCACATAAGCTGGTCCTAAAAACCTTCAGTGAGGGAGATTGTGAAGCCTCCCTTGACAAAATTCTCTAGAAATCCACTGTTTTCCTCTTGGAGGACTTATTTATTTTTTTTTTCTTTTCAAACTGAATTCATTACCTACCTTCCCTGTTCCCAAGTGAGAGACTATAGTTTAGTTTAGTGCTCTGCTCTGTCCAGCAAGGTTAAAGTACCATGGTATGTTAAAGTGTCAATATCGTATCTCCCCTCAGCCTTCTCATCTTGGAGTAAACAACCCCAACTTTTTCAATCTCTCCACATTCTGTGCTCTCCAGCACCTTGCCCCTCCTATCTCTTTTCTGGGCTGTCTCAAACCAGACCTCACCAGAACTGAATATCCTCACAGAGTGACTGAAACGAGGTGCTGGACAAATGGAGGATGTGATGAGACTCACCCAGCTCACACGCTACCCCTGTCCAGCCCTGAGGACACAGGCAGCTGCCCGTCACGCGGTCACACGCTGCCTGGCCGTGGCAGACGCAGCGCTGTAGGCAGTTTTCACCATGCCATCCAGGAGGACAGGCTGCAAAGAGGAGGTAGGACAAAAGCCTTCTGTTAAGAAGAGCAAGGGGAGGACACAGGTTAAACACAACCTTTCCCAGTTTATAACAGAAAGATACAACAGAGTAAAATGGGGCCAGGAACGATAAGGAATTACATAGAGCAGTGTTTCAGGGGAGAAAACAGGGAATGAAGTCAATTAGCAAGGACCCACCAAATGACCTTTGTCTGCCCCTACAAAAAAAACATCTCTTGATCCCTTCCAGCTTTCTCAACATGAAGGAGTGGAGTTACCGATTTCCCTGTTCTCAACATTTCTTTGTGCAGTCCTCTTAAAATCACAACTCCTTTTCTAATTGACCTTGCTACTCACTGCCAGCTGATGACATTTTACAGTTTACCTAATTTAATTCCCACCACAACCAGATGCTATGGATAAAACTGCACTTTTTGGCATAAAAAAAATGCAAACCTCTGTCATGTGCCAGAGTGGCACCTTTTTAAGATGTTAACAGGAGGAAGTTCTCACTCTGCAAAAGTATAGGAAGCTATTACCATCACCAGAGGATGGCTCATCCAGCCTCACACACTTATTCTACCTTCTTCCTTCCAAAGTGAAAAGAAATTCCCCAATGTACTGTCAAAGAACACGCATAGGTTTGATGTCTTCAGACTTGACAACAGTTTTTTTAAGTTCAGTCTTGTATTTGCAGCCTTCATGCAATACAGAAAATTTTAGGTCATAACGTATATGTTATCATGAAGAATAGTCTGGCATCTCTCAGCTTTTTATTCCTTCATTGTATTAGGATTTAAAGGCGAACCCACTTCATTCATATGTTCCTCTACCCCTGCCAGGTTTCATCCTCTTTCTCTAACCACCCTCATGGTATGCCGAAAGGCAGTCACTGCTTGCGTGGGGGTATTGACTCCAAACCCCAAGAGCATATGCAGCAGCAAACACCCCACAGCCCCAGCACCATGGCACTGCTTATAGAGCCAGGTACCTTGAGAAGGCATAGAAAAAGGAGCCTTCTGCAATGGAGATGGACAGGCTTTTTCTAGTGCCTTGGATACCATGGAATGGGATGTGTAACGTAAGCCTCAGCGCAGCCTTTCTTTGCCAGTGTCTTTCCTCAAGGCTCCTTGGAGCTGGGGTTGTGTTTGAGTCGCACGTATTGGTTTAATCGCCAAGGCTGGAAGTCCCAATGCCTTTCACATGGTCTGGATTTAGTCTGCGTCTGGAACAGTGTACGGTAATGATGTGGATCAGTTGGGTGCACGGGACGGTAAAGCAGGCCATAGAAAAGAAACACTTTTGTTTCAGTGTCATAAATGGGAATTTTATGGACATTTTATTCCTTAATCAGACAGCCTTAAAACAGCTCTCTTTCCAGTTTACGGCTGTCTCAGCCCCCTCAGCTCCATGTACACTGAGCTCCTACACCGGGCCCCTGCAATGCAGCATCACAGATTTATTTAATGGACAGAGCCCTACTATTATGCTGATACAAAACCAATGACAGCACAGGGCCAATGAGCTGATAATTAAAAAAATAGCGAAGAAGTTTTATTTTTCCCTCCTATAATCCTCCAGCTGTGGTTTGAATTTCCAACTGTACCTTCTTGGCAGGTGGCTCCTTTCCACCCTGGACTACAAAGGCAGGTCCCGGTTACGTGATGACAGAATGCTCCGTTGTGACAGAGACACATGTGGCTGCAGCCTGGCCCATAGCTGTCCCCCTGGCAGGCTGCAATGAGAGAAATCCATCAGGAAACCCTATTAGAGAGCATCAAAGGAGGCATTGCACAGAGCAATCCTGAGACACAACCCAGCACCAGGGAAATCAGTTTGAAACTGGCTTTCAACAACACACTTTTCACATAAGGGCAACTACGTACATATATTAACGATGCCTGACACTAAATAATGTGGATTTAAAAATATGTATCATAGCACATTCTGAACAGGTTTTATCGAAGGGTAGGATCACTTGAGTGATGGATCAGCTGCCATTCCCTGCCCTGCGGAATGTCTTTGTGCTAAACTAATGGTCCAGCAGAACTGCCAGCTTGACAGCCTGGGTATTTATTTGCATCCTGGTAAGAGAACTGACAACTCCATTGTTTCCAGTGTTCATTTTTCACAGCTGGATGCCTTCACTCACCCAGAGTTTCATTCTTTGGTCAGAGAGGGGTGATATTTTCAACGCATTCTGTTAAGCAGCTGGCTCCCAGGTGAAAACTCAATGCAGCTATCTCAGAAATGTACACCTGCTGCAGCTCCGTTCTCAGTGCTGCTGCCTGTGAAAAACGTCAGTGATAAAATTCCTGGAGTCTCCATTGCACTGGAGATTTGGATAACTTTAAATGGTGAAAAACAGACAGTGCTGCTACCGTGTTTTCTTCAGATATCACCACAAAATTTCAAAAGACTTGATGAAGTTGCATAGCTTCTTTGCATGGATTTTGTGCCTGTCTTGCAGAGGCTCTCCTTCACTTATACGAAACGGTCAGAGCCTCTTATCTCAGCAGTGCTGCTGGCACACACGGGAGAGGCAAAAAAGGTTCTGATCTCTGATCCAGAAGAGTGTCCTGCATTTGCTGGTTGTGCCATCTCCCAGGATCAGACCCAAATGATGATATTTTACCAAAAACTCTATGGCTTTGGGGGTGTCAGTGCACAGAACAAGATGCAGCTCTGCGGGAGAACACGTCCCTGAGGACCAAATGGAGGAGTATAATCACCTTGGCCTCGAAGAGGAAATTGGTTGACAGAATCTGACCCATTCGCAGCCATTTCTCCCCATTTGAGGACATTCAGCTTCCCGACACGGTTCTCACAGACACCATTTCTGCCAGGACATTTCAACAGTGTTCATTTTTGTCATTGGTTGGACCCCATCCACATTGAAACCACAAGAAAGTGCAGGAGTTCAGTCCCATCACAGTTAAAAGTTTGTTCTGCAAATGAGGCTTGGTTGCCAAGTTAAAGGTTCAGCCCATCCTACAGATCTCTGGCTCTGTTTGGGGAGCAGAACTAAGTATTTCCACAATACAGACCAGAACTCTATCACAACCAAGCCAAAGGAAAAATCAGCTCATAACCATGTCCCCTGACCAGTTACTGGTGGTTCGTGTGAGGCTTTTGGAGTATGCGTGCAAAGCTCTTATTACACTTACCGAGAAGACAGAAGCGCTTTCCAGTGACAATTCTAGTAAGGAAGTAGAAACTTTTAGAGAGAAATGTTTTATTATTCTACGGAGTGGATACAAACTTTTTTTAGCTTCTCTGTAGAACAATCCTGACTATCCAAGTACTTTCCTGAAGAATAATATAACAAGTAATACATTGAAGCTATTTTATGGAGTTCCACAACTGAACGTACAAATAACCGTGGGATTTCTTTTCCTTTCTTCACAACGAGTGCAAAGGAAAGAAGCAATAGAAAGGTTTAAATTATTAGACTTCGTCCTGCTTTAACACTTTCCTCTCGGTGCATTTCCTCTGTAAGAGGAAGGATTATTCATTTGCAGTCTTTAAAAAATATTTTTGCACACAGAATAAGGAATGCATGAAACTGGAGACAAAAACTTTCAGATTGGAAGTCAACAGCCATCAAAAGTGCCAGCGAGCACGGGGAAATGATGGGCACTACAATCTGATGGAGAGCCCAGAAGATTTGATTTCATGCAGCTTGTGTGGATTATTTTCTCCAAAATGAAGCTTCAACTTTGAAAGAACAGGGAATTTGCAAAATCACACACCACAGAATGTCAACCCCTGGTCATCACTACCCCTGAGCAGAGACTCTGGAAGAGCTGATCTTTCCATACTCATTCATTTTGCAAACCAACGTGGCCTTTTTTTTTGCCACAAGAAAATGCTTCTGTGAAGATCCTTCTGAGCACCATACCCAGAAAGAGACATTTTTACTACTGATAGAATCAGGGCAAAATGCAGATGCTGAATTGTGTTCAACTTCTACAGCCCATATACAATATGACTTTCTTTTTTTAAGTTTTGTTTGTTTGTTTTTGGAAACTGCAAATTGTGGATGAATTTGTATAGAGGAAGGAAGGTTAGATCTCAGGCACAAAGAGAGGCCAAATGTCAAGTTCTCACTCCTGTATCTCTGAGGCATCACGACACTCATTGAAATAGTTTAACTTATTTTAAACATAGGCAATACACCTTTCCTAAACATCTTTCTTGGAAATCTAAAATGTCTTAAGCAGACACTCAAAAAAAAAACCTAAAACCAAAACAAATTCAAAATTATAAAAACCCCCACCAAATACAACCTTAAGCTGAGGCAGAGCTTGGTTGGCTGATTTCATTCCAGATTAATATAATTCATTTATAAGCAATTGAAAACTACAGTCTTGTAATGGAAAGCGTCAGGCAGCTTCAACAAAAGGCATCACTGTCCATATTGCTCGTAATTAGATAGCAGCATATAAAATCCACTGCATGACCAGCTTAAGATCAATTCAAATACCATGATGTCAAAATTATTCCTCAATATTCCTCCAGCACATTGCCTGCAATCTGATTACTTGAACATGAGTGCTGTCCTTCCAGCTGCTACAGCTGGCAAGTCCCAGGAACTGGCAAGGGGAATATTAAACACCCAATAAGGATGGGAAGTAGTGAGCTCGTCTCGGATCTGTAGTTGCCTTACTCAGAACAGCTTTGGAGCAGCATGACCAAGGCCCAGGCCCAGTCTTAAAATCAAAACAGACCCATGGTTTAGCCAAGAGATAAGCTTGTTACCCTTTGCATCGTTAACTGACCTTGTTCTTTTGCATATAGGCAAAGGGGGCCTTGGAGGCTTTGGCATCTTCATCAGCATAAGGAATAAATCAACCTGGCATAAAACTCTAATGGCTGCACCTCAACAGAATAAATACGTTGGGGTTTTTTTCTCATGTGAGTAGAGGGGGACACAGAAGGCCATTGAAAAAGTGCTGCATTTCTTAATTGAATTTAATGAAATATGTAGGAACAAAGCTTCCCACCCCTAATGCGATGTAAGGAGTGGAGAAGGGCCAAGGTGAAACGCTGCAAACGCCATGGCTTGGCTGAAGGGCAGTAAAAGCAGGCTGCAACCAAGAAGCAAACCTCGTACCAGCTCAGCAGTATATTTCTGCTCTGCAGTATGCCTATACAGCTCTGGACCTGCATTTATTTTGTGGTCAGGTCATTAAGGCCATAGCCACAGTAGAGCATTACCATCGCCGTCTTCAAGCGGTGAGAGACAGAAAGCCAAGTGTTCCTACAGGGGAACCATGAGGAGGCAAAAAGGACTGCAATAGTGGGATGTTTGCAGAAATGATAAAAAAGGGAAAGATACGCCATCATTGATCCTCTGCAAATCAAAAAAGCAGGGGATTTTGCAGGAGAAGCCCTTTCAGAAGACAGACTGTGCTGTGCAGTGGGTGCAAACAAGGGAAAAATATTATGAAGAGCAAGTGCAGCCCTCAAAGAGGGCCAATTATAATGTGACGTATGACTGGACAACACAATTGTTCCACAGCAAGTATCATTTCTCTCTATTTTCTAAATTAAACCAATTTTCTATTGCAGAAATCTGCAACCTACGGGATAAAGAAGTCCTATGAAAGTGTTCACTGACAATGAAAGTTGGCTCCTTGCAAAGCTGTTTTGGACCCCAGCTCTACAACAAGAGTGCTGCAGACAGCAGTCATATTTTCAAAAGGCAGTACAGACCATGACATCATCCTCAAGTGAAACTAGAAAGCTGAGAGGCCAGATCCTGAAAATCTTAAAAAAAATCTCTGTATTTGCTAGATTTTGCAAATAGGCTCAGTGATCTCTATATGTGATGCCATGTAAAGATAATAAATTAATTTCCCATGATATTTAGTGAATAATTTCTCAGAAGAGCCAGTTTTATATATGCACACATACGAACATTCAAAAAAACCTTATTCTCTGAAAGAATAACCCATATTCGGGAAAATCTAGGAAGTTGACTTCTTTAGAAAACAGATAAAATCTCTAAGAATTAGCTAGCAAACTGTTTTGTTATGCTGAAATAACAAAATAGAACCAGCTCTGATTTTCCCACTTCACATTGTAATTGATAATTAGCTGAGATACACCAAAAACAGATACACATTTCATCTCCTAACGTTGTACAAAAATAAAGAGCAGAGATTCATCATGTGGTAGGAGACAGCTCTGCTATTTAAAAACTGATGCTTATGTTTGACAGTGCCAACAGCAGTTAAAAAAAAAAATGAAGCTGATTCTTCACACAGCTACCAAAAATTGCTCCCTTTTTGGGCATCTTTTGAAAGGAATGTGACCTATCTAAAATTGTACCCTGGTAGGTCATGCTACACTGCCAGAAGAAACCCATATTAGCATTGAAAGGGTTTGTGAACAGGACTGTGAATGTAGGCTGTACATACGCTGCTCGCAGGTCTCTCCCAGCCAGCCAGGGAGACAGTGACAGGTTCCCAGGACGTGGTCACAGCTGGCAGCATTCTTGCATTTGCACACCTGATGGCAGTCAAGCCCAAAGAATCCATCTGGACAAGCTGAAAAGGCAAAACATTGTATTTCAGCCAAGTTATCACTTGCATTTTTTGTATAAACTTTAGCTCAGAGGTCTAAAAATATAGGATGTTGCTCATTTTTTCATGGATGCTTTATCATGCATCACTGTGACTATGCTTTAGAGCCAAAGTTGCTTTGAGGGTTAAGCCTGCAGAATTCTGATATGGGCATCTCAGCAAAACGTGACCCATTTTACACAAGCAACAGATTTCTGTACAGAAAAATACAGCGGACAATATATTGAAAAGTCATAAAACAGAAGAGGGAGTGGATTCAAACAAGCCAGTATTTGTGCTTCTGTAACTGACAAAGGAAAATGTAAAAAAATCCAACAGAATGCAAGAGCAGGGGGTCATCCTTGCTGATCTCCCAGGGTTTTGAAATACAAAACTTATGCTCTCATTTACTTTCCTGACACTTTTCTAAAGACTTTTTTGAAAGTGAACATAAGCCATGGTGTAGTATTTCAGAGCTGAAATGAAAGCCTCGCAAAGACAATGAGTAGAGAAAATCAAGGCAAATTAAATGTAGGACAATTCTAGGGAGCTCATGGAGCTCAGTGCCTACATCTAGGATATATAAGAGAAAGCAGCCCCATGGATTCAATTTGCATCTGTATCAGTGTCGACAGTAGCAAAAATAAGCCACAGGTGCCTGTCAGAGGGCAATGTCATAACCCAAATGCTACATCACAGAAATGTTAAGGCTGCCATGCAGAGTTAAAAAAAATAAATTAGGAATTCTTTTGTCTATATAGCCTTAATTTAACTTCTCTGCATATATATATATATTTACATTATATAAGTACATGTATAATTCTGTTATAATAAATGGTAATAAATACGTAGATATACAATTGTATGTCATTCCTTCCACAGAATCCCTGAATCAGTCTCAGGAGTGATGGTGCTCATTAAACAAGCAGTTATTCAATAAAACTTAGCTCTTTTTCCTCCTTGTTCCATATAAATATCTACTTAAAATGCAATTCTCACAATTCTGCCAGGAAATCAGAACAACTCACTTCCCAATAAAGTCTCTTGATGATTATTACCACGTACGCTACCCAATGACCCTCCACGTTAATTCCACAGCTCTCTCCCAGGTCAGAGTAACACCGTTATCCATATGTATCTTCCACTGTTGAAACCTTTCTTTGCTCTACCTATTCTTACTGCCCAGGCTCTTGTTCCCAGTCTACTCGTACTGCCTCTGCCATAAGTGTGAATTCAGTCCTCTAACAGAATGCACTGCCATCTGCTTTGGCTACAAAAGAAGGGGAAATTCAGCATCTGTGGATACAGGCAAACCTGGACCTTCGGACAGTGAAAGTAGTGTAACACAATTGCAATATCTGCTTTGGCTTCTCTACTCTCAGAGCTCCTGCTCAGCTTGTGACTACATACAATGGTTTCATCTACTCAAAATCAGAAGGCTGCTCTTCCTTTCACTCCGTCCAGACCAAAGTTTTTTTCACTGGCATATGGAAGATTTCAGCCTTACACCACTTTCCAAGGATGTGCTGTCTCAGAAAAACAGAGAAGTGCCTCATACTGATATAAGACTCTAATGCATCCCTCAGCCTCTGTCGGTACTGGGAGAGAGCTGTTACCAAGTTGTAAGGAAGAGACATCAGCATGTGGTTTCAATCTTTATGTCTTTATTTATTATGCTTCAGTAGCACGTATGGCACAGCATACAAGAAAGGACTTCTACTTAACCCTAGGTGACTTCAAAGGCTGACAAAGCTTTTCTTTGTTTAATGCAGGGACTACACAGCACTGCCAGCGACTCCTAGACATGCACAGTATTTATTTTCCCCTTTTATCTTATTAAAAAAGAACTCTTGCTGGGCTATCTTACGATAACTGCTGAAATCCCAAAAGAGAAGCCCAATCAGTTTGTCCTGCAGATTTAGACAGCAGTTCAACTTTGAGTGCTGCACTTCACAAGCGTTATACTTTGCTGTTACTAAGGCATCGATTAATAAACACACTGTAGGAAAAGTCTGAGACTCCTGCTGCCACCAGTGTGTGGGTAATTGTGTGGCATTTTGGGATGTTCAGTCAGATCAGGCAGCAAACCGGATAATTCTTTTGTTGGCCTGATTCTGGAACTGGACACGTGCCTTGGGTCACACAACAAATATGAGAGCAGTGAGGAACAAAATTGAACAAAATTATGTTGCAGTGAAGACAATCACAGCCTTCAAAGTGGGAGCAGCAGATGCTCAGCACTTCACAGAATTAAATCAATTATAACAATTCCCTTCCCAAATGGGAGCAGAGCACCCCTGGTGCCGGGCAGGGTGACCCAGCTCGCTTGGCATGGTGCACTTGTAACAGAGCTGTGAGCACAGATGGCAAAGGCAGGCACACTAATTCCTTTGCGTTTGTTGGGTGGGCAGTTGGGTTGCCTGACACCAGGCTTCCTGCGTGTCAGATGTTAATATTTTTTTGAAGAAAGCATCAATACATTTACCTAAATCACAAGACTGTTTCTGGGTTTGGGGATCAGGATTTTGTGTGTGTGTTTCTGTTTTGATTTATTGGTTAGTTTGGGGTGGGGGTTTCTACTTACCTGTTTAGCAGTAAGTACATTAATATAATTTTGTGACTTCTGCAATTTCAGCTTGAATCTGGATCCCATGCTGCCACAATGCAAAATAACCTGAAGCAACGCCTGTAGGCTCAAATATGCTCATAGTTTAGAGGTGACTTAAATATTAAATATTAATTTTAATCAATATTAGGTTTTGTAAGGTACTGTCTTTTCCTGGGACTTTGAACTTAGAAGGCTGAAAAGGTTTCCATTTCAACATTTCTGCAGCAATAAAAAAGTCCTTCCCAGCACTGGGATGAAGCATCAGCAGTATGTGAGAAGTCCAAGGCAACTCAGCTGCACTGTGTCTCAATCTCTACATTCTTGTCTGCAAGGCACAGAGCTTGGCCAATGTGGGTGGATTGCCAAGAGGATGGCAAAAAGCACATCCCTGCCAGAAGGAAACCCTGCCAGTCTCAGAGTTACTAAAAACACAAGTGCTACAGCTCTTCAGAGGAAGAAGTGTCAATGAGGTTCTACCAAGGGCAAACCACCCACGTTTTCCTTCTCCTTCATCTTCTGGAAGCAGCCAAACTGTTCTGAAACTTTCTATGTGAAAAGGTAACACAGGGCAGCTCAGAGCAAACACCCTGCCTGTTTGAGAGCAAACAAGTAGAAAACACGGTCTTATGAATGGTAAGTGCTAAATTCTCCTTCTACCCTCCACAATCTTCTTTCAGGAATATAAAAAGATAAAAACATCCAACATAACTGATTTGGAACATGTGACTTCTATTTTTTTTTCCAACAGATGTCACTCGGGCTTCTCCATGCTCCTCACACCTACTTTGGCAAAGGATATTTAGTCTTTTTTCCCCATTTTGATTCCTGCTGGAATCATGGAATGGCTTGGGTTGGAAGGGACCTTTTAAATGTCATCTAGTCCAACACGCTGCAGTGAGCAGGGACATCTTCAACTTGATCAGGTTGCTCAGAGCCCTGTACAGCCTGACCTTGAATGTTTCCAGGGATGGGGCTTCTACTACCTCTCTGGGCAACCAGTGCCAGTGTTCCACCACCCTCATTGTAAAAAATTTCTTCTTTATATCAAGTCTTAATCTCCCCTCTTTTAGTTTAAAAGCATTACCCCTTGTTCTACTGCAACATGCCTTGCTAAAAAGTTTGTCCCCATCATTCTTTTAGGCCTCCTTTAGGTATTGAAAGGACACAACAAGGTCTCCCTGGAGTCTTGTCTTCTCCAGGCTGAACAACTCTCTCAGCTTTTCTTCATAGGAAAGGTGTTCCATCCCTCTGATTATTTTTGTGATCACCCTCTGGACTCTATCCAATAGATCCGTGCCTTTACTGTTCTGAGGGCCCCAGAGCTGGATGCAGGGCTCCAGGTGAGGTCACACCAGAACAGAGCAGAGGGGCAGAATCCCCTCCCTCAATCTCCTGGCCACGCTTCTTTTGTTGCGGCCCAGGATACAACTGGCCCTCTGGGCTGCGAGCACACATTGCTGGCTCATGTCCAGCTTCTCATCCACCAGCACCCCAAGTTCTTCTCCACAAGGCTGCTCTCAATCCTTTCATCCCCCAGCCTTGTATTGATACCTGGCGTTGCCCCAACCCAGGTGTAGAACCTCGCACTTGGCCTTGTTGAACCTCATGAGGCTCAAGCAGGCCTGCTTCTCAAGCTTGTCCAGGTCCCTCAGACATGCCAACTGCACCACTCACTTGGTGCCATCTACAAACTTGCTGAGGGTGCACTTGATCCCACTGAGTTTCAGTAATGGCAACCATGTCATAGCTTTCTAGCAGCACAGTGGCTTCCAGTTCCTCCTGTTTTTTGCCCATGCTGCGTGCATTGCTGTAGAGGCACTGCAGCTGGGCTGTTGGCTGTCATCTTCTTAGAGAAACACCCCTTAACTCCTCTGAATGAACAGATATACACCACAACACAGAAAACTGTACTACTTTTACAATAAAAAAATAATAATTTAAAAAAAAAGCATGGACTTACAAAAACAGAGTTAAAAATAAATTTTTAAAAAGGACATAGTGGAGATACCATAAATTATAAGTCACACATTGCAGCAGAACCTAGAAAAGAATATTGATTTTGTATTATAATTGTTGGTAAGTATGAGAGGGGAACAACAAACAATATCTGAACTCCAGTCAGCGGGGTGCTTTGCTATGTTACTGATAAGGCTGCGGAGCACCTTCATTCCCATCAGAGGGCAGCAGCTGCCTGCAAGTGCTGCCACTTCCCTCTACTGTGCTGTAATGCTGCCTTTGTAAACTGGCTGATAAAGCTGCTTTCTAAGCAAAATAATTGTGACTTTGGTTTAATGATCATTTGTAGAATCTTCAATCATTTACACTTCAATAACTTCCATAATGTCTGTCTGTGTGCTGTTTCTGTCGTATTCAAGACTATTTTTTATGATCTGCACAGTGATGCAGTTTGACAGCAGCCTCCTTAGATGATACCACAGATTGATTCACAAATAATTCTAAGGGATTCAGTCCAACCTTTCCAACATTTTAACAAATGATCAAGTAATAGAAAATGATCTGTTGGATTTATTAATAAGTTTCAAGTACATCTTTTCTTAGAGTTCCTTTGAGAAGACGCACAGATCTATGTTTTTTTCCAAAACATTTCAGAGAGGCACTAGAAACAAGCAAATGTAAGTCAGGACAAGCATCTTCCTGCTCAGTGTTCAAATAGTAAGACTGCTTAAAAAGAGAGTCTTCACAAAGATGTGATATAGCAGGAGTCTTAAGCATGCACCTAATTTTAACCACATTAAAACACATGTCTAACATTAGGCACCCTGCAAAACACTTTGCTGAGTTAGGATGGAAACGCACATTTTGGTATTGTCTTCCAATTAAGTCCAATGGTTTATTTAGATCAGGCACTGTAAATTGTAAAACCAGCTCTCTGCATAAAGAAAGCCCCATCTGCACAAACCCAAAAGGGACCAGAGGGAGTAGCAGTACCTCTTTCACAAAAGGTTCCTGTCCAACCCGCTGCACAAGTACAGGCTCCGCTCACGTGGTCGCAAGCAGCTCCGTTCTGGCACTGACAGCTGTTCCCACAGCTCAGGCCAAAGCTTCCCTCGGGGCATCCTGCAGTGTAGCAATCAAAACCAGATGATGGGTTAATTCTGGAGCAGATCAGAGATCAACAGAGAATTTATAGATACATGGCAATTCTTATCATTCACAAAGGAAGAATCAAGGTGTAACAGTTAATGCCCTAGAACGAACATGATTAAGTATTCGCCTTAGGGTCCAGGTAACTTGGACTGCTTTTATTAAGATCTATTTTAGAAAAATGCCAGGGTGTTGAAAAACTAAATTATGCACAGAAAACTAATATCCTCTGATAGCTGCAAAGCCTGCAACTTCACCAGTTCTGTCTGATGACACTTAGCAAGCTGGTATGGAACTGCTTATGCACACATCTCCCGTGGGACTTCATCAGCCAGGAAGGTGGAAACTCCCAGCTTCTGCATCTTCTTTTGATGACCTATCCTGTGTTTTCCTGAAAATCCTCCTTCTCTAGAAAGCGGGAGAAAATATGAAATGTGGTGGTTTCTTTTAGAAAGCTCCAAACTGAAAGGTACATACTGCATTTTCAGCCTCTGTTTTGAAAAATTCAAGTGAAAACATTACATCTGGGGGACAGATTAATAATTACATTTCCACAACAGTTAATGTAAGGAGTCTTAAAGGAGTTGCATAGTACTCAACTATCTGAAGAAAGAAAACAACACTTCAGAACAAAAATAATTTCTTCCAGGATTATAGGAAAATCAATTAAGAATAGGGCCAGTTACCTAAAAATCTTAGATATTTGGACAGGCTGAAATAGAGAGATATACTTGGCTAAACACAATATTGCAGGGTGTCTACTCATGCCTGAGGCCTTGTGAACTTCCCTCTAAATAAGGAGACTATGGCCACATCTCTTGTGTATGATTTTAGCATTTACAACAACAAAGTTATTTTCAGGTAATCTGGAAAGAATCACAGAGAACAGAAAGGAATGCGGATCTTCAAAGACAGCTCTGTGTCTGGAATAAAGTGGTGGGTTTGGTGTTGCCTATGTTGAGCCTTAGGTGGGTAGTGAGAGGAACCAGTGTGAATCTTCTCTCTCCTACAGGTAACTCCAATGAGAGCCAACCCCTGGGTCTCATATAGAAGCTATAAATTAGGATGGGAGACAGAAGGATAGCAAGGTACCTTAAGTATTTATTTACTTTCAATAATCTTTGTTAGAAAACAGGGCACTGTTTAAATGTGGAGTTGTTTGACTGTATTTTTTGCACTTACAGTTGAAAACCAGTCCCAGGGTTGAACTGGTGCAAAATCCCATTTGCATCACCTCCTGTTCCCAAAGCTGCATCACACCTCCTACACTAGTTTAACAAGTAAATACACAGAAGAGCACTTGTGTCTTAAAAGCTTGATCCCCCTCACTGTTCACTTCTCACTTGGAATTTCAGTCAGAGGCCCAGGGGATCTATGCAGGGAAAACAGTATTCCAGTACAGTAATAGGTTTGGGGCCCTCAGCTACAAACCTAAGGCATTTAGCTTGGAGCTGAGACTTTCAAGGTGATGGCAACGGGTCATTACACTGCACAAATGACTTTGCAGTCCACATCACAGAGAACTTGCTCTGTGCTCAAGCAGGTGCAGGCTGCTGCAGTGCATCCTGAGTTACACCTACCCCACTGGAGAACCTGAACTGCCTGTAAAGCCACAGAGGGAAAGAGCCTGATCTGCAGCAAGAGGCTAGAGGAGTCTCAGGAGAAGTTCCCCAAGGACAGGGGATAGTAAAGATGTCACCTGCAAGCCAGCTTAAATGTTTAGGGAAGAAATATGGCTTTCATAGTCTTGCACACACACACATACATGTATAAATATGCATTTTATATATATAATACATAATACATAATACATTATATATTATATATTATATATTATATATTATATATTATATATTATATATTATATATTATATATTATATATTATATATTATATATTGTATATTGTATATTATATATTATATATTATATTTTGTGTATTATATGTTATATGTTATATATTATATACTATATATTGTGTATTATATGTTATATGTTATATATTATATACTATATACATACATACAATTCAAGTGGGGCAAAAAGCAGGCTGAATGACACAGAAAACCCATAGACAGAACATTAGGGGTTGCTAGATGTTGTTGGCAATGGCTTCACTGATTACCTTGCCAGAGAAGAAGACAACGAGCTCTCTGCTACCTTCTGTCTGCAGAGATTCTGTTTTGAGAGAGGTCAGCAGTGGAGCTGGCAGCTCCTTCCCTGGGAGTTGGTCTTCCCACTAACTGTTCTTCCCTTCCCTCCGTGCCAACAGCAACAAGAGCTGTAAGATCAACTTGCCTGGGTTTTTGTCTTAGGTCACTGATCCAGATTAATTGTTTTGACATTTCTGTGTGACACCAGCAGTTAATTCTGCCTATAATACTGAGACCCTGGGTAGCTACATCTGTGCTACTGTAGGACTGTTGAACTAATGAACTAAAATATTTATTTTATTTAACAGCATCAATATAATCAGTAATAGTAAAAATAAAAAAATGATAATAATAGCAGCTTAACTAGGCAACTTACTGTCACAAGATGAAGTGGATATCAAAGGCTTGAATGGAATAAAAAAGGAAATAGGCACATTAATTGGAAAAAATAAAATTGTCTTAATTATAGAGCTATAGCTTCTATCTCAAGAAGCTCCTGAGTGACAAATTGATAAAACCTGAGGAAGCATATCAGGAATCATGTATATGTCTTTTTTTTATCCTCTTAAGGCATCTGCTATTGACCTCTTTTAGAGACAGATTAGTAGAGATCATGGGCCTCTGGTAAGATCACCTTGTGTTTTTGTTGATAATAAATAGAAGACCCAAAATCTTCCTTACTTTGTATCTATTGTGGACATGTGAAGCATTTCTATATGCCTGGCCTTAAAAAACGATTTACGAAGACAAAGCGTGGACCCAGAACTGGTTCAATAAAACTGATATGGTGATTTCCACACCACAAGCCTTTATACATCAACCTTATCACTCACATGAGGCCTCAATATCAAAAATAGCTGTTGAGTCCAAAACAAGTCTGAAAATAACTTTTCTGGAATCAGAATTAGGGAAACTGTCCAACCCTGATGAAACTCAAGCACTCCGCGAGGCCCTGGACAGATGGGAGGTGGCACAGCCTGGAGGTCTTCCTGGAGGGAATCATCAGGAAAAACAATTTCCGTTGCTTGACCTTGCAGATTCCCCATGTTGTCAAAAGTGGAACTTACTCCATTCGCAGTGTTTCCCAGTGAATCCTGGTTCACAGGAGCAGGAGCCGTTGACCGGATCGCAGCTACCATCGCTGTTATTGCAGGCACACGTGTTTTCACAGCGCTGTCCCCAATGGCCACTATTGCAGGCTGCAATGTAAAGCAGGATTTACGCTGAGAATCCACTTTGAGATCAGCTAATGGATTATTTTACATCTAAATAAGAGAACAGAAAAGTTGCAAAATGGCTCCTTAAGCTAGAGGCACTCTGGACTACAATCTTGGCTGCAGCATGGGGCACAAATCAATGGAAATAAGTACAATTTTTTGCTGATTTATTTCAGCTGAAAGGGTCTGCAGGGAGATGTTATGTCATCCACTAATCATTCATAGTCAATCCATATCAATCAATCCAGTCACAAATGCATCATTTCATGGAAATAAAATCTAGCTATTGAGCCACTTAGCAAAAATCTGCATAACTAGAATAGCTAACGGGTAAAACAAGACAGATTCATGAACATCCTCCACATTTTCCCCCAAATACTGGGAAATGTAGCACAGACAGAGAAATCTCACAATGTTTGTTAAAGCAACTTACTGCTTTCACTCTAAAAATCACATAGAAGTGACATGATTACAACAATGTACCACTGCATCTCCTTCCTTCTTGTAAGTATAAAGATGAAAGTGTCAATTAGGACAACATAAGTGTGGTTTTGGAGGGGGGCATCTGTTTCATACCAGGTCTGCAAGAGTTGGAAGAGCTGCCTGAGTCATCTCTGCAAAACATCTTTACTCATCTCTTATCCTGAATAGAAATAAAAGCTTTTCTTTGCCTTGGTCTCTTAATTCTTTAGAGAGCCTAAGGAGTTATGGAAAGCCATATAAATGGCTCTACACATTACCAACTGGTGTGACTTTTAAAATATGCATATTGGTGGAAACTTCAAAATTTACCAGAATTTTCTTCAGTATCAAGCCTGAGAAGCCAGATCCAAGATTTACTGCTGTCAACATTGGCAATTAATTTATATGACTTTATGTGGTCAAGATCAAGTTTAGAAAGGTGTTTGTTCTGTTGGCTTTTTGCAAGAGGAAACATAATGAATCAAGCAGAAAAGACACGAAACAGGAAAAGGGAAGAATCAAGCAAGATGGCTTAACATTTAAATGGTGCTATTGAAAAAGGGCAAATCTGCACTCTTACACCGCCATCAATATGGAGAGTGATGCTAAAGTCAACAGAAGGATGCTCTGCTCTTCCAGAAAATAGAATTTCTCCCAGCATTTATATTCACAAGTTAAGGAGTGACCTTAAGACACACAGCTGTACATGCCACTCACTTGTTGAATAAATCTCCCCTAAACAAAATGAAAAATTGAGAATTAATCTTACAACTAATCTGTTCTGAAAATGAAAAACAAAACTGTCTGTCACTCAAAATGCTGACAGGACAGATGGTACTGGGCAAAGGGATCCATAGTGTTGAAATAAGAGCTTACATCAATACTTTGCACTTCGTCAGCCATCTATTTCAATGCTTTGAACCTAGATAATTAAGGATTATAACCACCCAGGCTGTGCAAACCCATAAACACACAATTTCAGAAACAATAAGATTAGCAAAAGTATATTAAAAAAATGAAATAGACTAAGAACAAACAGAGCTGGTTCTTACATTTGCAGTTAAGTCCCTGGGAGACACCATGTGCCCTGTGGAGAGAACATACATTTTACTTACGGTGTTTGCAGTCATGGCCAGTCCAGCCAGGGGCACATGTGCACTCTCCAGTGACGTGGTGACACTGAGCACTGTTGCTACAGCTGCATAACAGCTGGCAATTTTGTCCATAGTAACCATCAGGACAGGCTGAAATAAGATGAACAGATTGTAATTTCATCTAGGTAATAACACAGGCATGGACTGATCTTGCCCCTAAAACATGCATTAACTGAATCCAGAAATAAAAATGGCAAAATGAAAGAAACATCTGTAATTTGTATACTAGCAGTCTGGGGCCTTTAAAGCAGGCACAGCTTGAGTGACTTTTGGGTACTTCTCCTGCACATCAGGAGCAATCAGTAGAGGAACAGAATGCTGAGCTAACCTCCGTCAAAAACAGTTTTGTGACTAACAAGGAGAAAAAAAATACGCCACCACTGAGCTCTTGCACGAAGCAATGCTGTCCCTGAGAGCCTGTCTATACTGCCAGCACAAAAGCCGTACCCAAGCAGCCTTCAATACCTAGAGGCTAGGTAAGGAGGCCCACTATCATAGCACAGAGCAGTTGCTTGAGAGTATTCCCATGGTCTCTGCTGGATCTGCAGAGACAGCACTAATAGTACTCTATCTTCATCACTATTTAATCCTAATCTATATACAACAAGGAGTGCTGCTGCAAACATAACCCAAGAGTGATGCCGTATGGGCCAACTGGTCAGCAGCTCTTGCCAAGCAACCACGACCACTATACAAGTATTTTGGCTATTACACACTGTACTTCTAAGCACATATTGCCACAAGTCACGTCAAATGATAACATCAATTTGGGATGCAGTTTAGCTGGTCATCTGCATTTACCTGTAATCTCCCTCTGGTAAATAATGTCAAATCCAATCTCAGGAATTCCTGAAGCCAGAGGGTACTTTATCTCGGATAAGTGCGTCTAACGTAACAAGCATCTCACAAAACAGCAAGAAGGCAGAAATCAAACTGACTGTTTCCATAAGGAAGGTCAATGTGAGGACTTACGTGCAGAGCAGGATGCCCCAGTGTAGCCTGGGGGACAGTCACAGGCTCCAGTTTCTCTGTTGCACTGGCCCCCGTTGGCGCAGGGCCCACAGGACGACTGGCAGTCTGGTCCCCACTGGCCCGCTGGGCAATCTAGGAAAAAAAAGCACAGGAGATGGCCCCAGTGCCATTTTCTGTTTCAAGATGATTATAGATTTCTGCTGTTATCTTGAAGAATTTTAAAATAACAGTAAAGCTAAGCTGGATAAAGGACAGTTGTATTATCGACTTAGACCTACAGCGCTGCCACAGTAAACCTTCTGAAATAGTCCACAGCCCTGTACTGCAGCACATGAGAACATATCTGAAGACAGATCCAAAGGCTCTCTTCCAGCTTCCATCTCCGTGCATCTGTTTTTCTTATTTGGTTTCTGATACAATAATGTTGGGAGCATTTGGACATATGTGAAAAATGAATTACTGCAATTAGCAAAGGAAACCGGCAGAGAGCAGTAATCTGCAGACAGGTGCAGGAGGGGAGGGCTGCTGCTGTACTGCTTAGCTGGACTGAATATGGGGACAGGATGGTCATCCAGTCCAGAGGAATGTGAAGTGGAGCCCATGTCTCCATTCAGCTCTATCTCCTTCACCAGGGACCTGTTCTTTGGAGCAGTGACCACAAACCAGGTCGACTCAGTGCAAATGCTCCTCAGGCGGGCAATAGTCAGAGCTCTGCAAGAGGAAAAGGGGCACCCAATGGCTCCTTGGTAGTTCAGTGTCCCTGAGACTTTTTCGTCCTTTTGCTTAATTCCCACAGAGATGCTCTCGTTTTTAATTCTCTCCTCTGTTCCAGGTCCTTCCCTTGCTGGTTCCACCATAGTTGTCTTTGGTCAAGGCCCTTCAGCAGTTCCCGAGGCACATTATTTGCATGTGGCAGCACAGTCTAGAGCTGTTCTGGAACTCAGAGCTGCTGCAATGCCCCAATATCACTGCCCAACTCACACAAACCCAACCCAGCATAAAAATTACTATTAATTGGAGAAGAGAGATGGATCAGGATAAATCAATCACTTTCTTCTTAAAAAGCAATCCCAAGTTGTGGATGTCATAGGTTCTGCATCAAAACTTATCCTTTAGCCATCCTGCAGACAAATCTTATCACATTGCAGCGGTTTTGTTGAGAAATAGAATACTACTACTTATTGTGTCTGTCAAAGCAAAACATTCACTACCTCAGCCCAACACCAAACATACCTTGGTCACACGTATCTCCAGTCTTCCCAGCTGGACAAATACACTGCCCTGTCTTTGCATTGCATGGTGCTTCTCCACAGCTGCACCTCTGCCTGCAGTTCACCCCAAAGCTCCCAGGCGGACAAGCTGGTCAAAAGAAACCCAAAGACACAATTAGTGTAACGAAGAATTTTGAAAACATTAGGAGGCACCACCACCAGCAGTTTTAAATTGAGCTGTGCTAGTACAAAGTGATCTATGTTAGCATCAGTGTCACAGTGACTAGTGGTTTGTAATCAACTGCAGCAGAGCTCTAGAAAATCTGTGCTCCAAGCTTTCAAGGAACTATAGTTATCTGGACAAATGTTAGTATTAGTAACTGGCCTCAACCTTGTACTTCAGTCTTTACAAGTTCAGTGACACAGCAGTTGCCAGGCTCCAAATATCAGTTTGGCTTCAGTGGGGAACTGTCAACTTGTGTGAACAACAAATATACTCTTTTATATGCAACTTCTATATCTGAAAATAAGCTTCCTGAGTAAACTTTCCCATCCAAAGTCTACCTTGCAGGGAAATATGCAGTGAGTACCTACATAAATGGCATTTTTCTCCATGAAACCCAGGTGGACACATATGCTTGCAGACTCCTGTCTCATGGTCACACAAAGCATCAGTAGGGCAGTTGCACCTCAGTTTGCAAACGGCGCCATAAAAGCCAGGTGTGCAGGCTGGAAAAGGCAAGTAGACATAGAAAACATGTAAGAAAAAGAAAGAGTTGAGAAAACTAAACAAAACTCTGAAAATAATTTAGTAGAAATTTGAAGGGAATCTATTATAATGTACATTTTAGAGGTGCTGATAACAAAGTGTAAATACTTAATAAACACTTGTACAGAAGTTTCAAAGAGGTTATTGCTTAAATACAACCTAGAAACAGAGTGACAGAATACTTAAGAATATATTCAATTACAGCCATTACAGACTTACTCTTCTTATCTGTCTGTACCTTCTGCTGGTCTCTGCCTTGGTGCAAAGGCAGTGCTGGGCAAGGAATGCTCTCCCCCAGAACTGAGCACATCACCAAGAATGCTAAAGATATTAAATATCATCACTATTATTCTCCACCAAACCCCCCAGAACTAGTGTCATAAACTCAACACGTTCCTGCCTGCCCAGAGAGGAATCTGAAGGGAGAATCTTTATTGCATTACTCCATTACTGTCTAGAGAGGGCTACTGAGACGTGCAAATATTAATGTGGAACACAATTCTCTTTGAAATACCCCCAAAAATACAACAAATAAGTTGAATTCAAAGATGTCCAAATCTGAAGGAAAGGTAACATTACTGAAAGTGTTCACAAATAATCCTACTTCAATAAAATAGTTTTTGCCATTTATTTACTGTCTATGCAGAAAATGGAAAGAACAAAAGTGAAAACTCCACAATCTTCATTATTTAGGGCTGAATTTAGGGTTGTATTAGAATTTGGTTTCTAGGTTTCTGATGTCATTTGATTAGGCTAAAACTCCTGCATTCTTAAGCTGTACTCCCCTTGATGTCCCTCTAAGCCCGGTAATATCAGGCACTCACGGAATTTACCATATGAAAAAACACAGATAAAATAATTAGTAGAATATGAATGTAATAGTGGCAGCAACAGCCAAACAAAGTAAATGGGAGGCAGAATAAGAAATAACGCTAAGACAAAGGACTAAGCAGACACAGGCAGTCTAGCTTTCTTTTATACCTTTCTGACACTTTTTGCCATGATAACCAGGCTTGCATGTGCAAGTCCCGTTCCTTGCATCGCATCCCAGTGTGTGCTCCTTCACACACTGACACTCCTCCGAGCAGCCATCTCCGAAGGACCACCTGGGACACGCTGCAGTCAGATGAAAAGGAATCATTAGCTCTGTAATTATGCATGGGTTATTTGAAATTGCACACTGCTGCAGAATGCAACTGCTGCAAAAAGCAAAACATTCATTTTTACTTTCAGCAAACACATCCTGATTCTTATGACAGTGCCTATCAATGTGTGGGTGTGTAAATGCTTCCTATATTAAGTAATTCATTTCTTTTTAAGCAATATATGTTGAATGCAAGAAACAGACATGTTTCAAAGCAAACTTGGTTAAGTTTCTGAATGATTATTTGAATACACTCAAGACAAAAGTTTCCATGAAAACAAAAAATCAATCACATAACTATTTTTCAATCTTGCATAGACGAACAAAACCTGTAAGTACAAAGACTATATTTTGCAATATTTTTTATTTGATTCTTTTTACTCCCATATAATATTTCGCCTTCATTCTGCCCCAGCCAGCCCCACTCCTCAGCTCCCACTCCAACTGCATCAGCAGCCACTGATTGGCTCCAACCAGACATTAACCTCACCAGCAACCCTAATGTTAACCTGTCCATCCCAACCCAATCCTACTTACAGTCTTCCCCTTTGTGCATCAGTCTTATGGCAAAAATTCAGTCTTATCAAGCATTATGGCAAAAATTCATTCCTAGAGGAAAAGATTAATGAAGCTTCTGGGGCCTTCAGGCACATGTCAAAAGTCATGTCCTCCCGCTACTCCCAGCTCAAGGTAGAACTCAAACCCTTGATTATTTTATATGTGATGGAAAATCTTTTTAAGACCATTACGTTGTGCATGTGTTAAATAAACAGATCTGAAAAATTATGGGGACTTACTAAGATGGCAGAAGCGCCCGTAGAGCCCAGGGTCACACAGGCAGGCTCCATAGAGTCTGTGGCAATAGCCGTTGTTGGCGCAGTTGCACGGTTTGTTACAGTTCTTCCCATAAAAGCCTTTTGGGCAACCTTTTGAGTGCACAAACACAACAGGGAATCAGCTGTTAAGCGTTAAAACACGAAAACTAAATCAGCTCTCTTTGAGTTGCCATTACAGAAAAGACTACGTTGATTTTGTTGCTGAACTGGGGGCTCTGCACCACACATCCTTACAAGGCACTTGCTTTCTCTCACCCTTTGTGTTGCCCATTATATAACAAAAGGCACCGCAAGCCACAGCGTTACAGCACCTCTCGCGCAACGGGAGTCTTTTCCCACCTGGGCCCCTAAGATTCACCGTCTCGACTGAAACAAGGGCAAAGAAGTGGTGAGGTTTCAGATGCCCGCTGCCCCTGGCAAGATGAGGGGAGCCCTACCATCTTCACAAAGCTTGCCGTGCACACCAGGGGGGCAGCGGCACTGCCCGGAGACGGGGTCACAGGAGCCTCCGTTCTGGCACTTGCAAATGCTGGCACAGCCTCTGCCGTACATCCCAGGGGAGCAAGCTGTGGAGAAAGCAGGGAAGATGAATGGGCCAAAACATCCTTTCCCTCTGCTAGAAGTGACGCAAAATAGCATGTGACATATCCAAATTTTCCCTGGCATATGCTACTCTTCACACAAGGCTTAAAAAATGTTGCCTATAAAGAAAAAGTTTTAAGAAGGTTGCCTACAAAGAAAAAAAAGCTTAAAAATCAGAGCACAGTTTTGAATATTTGGAGATAACTATTTTAAACACTTTTCCTCCCTCTCAAATACTATTATAAAAATAACATTGTGTTTTACTAACATAATCTTTTAAATACCCCAGTTGATCATGGCAGAAATGGATCCACATCAGCATGAGATTTGTTCCTAAAGCCCTCATTGCTCCAGCGCAAAGCAGATTGTAAAATGAAGCCTTGCTCCATTGTTTAAGGCTGACTTAGCTGAGCAAATACAGTTGCTGGAGTCATCTAATTCAACTGACATGTTATCAATGTACATTAAGAAATTTGACATTTCACATAAATTTTCATTCGGCTTCTTTGGTTCATTATGGCAGAAATTTAATTCCAGTTTTCTCAATTGTTTAATTTACCCTAAACCCATGAACTACGCTGTTTATGAAGAAAGCAAGAGAAAAGTATGAAAGCAATCACATATGACTAATTCATATGGATTGTATATTGTATTTATCATTGTCAATGCCTACTTCATTGGACTACAGGTTTGGCTCAATAATGTAATCCTAATAAAGTTCTTTAAATTCCAAAGGCAAATTCCACCAGATTACATGCATGAATATCTATTATAAATATAGAGCAAAAACATTATTATTTATGAAGTGAACAAAAGAATTTGAATCCTCTCTTGAAGTGTTTATAATCTATCCTGAACCACTAGAGCACCACAAAATAGAAACAATAATATCCTACCTTGATAGCCTGAACTGTCTTAGGTAGACTAGAAATTATAATTTTAATCCTCTTCGTTATTATTCTTTCAGCCGTTCCCAGTGTTTACAAACCAAAGCCACAATCAGTCTCCCAGAACAACTAGAGACAGACTGGTCTCAATAATTTCCTATTTTTTCCATACTTCTGTCTTTGTGATGATGCCTCTCAAACAATCTTGATGGTGATTAATCTCAAAATTGCTGTCTACCTATGTTAAGTAGTAATTCTTCATTGACTCTGCCTCATCAGTGATAGCACAGATTCTCCAAGTATGATGGGACACAGCATGCCACACACCAGGAAATAGAGGGACTCATCTCAAACACATAGGAGTTCTGTTCTGTAAAGTCCCAAACAACAGACAAGTTGTGCCAAACTGCAGATGAAGAACAGTGCATGGTACATCAAGAAATCACCACTTTATCTTTCCAATTGGTTTTGACACATGCTTCTGAATCATCTGCCAGGAAGCAGAAATAAGGAGAGTAAAAAGCTAATACAAAGGACACTGGCTGACTTGGCAAGAGAATTCTGAAAAATACAATTTCCAATATGAAAAATAAACCATCCCAAGAAAAAAGGTTAATTACAAAAAGAATGTTAAGAAAAAAAAAACACAACAAAACCCACAACAAACCAGGACCCAGTTTACCAACAGAAGGAGGGAAAAAAAAGAAAAAGGTCAAAAAAGGGTCAAAAATCAAGTTTAACATCTATGTCCGCCCAGATTGTCACATCACCTGCCAGGACAGACTTCTGAAAGTCAGCAAGGCAAGCTGCGCAGCAAAGCACGGCAAACCTTGGCACTTTTCAGCAGCAGAGTGAATAGAAATGAACACCAACACAAGTCCTTTGGAAGGGGCACAGTACTGTACTCACTGTTTTCAGGTCCACATGGTACACTGTAGCATCCCTCACAATTTCTATTTTTCATGGCACATTAAAATAAAATTTAGATCTGCCTATGAGGCAGCTTGTGCTCCTCAGAGAGCTTCACATACTAAAAGTAGACAGATTATTCCTATTTCCTTCCCATCTGCAGTGTCACAGCAGTAGGACAAGGTCCTCACTTTTCAAACACACTGTACTCACTTTCATTACAGATAATACCGGTCCAACCAGGTGAGCAAACACAGCCACTGTGTTCACTGTTACATCTGCCTCCGTTCAGACAATCCGCACAGCTCAAGCTACAGTCGTTGCCAAAAGTATTATCAAGGCAAACTGAAATGAAAAAATACAGGAGGCTTAATGAGCATCCAGACAAAATACCTCTATGAGCTCTTGTCTATTGTTCCAGATGCACAAGTGCAAAAAGGAACACTGCACAACACTGACAGTCAGAAAAAGGAGTACTCAAGTTGTCAGTATTACTGGTGGTAGTAGTGCAAATACCACTGATCCATTAAAAAAGACAGTCCCAAATGGGGATTCCCAAATTTCCCCTCTTCACAATTTAAAGTCTGACAATGAAAGGAAAGTTGGGACTTACGCTGGAATTTACTCCATTAATGCTGTAATTCCCCACCAATGCCCACTTAAAACTACTTTTTAAAAGGAAATATTTTGCCTTCCAAAAAAGTGCATTTGCACCTTATGCCTGACAGTATTGTACATAATTAAAAGTACTTATTGGGATAGATTCTCCTTGTTAGTCTATTCTTTTTGTTATTCTATAGCAGTAGGATGTGGTGCTATTTAAGCATAGTTCAGTGATATTTTTAACAGCATAGTTTGAGTGTTATCCTAGGAAAACAAAGCATAATACACAATCACTTTTTTTTTTCTTCACGGATATGAAAAATGGGGTTAGTTTATATGTGAATCTTATACGAACACACATTCCTCTCCCACCTCACACACCCTTCTTTTCAATCTTGCACATGGAGACATGTGCACTCTCATGTTCTCTCTTTGTGGGGTCTATCAATAAAAACATAGAAAACAAACATTTCTCTCTGCTAAAATACCTCAGTGACATTAAGATCCTACACACACCATCAGTTTATTGCCTTTGAGGCTTTATGGCAGTGGCTGGAGGCTTTCTGGAAGGGGATTTTAAAGAACACCTGAAAGCGAGCTAACAGATTATTTCAGCTAACAGAAAGGCAGCAAACTGGTTGTTTTTCATTTTCTATGCGAGGCCACATTTCCTCTAGGTCTCAGCACCCAGCTGTTCCTTTTGCTGAAGCTGAACAAATGCCCAAAGCTTTCAGACACATTCAGAATCCCATTGCTTGGGACAGGTTGTAAATTCATACTTCAGGAGAAGAATACAGATTACCATTAAAAAACACCAGACTTCTACATTAAGAAGTCATTCAATCTATAGAAAATAGTTTATTACTCACATCAGCTTACTGTTTAAAGATGTGTTTAGATAATATACATAGCAGTACAAAAATATGTCTGAAACTATAAGGAATAAATCAACATTTAGGAGATAAAAACACTGACTAAACCATTAAAGGTCTCATTCCTCCACCACCTTTTCATACAAATCCTCCCATGCAGCAAAGCCTCAGCTTTAGAAAAAGTGCAGATGCTCAGCTATGGCTGATAATACCCAAATTTATGTGGTTAAACATAAATAAAACATGCAAAAACTGGTCAATAAATATTTGATTGTGGTTTCTAGGCTTGATACTTTTGCCTGTGGTCATTTCATTTATCAGTTTCCCAATTGGTTATCAGCGTCGCTGAGTCTGGCTGGATGCTATGTGATTTGGGAGGTTTTAACAGTTTTGTTCATAAAAATAAGTTAAATTTTTATTAAAGCCAAGACCAGCTCCTGATTTTTGCCTGTAGGGCACAGTCCTCAGATGAGTAATTAGAGCTTATATAAAAATCACAGGACGCACATAAGAAAAAAAGAATTCTCATTCCTCCCTGGTGACCCACCAGCACATACTGCATTCACCAGAAATAAAGCACAGGTTTCAACTTATAATACTCTTCAAGTAGTGAAATCTCCATCTTCACATGGAAAGACTAAAGTCATGTGAAGTTCAAGTGGCTGCTTTGCTTTGACTCATGTCACTGCGTGTACTCATGTGCTCTATTCTGACTTGTGCCAAGCCCTCAGCCAGCCTGAGCTCTACACAGGTGGGTTCGTGCTTGTCCTGGAGAACATGCCTAAAGCATCAAAAAGAGACCTGAATCTCCAGAAGGTTGTTTTTTTCCACAAACAAGAATGCAAACATCTTACGCAAAAACTTCTCCAATTATTATAAAAGGGCCTGTAAACAGGCACACATGTTCCCTCACAACCCTTTCCTAGATCTAGGAGAAATGAAAGGTTTGTTCTTAGTAGATTCTGTGCATTGCAGGAACCTATGGAATCCTCTCACCTCTGGGATGAAGAGAATCTTTTTGTTTGTTGCCTCTGGGGCTTTGTGCAGACACCCTGTTCTTCCAGGAAGCCTCTCATCTCTTGCTTGTTGTGCTGTTCACTTTTCCCATGCTTCCCTCCTCACCGCATCCAGGCAGCAGCAGCCACAACCAGGGAAGCCTTCCTGTTCCCCAAACTTGTCCCATTTAGGATGGGACACGTGGCATGGAGGACAGGCAGAAAGCAGGATTAATGCTCACCCCTCCTCTGCTCCTCCTGATGGCTAAGCCCAGCCAGCCTAGCATCACTCTCACACCAAATCTTCTAAGACTATTCTCCCCCCTTTGCTGCAATGGCTGAAAGCAAAGCTCATTCACTCACCGACCCTATGCACCAGGTTGAGCTCTCCTCGTGGGTCTTCATCCTCGTAGAAGGAACCAAGTGTGTAGCGAAGGAGCTGGGGGGGATCTCTGAACTGCAGCCCCGGTGCCCCAGCGAACCCCACTGCCTCCTCCACAGCTGCCGCCTCCTCATCTAGGGCTGACAGACACACATGCCATCAGGACTTGGCTCATGTCTTCCTCTGTAGCACTTTCCTCTCATTTACATCTTTTTTTATTATGCTGCTAGATTTTCTAGTTACACCCCTGTGCAGTCTGCACAGCAGTCACAGCCAATTCATCTTCTCATCTTTATAAACAGGGCTACTCTTATCGAAAAAAAGAGAAAAAGGGTAGAGGGGCCAATATCTTTCCCTTTCCTTTCTCCTGGAAATATATTCTGGTGTTGGAGAGTCAAAATAACCCAGTAAATGGGGAGTTTAATTTTCCTCACTTGACGTTTGAGATTATTTTTAGTTAATGAAGGTCATTAGTCCAGCTCATTCTGGAGATGACAAATATAGAGTGAGTCTGTCTGCCCAATATATTTTCAGAAAAACTAGATGGGAAATCAGTTTGCTTTCTTTTTGGAATTGTTTAAAATATCAAACTCTGCCCAAAGTTTAGCAGGTGTTACACTCGGTTACAAATTTAACTTGCTAGGCTAAGCTCTGTATGGGCTACACTGACAGAAATGCAGAATCACACCACTGACATTGGTTCCTCAAAGCAGCATCTGGCTATCATTTTTCCACAGGATGTTAAAGTTCATTCAAATAGTGCAAGAAAACTGTCAAAATACTATTTATTTCTAAAACATGAAGTTTAGGTTTTCAAACATGTCCAGGGGATTTAAGTGTTCATCTCCTATTAAGCTTTGGCAAAATCCATTACTTGAGGATGAACCTGGGATCCACGTATTGCACGTAGCTCTACCTTGGCCACATTAGGAGATGGCTCAATTTGGGATCACCAAATCCCAGGATCTGTGAAAATCTCAGTTGAATTCTGATTTTAAATCAGTAGGAAATACTTAATGGCCTTCAAGACACACAAAATAACTCACCGGTGCAGGACCATCTGTTAACACCAAGCCTATAACCTTCCTTACACATACATTCGTATGACCCCAGAGAATTAATACAGAAATGGTCACAGTTGCCATTATCAAGACGACATTCATCCACATCTAAGAAAAAAATTAGATACAAATGTTGATTAGGTGCAAGTGCCTCTGCTTTGAGAGGGCACTCTGTGTCTGGCTGCGTCTGAGAAACTATTCTGCACTTAAGAAAACCTGATTTTCTTAGTACTTTGAGGCTTTCCATTTCTCACTAGTATTGGAGATATTAAAACATTTCAGGGCAACATGGAATGGATTATTTCACCAATGCTTTTGTCTCAAGTGAAAACAGCTGCTTGAAACTGTTAAGCTCAGTTGATCCTTTGGTTATTTTGAGGGCTCTCCTTTTGTAGAAGTAGTCATTAACACACATCAATATACAGTGTCCATGGAGAGAGGAGGAAAAGCTCCCCTCTGTTGGTTTGTCTCCTTGTCCCACTTCTCTATGCCTGATGCTGGGTTATGACTGTATTCCAGTCTCAAAAAGTGGAAAATATACATTTGTAAAACCTTATCAGCAAAGCTGGCATACAGTCACTGGTTCCCTTATTAGGTAAATGCCCAAGAAGCCCTGCAATGAGCTTTGACAGAATCTCTTCTGTTGTGCTTGGTTAGACCTGAGCCACCAGAGTGAACGCACTCACCGTCGCAGGCGCAGCCATCGGCGTTCAGCTGGAACCCCGCTTTGCAGGCACAGTCATAGCCACCCGCATAGTTGATGCAGAATTGGGAGCAGCAGGACTCTCCAGTCTTGCACTCGTCCAGCTCTGCAAGGAAGGGGGAGCTCATTTAGCCCCTGGACACACTCTGAGCTGCTGCCACAGTTTTGCTTGGTAGCTACTGTGCTTTTCAGCACATGCCTTTCTATGTCCTTCTCTCCCTTCACCCACATAAGACACTGTCAGAATCCTGACAGCAGCTGTCTTCTACCTGTTCCCACAGCAGCCAATATCCTCCATGCCCAGGGAGAGGCATCTTTTCTGCAAGTTTTAGCTACGACAAGATGATTTACAGACAACAACTAGGTCTCACCAGCCCAGAAATATTATCTATTTAATAGTCATCTACATTTAAACATTTGGACTTTGGTAAGTTCAACCTTATTCAATGCCAACTAACAGTGAAACAAAGCTCTGATCCAACAAGACATTTGCTGGACATTAGTAGACTGCAAGGTGCAACTGCAGTTTTTGATAACTAATTGCCCATTGCCTTATCCTGCCCTGTGAAATTGGTATCACCAACACCACTGGTGATTAGATATGAGAATCGAGCTGTTATCTCTTCACTCCAGGCCCTCAGCTGATCTCAGCCCTTGCAGCCTGCTGAGTGGGTCAGTGGCCATTCAAGGGCCACCTTGTCAATGCTGAGTTTGCGAAATGCTTTGAATGTTACCCAGATGAGGAGCCACATATGGGAAAGGTCAGTGTCTCAATTAACCTTGGAAAAAGTACCAACATTATAAGGAAGCACCAACAGAAGAAAGAGGAGAAAGAAAATGTAATTAATCAATTGAGGTGAGGAGGTCAGTGTGAAAATGATTAATGCAGGTTATCTGAACACGGAGCGTCTTCCAGAAATGTCACAAGCTCAGCTCCTCTGCAGTACATCAGACGATGCCTTGCTCTGGGGTCTAGCAACAGCCCCTCGTCTGTGTAGGAATGTGAAGTGTGCATCCCACAAAAAGGATATTTTTGCTGTTAGGAGCAGCTTTTCATATCCTCAGCCTTGCCAAATCCTTCCCCTGCACTCTCAATTCCACTCACTGTGGACAGAATAACTGCATCCCTTCGAAATCTCCATCAGCAGGTCACGGAGCTGGGGCACGAGTGGGAGACCACCCTCCTTATTCTCATCTGTACACAAACAAGACTGAATAACCCATCCCACCCCTACAAGTCTGGGTCCAAATCTGCCACCTTGATGTTCTTTTCTTTGTGTTTTAAACTCCAGAGCCAACGGCCCTTACAGAGTTCATTGCTTCCCTGCTCCTTCCTCACTCACGCACTTTGCTTTTTTTATTGCAAGCCTCCTCTTGTCTTTAATGCCTCTCACACTCACCAGAGCTCCCACACTCTACCTCTCCTCATGCCTTATTACAGTGTTCTGTGATGCCTGCTCTTATTTTATCCCACCCCTTGTCTTGTCTATTCTTTAAAATTTCAATGGCATAGCGACAGCAAGTCTAAATCAAACTGAGATTCAGTTTGCATAGCAAAAGATGCAAACAAAAGAAGTGATATGATAAAATCGTTTCAAACATGAAAGAATTTCTAAGCTCATCTCTCGAAATAAAACCAAATCTAACTCCATTGCTTTCACTTTCTAAGTGACACTACTCACAGCCAGAAGTGCAATCTCATCACTGAGCAAATCTGATGGAAATACAGCAACTTCCATAACACGAAGTGTAGTGTGTGTGTCAAGCACTTCAGAACAGCAGTGCTACAACTCCCAGCCAGTGACAATCCTCTTCCCAGCTGCAAGCTGAGGAAGGGAAGGGAAAAAAGTCAGCCAGGTGATGCTTGGGCTGGACACAATGAGATACGGTCACAGCAACTGGCGAGGCACCAAAATGTCATCTTCCACTTGAGAGGCAGAACTCTTCCCCTTTGTCAATTAATAATCCCAGCAAACACACAGAGCAAGGCAAGCTGGAGCAGCAGCAGAGAAAGCGCCAGAGGACAGCACTAATTAAAACTTCTAGAAGAAGGGAAGAGGGTAGGAACGTATTTCCTTAAGTGATAGCTCTCCTGCAGGCTCCCCTTGCAGAGACATGCACCACACCTCCTCCCTCCTCCTGTGGAGATGCAGCATTTGCTGTGAATTACCTGCACATGTTTTGCCATCAAAGTCGAGGTGATAGCCATCATCACAGGAGCAGTGTGGCCCAGAAGTCGTGTGCTTGCAGTGGTGAGAGCAGCCCCCGTTGTTGTCCTGGCAGCTATCGACAATTTCCATTTCGATGCCTCAAGGAGAAATAAATCAAAAGGATGTTAAAAAGCAAGCAGAGGGGAAAAGAGTCACTGGAGGATAAACCTTCTGTAAAACAGTATCCATAAGCCAATTGCTGTAGCAGGAAATATAAACTCAGCTCACACACACATACACACTCAAGAGCAGCACATTTTGGAGTCACTGAACTCCAGGCATTTGTCTCTTTGTATCATAACACTGGATGCTCTTGACTTTGGTAACACGAAGCCAGCTTGACATTTCAGCAGTCTGCTTGCTATGGGAGCGCAAACAGGTGTCCTGAGATTTATGCTTTGTTTGAACGCAATGGCGAGTTCTGTCCTAGCCCCAGAGGAGGAAAAGAACCATCTGAGGAACCCAGGTGGTTCATCTCAACCCAGACTGCTTTATTATTTCCAATTATTTTTGTTCTGTATATGAATAGGAAATAGTTGGATTCTGAAACATCCACCAAATACAAATGCCTTAAAACTTACATAGCACAGTCTAGTTGGCAAGCCTGACACTGAACCACAAAGCAAACTGCCTGCAGGTTTTGACCCTTTGATGTCAAGGGGGCACACGGCAGCGCAGCATCTGCTGAGATTTTGTCCTCCTACAAATAAGATGTGATGGTACGATGCCACCACTAGCCCCCTTCACCCTGACAGACCATCCCACCTTCCTGCATTTGGTTGTGCTGGACAGTCCTTACATTTTAGCCAGGTCCAATAGAGACTCTCATACTGGAAAGAGAACATCTGGCCACCTCTTTCCCACACAGGTACTTCATTAGACAATTTCTTCAGGATAAAAAGAAACTATAAGTTTGGTTATAAAGTTTCTCCTGAAGAATTTTCAATACTATGTAGGAGAATTGAGAAAGATTCTCCTTAAAGGTATCACTGTACCTCCAGAAACACCTTGGCTCAGAGCAGCGGCCATCAGATCTGGCACAGGAGGACAGCATTTCTCGACTGCCATGGCTCATGGACACATCTGTTTTGGTGGCTCTGATCCCAACCCCTTTTTTTTTTTTGTCCCCAGAGAGCAACCTGCCTGCTGACAAGGAATGCAAGTCTAGCTGGGAGAGGGTATAAAGTAGAACATACGTTGAGGGCTACATCTCAGGTATAGTATGATTATTTGTACTAGAGAGAAGAAATCTAGTCTCCTGCCCAGTGTGTTAAGATGGAATTTAGGAAACCCAGTGATCAAATTCAGAATCTGACTTTATACACTATGTTCAATATTTACTTTCTCTCAGTTCTTCATCAGTAAGAGTGGAATAACAGCTCTTCCCCATGCCACTGGGGAAATGAAAGAATAAACAAAGATTGTAAATTGCTCAGACACTGGGATAATCCTGGGCATAAATATATGCAGAATGTTTTTATTTTTATTGTTTGCTCTGTAATATTGTACATAAGGCACATAGAATCACCATCCCCTGAGACTTGCCCAACATCAAGACAAAAATATCAGAAAAAGTGATCTAACCCACTTTTTTATCCATCTAATAGATCTTTTTAACCCACTTTTTATCCACCTAATAGATCTCTATTAATGCATTTCCTCTGCCATTGTACTACTCACAGTTCCCCATCATCTATGAAATAATTCTCCATGATATCTCTCATATAACTGGGTTTTGTTTTTAATGTATGTTAATGCTTTGAAACTGGTTTCCATCCTTATTATTTCTTACACACGCATTCTCAAAGAAAGCATTAATTCTCTGGCACGCAGCGTATTTTCGTAAGGAAATTCTGCTGAAAGTTCTAGCACAGTATTATTAGATTGAATGATCTTTGCCTACCTCTGCTAAAACAGGTCAAGCTTTTGTCTGCATTCCAGTGAGCTTATGTTAGGTCCAAAATAACACCAACTCTTCCACATCACCTCCTTTATTAATCTAAATTTGCCCTCAAGCATAGTCCAGGGATCATCTATCAATTCACAGTGCTGGGATTCAGTCCCCTTCTCAATAAAAGTACCGTTGATTAAGAAACCCCGTTGGCAAGAAGCAAGTATGTGAGGGAAAACAACAGGGCTCAGCATCACTTCAGTTTGGGAAATTTCAGTTGTTCAAATATTTTGAAATCCCCAATTTTTTTTTTCTTTTAAGCATCTATGTAAAGGTATCAATCTCAGGAGAATCATAAGTAAACTTAGACAGATAAAGACAAGAGTGGAACATCATGTTAGTTTTCTTCTGCATTAGATCCAGCATATTAAAAATTTGGGAGATGAAAGGAAGGAATGAATATATTTCACAGAACGACAATATTTTGGTATCTCTGCAACAGAATTTACCAGACCCTGAGGGTAAACCAACAGGCCTATTTGTTCTTTGAAATGCAGTAATTCAGGTCTGAACACAGGCTTAGGAATGAATCAACCTGCAAAACCAGCAGCAGCAGAAGATGAAGAAAATAGAACTAAGATTGACCTTTTGCATACACTTATTTTGATGGGAGTGCTAATCCAACTGAATTAAAAACGAAGCAGAGCAGTTTGCAGATAAGATATCCTGAAATGCATAGTTGTAGAAGTGTCACTTACGGTAGCACTGCTTTCCATCAGCCCCCAGCTCGAAGCCGGGATTACAGACACAGGTGAAGGACCCCAGAGTGTTCACACAACGATGAGCACACCTGGCTCTCCCTTCTGCACACTCATCAGTGTCTACAAAGCAGAGAGAAATGCAGAGACAGTCATTTGGATGTTAAAATAAAAAATAATACTGCTCTACAAGCACAAGGGTGTACTTTCAAGCATCCACTGAAAAGAGCATCCTGATGTTAGTCTACAAATGACAGTATCTGATGAATGTAGGAGCACTGAACTCTATTATTCTCCAAAATATTTTTTTTCTAAACACCACTGACCTTGAACCTTTCAACATGAATATTTACAATATCAGATATTTTATTTACAGTATTGGCCAAAATAGCTTGGTTGTTATTCCTAGAACAAAAGCAATGGCAAAAGAAGCCACATGAAGAACAGAAAAAAGCCCTGTTTCCTTGTACCCCAAAATTATCCCTAAGTCCTCATAGCTATTGTATTTAAATTAATGGAGCAGGAAGTATCTGATTATTTTCTGAATGTCAAACGATCTGCATTAAGTGGTGACTGGGTCTCAGCAGGTATGATGGAGACAGATCTCCTCCATCACATCCCCAAATCCTGCAGTGTCCTCTACAGAAGTCCAACAGGCAGGCATCTATTCTAATCAGGAGTTTCACCTCACTTGTAAGAAAACAAACAAGTGAAGAGCTGTAGGTGGGGAGACTGTTCATTACCCAGTCTTCTGTCAAGAAACATGTTTCCTCAGCTTTACCCTCACTAGTCTGGATCTTAAAGTTAAATGTCACCAAAGGCATCCTTCTTCCTAAAATCTCAGTGGAGCATAAAAATATTTTTAAGGAATAATTATTGGGAAAAAAAAGCAAAGAAAAAACTGGTACTAAATACTGTTGCTGTAAAGCAGAGCTGCAGAAAACACCAGCCTCTGCACAACGACTGACATTACCTTAGAGATAGCAAACTCCTAACAGACCTCCTGCTCCTCCTCTTGTTCTGACTTTTTGCTTGCCATATACAGATTATTTATCACAACAATCCTGGGTCAGTCTCTCGCCCACAGGAGAGAACAGTCTGGTGTGTGGCTCTTCACCTTTTATCACAGCAAACCACTTTCTAACAGGTTTCTCTCTATATATGTGCTGCAACCCTGAACCACACTCATGGCCCCTTGCACTTGAATACAAGTAGCTTTACAAATCTAATGTACTTGTAAAAAGAGGCCCCAGGCAGTGCAAACAGTACACATCGACTCATGAAAATTTCAGGACAAATGACAGCTTCTCTGAAGCAGCAATGTGAATAGCTGCTGTTTAGAACAAAATAGTCTATCTCTCCTTTTTCTGTAATTAATCGTCACTTTGCAAGCAGAGTATGTTGGCAAATGCTGGAAAGGTTCTTTTCTCTTTTTCTGCTTTTTCAAATAGAAAAGGAAAAAGTTGGAAAACTGAACCACAGCCACTCTCCTGCACATGCTTTTCCATATCTTGTACATACAGCTAAATAACTAAAGTATGACACTTAAGTTGCCCTCTCTTTCCTTCTAACTTGGTTTCCAGAAAGTCAAATACCAGCTTGAATTTTGCAAAAGGCATTGAATAAATTTTAGGAGAAAAAACAATTATTGTATATCTATGGTAAGACGTAACATGTAATGATTCAAAAGTCTGTTGCCATAAGGTCAGAAAGGAAATTTGTTCCAATATATAACATTGCAAGTTACCTAGTACTTTAGTTTATACATAAATTAACAGAATTGTCAACGTATATCTGAGATAAGATGAATATCATGCTGATCTGAGCATTAAACCCACTGCTGTTTAATCTGTTAATCATCATTGTCTACACTACATCAAACTGGAAGTTGGCAGCCCGTGGCTTAGATGGGAGCACTCTGTGCTGGGTTAGGAATTGGCTGGATGGCCGAGCCCAGAGAGTGGTGGTGAATGGTGTCTCATCCAGTTGGCGGCCGGTCACCAGTGGTGTCCCCCAGGGATCGGTGTTGGGTCCCGTCCTGTTTAATATCTTTATTGATGATCTGGATGAGGGGATTGAGTCCATCATCAGCAAGTTTGCAGACGATACCAAGCTGGGAGGAAGGGTTGATCTGTTAGAGGGTAGGATGGCCCTACAGAGGGACCTGGACAGATTGGAGAGATGGGCTGATTCTAATGGGCTGATGTTTAATAAGTCCAAATGTTGGGTACTTCATTTTGGACACAACAATACCATGCAGAGCTATAGACTGGGGACAGAGTGGCTGGAGAGTAGTCAGGCAGAAAAGGACCTGGGAGTGCTGGTGGACAGGAAGCTCAACATGAGCCAGCAGTGTGCCCAGGTGGCCAAGAAGGCCAATGGCATTCTGGCCTGCATCAGGAATAGTGTAGTAAGCAGGACCAGAGACGTTATTGTACCCCTGTACTCGGCACTGGTCAGGCCTCATCTTGAATATTGTGTCCAGTTCTGGGCACCCCAGTTTGGGAAAGATGTTAGGATACTGGAATGTGTTCAGAGGAGGGCAACGAAGATGGTGAAGGGGCTGGAGCACAAGCCCTATGAGGAACGACTGAAAGAGTTGGGGCTGTTTAGTCTAGAGAAGAGGAGGCTCAGAGGAGACCTCATTGCTCTCTACAACTACCTAAAAGGAGGTTGTAGTCGGGCAGGGATTGGTCTCCTCTCTCAGGTGACCAGTGGCAGAACTAGAGGGCATGGACTTAAGCTTCGTCAGGGAAAAGTTTAGGCTTGATGTGAGGAAAAAGTTCTTCACTGAAAGGGTGATTGGCCACTGGAATGGGCTGCCCAGGGAGGGGGTGGAGTCGACGACCCTGGAGGTGTTTAAGGGGAGACTGGATGAGGCACTGAGTTTAGATGATGCGTTGGTGTTAGTGTTGGTGTTAGTGTTGGGCTATAGGCTGGACTTGATGATCTCAGAGGTCCTTTCCAACCTTGTGATACTGTGATACTGTGAAACTATTTTGCTTTTTCAGAGTAGCCTCACTCATGTGCGTAATCCCCATAAGAGCCGGGAATCACTGAGATGTACAATGCTACTCACAGAAGTGCTTACAGTAACTTTTAGCAAAATACTCAGGGTAGGAAGGACTTTGCAAAGTACCTATCACGCTCTCTATATATGAAAACAGTTTAAGTATTCGCAATTTTTTGGCCAAATTTTCAAAAGGAAGAGTTTAAATTTAGTGTCTGAATAGGTACCCTGATCCTGATAAGGCAGTTAAAAATCTGTGCACTGTGAAGTCTACAAGCACTTTTTAACTTCATAAAACTGATAAACTATCTAGCTTCTGAGCATCATATTGAAAGAGAAAAGCTGGTATTTTGGTCTGTAACGCCCCCATACTTCGAGTGAGAAATACTTTAGATCTTTTTGAAAATCTCAGACTAAATACAGGACTTCAGCATCCAACTATTTAAGCTCCTCTCTTTGGAAACCTTACACTTCATGACTTCTTCCTTCACAGTAGTCTCTCTATTAATATGGAAACAGTTCTTCCTGCTAAAAAGCCCTTTGAATTCTAAATAGGTTTTCAGTGACCTGGTTCAGACTGTTACTTGAACCAATTTTCCAGGAGCTATATCTGGAACATTATTTTAAAGGGACTCTACAAGAATAACACTATGGCATCTACAAATTCGGTTGCTAGAAAGCATGATTTAAGAGATCATAGAGTAATTTTCATTACTAAACCGTCCTTCTAAACTATCAGCTGACATAAATACCACAGAGAGAACTGCTTTTTCAAAATGCATACATCTGTATAACATATTCCTTTCCATTCAAAGCTCTGTAAGCCAGAGTGCTGATTAATAATTTTTTTCTCAACAAATAGTCCAGACTTTCTTACCTAAACAAGACTTCTTGTCTACAGAAAGATAATGTCCTGGATGACATTCGCATTTTGCAATTCCTCCCTCGTTTTGACAGATTTGTGAGCACCCTCCATTCCCTCTTGTGCAGGGGTCGATAGCTGAAACCAATTAGAGCACACTGTCAACTTAAAGGTCACGTTTTTGTCTGAAAATGGTCTTACCTGCCATCGCTACAGCTAACAACAAAGATTACTGTAGCTGTAAGAGATTAGGCTGAAATAAAAAAAATTGACAGCATTTGGTGTATAGTAAAGCCATTGTTTTTCTGAATGTCATTTTCTCTCACGCTGGACAGCATTTTTCATAGAGTAGCAACAGCGCTCTTAACAGCAGAAAACTGGACTCATATTACACCTTGGAAGTGGGACAAGAAAAGGACATTTTATTCTTATTTTGCTGTAGCTGAGCAGATTTCAAGAGTTGCTCTAAGCAATAGCTATTAGCACTCCAAGATGTGTGAACTCATAAACACATACAGCAGTGGAGTTCACCACTGAAGAATGCGTATTTGAAAGTCTAGAGGAAATAAAGGCTGAAGAGTCCCAAAAGACCTCCTTCAGTCTAAAAACATATGACAACCATGTTGCACACCAAGATTTTTTCTTTTTTTGAACAATAACATACTATTTCAAGGATAGGCCGCTCTAAGTGGCAAGCACTCAGAAACTCTATTTATAAAATGTCTCAAAGATTTCACAGTGGTTTAAATGTTCATCTCAGGAACACATAACTTCTGGAAGCATATTGATGTATTTTCCCAAATAAAGACACATAAAAATAGGTCTATTGGGACTGTTTGGACATGTCCAATTTGCGTTAAGAACCAGAGTTTTTATACCAAAGCCTGATATTCTGTACAAGGCTGAGGTTTGAAGCATTAATTACACTAACACACTGATGAATAATAATTTAGGTAAATTTAGAGAACAACTTTTAAAATGTGTCCTCTAGAATTCTGCTTAGTTTCAAATAAAGCTGTCTAAAATTAAAGCCTACTTCCATACAATTTTAGCATTTTACTAATTATTTTCCAATTTGAGACATTTAAGCAGTATTCCTCATTCACCTCCAGCCTGACATGTCCTTCACTGGCCACCTCAAGCTCTAGACAAAGCAACTTCAACCGAGGCAGAAGAAAAGTCAACATCAGTTCAACAGCAGCGGAGTCATGGTTTCAGTAACCCTGGAATAGGGCTGAAGGTGTTTACAGCAAGATGTTGCCAGTTGCTCTTCCAGTGGCCAACCACATACATGCAGGAGAAGACAATTGGAGAGAAAGACCTCTATTTTATACAGGTACATTTATGTATCTGGTAGGTCTTTTCATTTCCTCCAGTTTACACTTTTCTATGTAGGCAGTGGCATTTTGTGCCATCACTTTGCAAAGGATGAAGTTGCCCCAGAACATCTTCAGATTCCCTCGTTTCACCTCCTGCCAATTCCAGAATGTAACCATTCAAGTCTGTAGGCTGAGAGTTTCACTCAAGAGTATTTAAAAAAAAAAAAAAAAAATCACTGTTAGGGATGTAGAACTGAAATTTACTGTTGGACTTTCAAAATGATAGGTTGCAAGCAGGTTTCCAAGGGACAACAGCACTTCATCCTACATGGTACTTTCAAGGCTGACAACTTGCCTCCGCAGTTTGACAAGGATTTAACTTCAAGCTATTACTCATTCTTTGCTGATATGAAATATTGAGTTATTTGCTGATTCATTTTCCATTTGGATAAATTCAATGAAATCAGCATCAAACAGCATCAAACAAACCTATATATCATAAAGGTTTTCAGAGCATCTAAAGCTTTAATTTGAAAATGATTACAGTATAGAGTAGAACTTGTAATATTATGTGACATGACAACAAGCAAACAATAAATTATAGGGGAGATGATAACAAATATAGTAATTTGAATAAAGATAGCAGTCTTGGAATTTCTTGGATAAAAGTTTGTAAAGAAAAAATTTTCAGAACATAAGGCAACCACTGATCAACTTGTTTTCCACTGACATATCTGTTCCTCCCTGTTACAGGCAAGTTACAGGAAAATTTAAAAATAACTCATTAGTTTTCTGTTTTCGATACATTAATCTCTTACTGTTAGACTTAATAACTTTAGTGGATAATAGACACCATCCTACAAAATTCTATTCCAAGCTGTTAAGCACTACGTCAAAAAAATTAATGTAACTTTCATTTCCTAGATGTCTGAGGACATCGAGGAATCTCATCTGAAAAAAGTCATGGTGATGCATTCATCTGGAATGGCAGCAATGTTCTTGGAGAAATGCAAGTATGACCCTCACTCCAAGGTTGTAAAGAACAAGGTCTGGTTCTCCAGCGCCATCTGCCATGGCCTCTAGAGCACCTCAAGAAGGAGAACTGGGATGTATTGAGTTAATTTTCTTGCTCACAGTAACCATTACTTTACACTGGAGAAAACATGAAGTTGTAAGGAGTAAAATTTCCTTTTCATGGCAGGGAAGGTTAGGAGTGGAAATAGCATTGATTTGTAGAAGGGAAACTCAAAGTGGCTTGAGAAAGATATTCTTATCCCTGGATAACCCCAGAAGGAATTCACTCTAGCACACATCTTACATAGCACATTCTCTTACACAAGTATCACAGCCACTGCTGATCACACCCATATGTGCCTCATGCTAGAACAGCTATCTCTCCACTCTGTCTGATGCCCCACATCTCCATCCCGTCAGTTTGCCTCCACACTAAAGGGTGCACCACCTGCTGCGATTGGGTGCTTCTCTATGACCTTTCAGGGCTACAGTGCGCAGCATTAGCTCCCAACAGGTCAGCAGGCATGACTCCACACCTGCAGCACAGCTACACCTGCTGTAGTAAATAACCTCATGACCCTGGTTTTTGTCCAAACTAGTGCTACAGCAGCCATCCTTTTTGGTTGGAAATTAAAAACACCCAGGCTCAACTCATCCCAGCTTTTCTACCTAAACCATCTCTAACTGCCAACCCAAACATACCTACGGCCACTTTATGCTCATTTGTTCCCGTAAAAGTCTTATCCACTGGCTTAACTAGCACTTTTCTTTTCCAGATGTTGATTCACTAGATTATTTATGGGAGAAAAGCATCCTACTTGGTCTTCATTTTGCTAGATGAGCTCCTCTTGCAAGACAGATTCTCCTTCCTCTGGCTACAGCTGTCCTCCTGAGGAGGGAATGCGCAATTATATTTTGATTTACACCACCCTGAACACAGATAACCAGGCTTACACGTGAACTCCAGATAAGGTCTCACCTGTAGACAAAGCTGACCTTGCCCCTTCTCCACTGCTCAGTAATTACTGGCTGGTGATGAACTGCTGCCTTTGGTAGGTAGCTGACACTTATCAGCCCCACAACGTGAGGGAGTGAACAGTGACAGCTGCTGCACAGTGGCAAAACCTCACCAATTAGCAACTCAGCCTGCCCGTTTTGCTGCTGAGCTGAACCAGTTACTGGCAGCTGATAGAGCATGATGGCACACAAAGGTTTAAACTGCTCCACGGCAATCCAAGGGACAACTCTCACCCAAACAGGCATCAACACACTCAGAGCATGCCAATCCAGCCTCTGTTCTACCACAACACCACAAAAACCACCAAGAAGTTTTTTGCAGGGGTCTGCACGCTTAGCTGGCTTGGCCAAAGACATCTTGAGTGCTAGAGGCAGTGGAGGAACCACAAGAGATTTGGAAACAGGCTGGAGAACAGCAGAGGAAGGTCTCTGACACCCTCTCCCCATTAATGCTCCCCTTTTCTGGCTTCTGACAATCTCAGGGACAAAAGGTGGCCACCCCGTGAGAGACAGAGGAGAGGCAAGCTGGTTGTGGACACTCCTGAAGCACAGTGTTTGCACTCTCTGTGGTGGGGAGGATTTGGGGAGGCCAAAACCATAAGGCCAAGGGTTCATTGCACACAGCATGAGTTGGAAGCAAGCTGAACAGCAGGATTTACTTACACTTTATACACAGCATATAAAATCTCTGAGCAGAAGAGGAGCCATATGGAAACAGTTTTGTGACAGGAATTTTAGCGCAATAAATCCATAACTTTGGCCCTATCTTTCTCTGGCATATAGAAGGGTACCATGTGTGAGTGCTTGTGTTGAGGAAGAGGGGGAGATTTGCCTTAAAAACTGATGAATATGTTAAGAAATACAAAAAAAAAAAAAGCAAAACATAATAATCAAACCCAAAGGCAGCATTTCTGTGCTGCTTGTGAGAGTGTTTGCTTAGAAACCTGAAAAGGAGGATGAATAAACCAGACTGCAATTAGGAGTAACATAAGCCAAAAGCAGATAAAGAAAAGACATTCTGTAGAGTAAAATATGTTTTATAGGCCAAGTCTATATACAACTTGGTGAGTAATAAAATGTTAGAATCAAAACACAATTTAGTTCCTAACCTATATCATCAGCAGCACGTGACAAACAGTCAGGAGTCTACAAGGCCAAAATCTAGTTCGAAGTTGTGAACCAATGTGAACTTCACACCTCGAGTGTATAATTTTAATCCTGTTAATAAGCAGTTCCTAAAGCTGTTTTTGACAAGCAGGGCGAAACACGAATAAATACAGCGACCGAAAGCACTATCCTGGGGTCTTTTAGATTGGCTTTAATGTTGTCTCCTGGCAGGTAGTGCAGGATTTACCATCACAGGTCCTGGTGTCCCTCTTCAGCTGGTAGCCCAGCTGGCATCTGCAATTTTATCGGTCTTCACTGTGCTGAACACACTACTGCTCACAGCCCCCCCTTGTTAACACTGCAGGAACTGAAAGCTGGAGCCAAGGAAGCATTTGAAAGAACACACATCAACAATCCAAACCCCTTAATTCCTATTTTAAATAACTAAATGACAGTAAAAATACACAATCACCAAACAGCTTTCATAAATGTACCTGTCCCCATCCTCCGCAAGATGACTCTCCCTTGCATTCATGGTGCTTGTTTGACACAGCATCTCATGTCAGTGAAAGCCTGTGATTCCAGCAAGAGGCAGGTGAGAGCCAAGAGCTGTAATGCTGACTGAAGTACAGCCACCCTTTGATCTGACAGCAGCAAAGCACTCAAGAATCCACTGAAGTAAGGAAAGGAAAAAAAAAAGCACAGCCCCAGTGGCATTTGCCCATTGGCTTTTTTTCTGTCCCTGCTATCACTGATTTAAAAAAAAAAGAAATCTTCTTTCAGGCTTATTTCCTCAGCCTCATTCACAGGAAGCTGCAAATGACAGGAGAGACACAAGCTCCACAGGATGGACTTACAAAGCAAACCAGTAGGAACGAGAGGCTTTGTAGCACATCTCTAAAGATGCTTCCTCTTTTACCCAGGCAAATTAATATTCTTTTTTGTTCAACATATATACCTGGCCTCTGGAGAAAGATTTCTCCTCCTGCCAAAATACATTAACACACCTATTCACATCCTGCATACCAAAATAAGAGATCATTTGAATCTGTTATTGTGCTGTACGTATGCAAGTGTGAGCACGTGCACGACTTCATCTATATATACCTTAACAGCAGGAACGTATTATGTTCTCCATGAGTAGCTGGGAAGACTATTTGTTCCTTCATGGAAGGCATGAAACCGAATGAAGTCAGAAGAGAGCTTTGATATTTATTTTGGGAATATTAATATTAATTCATTTATCTGTAATAGGCATTATGAAAACATTAGCTACAAAAGCTGCTATAGGATGCATTTCACCCTAGGCTACCAATTAGCAAATACTTAGTTTGTGCAGTCAAATACATGCTAAAAAGACACACACACAAAAAAAAGCAAATTCTTACATTATCACGGTTGCATACACAGCAGCAACCACAAGACACCTCGCTGTATACTGGACCTGACCCTGGCTTCTGATCTCCACCTGTGTCTGCAAACCCCCTGCCTGGTTACCTACGTAATTTGAAAACAACTCAGTTTCTACATGGGAAACAGCAAATCCAATATACTCAAATATTCCTGCTTGCTGCACATTTATTTCCAAAGACCTGTTTTTCAGCAAGAATATTCAAATAAGTTGAAAATATTTCAGAAGATGAAAAATGCCTTAAATCAGCTCCAAGTGACGGAATATACATCTCGATTTTTAAAAGTGCCATTTTCTCTCTCCCTTTCTGGGCACAGGCCAGTTTGGATGTAAGGAAGGATAAGAAGCAACCTGCCATACTGAGAATTGTGAAGGATTCAGAGCCAAAAGGGAATGGTTATGACCTCCTGTGTTGAGAGCTTGCATCAGTGATGCTGTGCAGCCTGGTCCTGCACAGGCTCTGCCAGTGGGTGGGGAGCCAGGGATTACTCCAGAGCGGCCACGGCCAGGTTTATCACGCCTGCTGCCAAGGCATCGCGCGGCCTGCGTGAGAGAAGGTGCCAGACTAAATGGGAACTGCTTCTGAGGAAGGAACAGGATGAATGGTGCTTGTGCTGCCAGGCGTCAGCAATGCATTTTTGACAGGAAAAAGGGAGAGACTTGGCATGTCATGAGTCTAATTTCCACCTGTTGTAAAGGGGCTTGAGGCTGGAGGTCTGACCATATGTGTGGGGTTCAGGCAGAAATAGGATATGACATCTACTTTCAAAGATTTACTCATAAAGCTTGGTAGAAAACCTGCCCTGCTGCACAGGCACAGTGGTACAGGTGATTCTGAGCGAGGGAGGCAGTACACATTTATTTTTCATAGTAATGCTCATATTTGTGCTAAAAACTGAATATGAAGCCAGAGTTGGATGCATAAATAGCAACAATGGGGCTAGAACACGCAGTCTCTTCAAGCCTATGTTTTCCATGACCTTAAAACCAACCTTACCAATGACAAGAAACGTAACATCAGGTACACTGTGCCTTTACTTACGTGGAAAAACACAAATTATGGATTTGTAGAGTTGTTTTCTTTTTACTTCCTCTATTAAGAGCCTTAGTGTGTGAAAGTCTCCATAAAAACCCGCATCTCAACAGCTTTTATACATAAGGTAGACATCAAAGATAAACAACTGACACCAGAGATGAATTCAGGTCTAAAGACTGCGCTCTGCTTTCGGTTCTAGTAGTTCAAGCAAGAATAAATTCCAGTGAAGATGATGCATTTACACGAATTCAAAACCACAGCCTGGTAATACAATAAACATGTTCACCGTCTGAGTATCTTCTTTCCAGACACCAGCTGGTTAAACTTTAATGAAGTTAAATTCACCACATTAGCATAATCAAAGCATTAAAAACAAAGACAAAAAAAATTGGACAGTGTTACCTTTGGTTATTCTAATTACCTAACCTGTGGGGAACGTTCAGTCTGGCATATACATCTAAAAATGAATTCCACATCAAGCAAACTTTGTGGAAGCATAAAGCTAAGAAAGAAAAGAACCACTGAAAAAGATGGGAATCTGGCATAGCAGACAGTATCAGAGATCACAAAGGATTCAAGAAGAAAGTATTTCCCTTTCACACACTAGTTACCAGTGAACAAGGCAAGCCATTTCAGAGGTTGTTTGCCTTAGAGTAGGAGCAGAAACTTCTAATGAGAGCAGGACAAATGACAAATGACAAATAACAAACATATTTCTTCAAACTATGTACTTTGAGTTTCACTAGCAGTGAAGGGATGGACTACCAGCAGTCAGTCAGCTTCCCAAACACACGGTAGAAGGACTGGACTCGCTGGGCAGAGCTTGTGACAGAAGTTCAGTAACCTTCCATGCAATCACATGAGAAAGTAGCTTATCCCAGGTTTTTGACTCTTCAGACGTAGGCTGGATATCTTATAAGAAGATAGATCCACTTCCTTATGTATGGGAGACATCCAAGCTTCCTAGGCTGTAAAATCTGCTTCCCCTCAAGTGATTTTGGCACTTTTTGCTCCCAGAAACACAGGGTTGCCAAAAAGAAAAAGACCGTGGAAAGAATGAACTTAACAGAAATCCAAGCTGGGTTCATCTGAAAAGCCTGTCTAAAGGGATGTTTGTTTCTTATTTCTGCAGTTGAGATAATCACCTTCCATAAGCAGCTCATTTCCAGAATATAGTCCCTTTTTATTCTTAGTACGTGTGAGAGATCGTTACATCCTCTGAAGTATCCACAGAAGAAATAATATAGCTAATGCGAGCCCTGTTTGAAACAGTTGATGTTCTGCTTAGCTGCACTAGGTCAAAAGAAAGGTGAATTACTGAGTTTACTCCTTGATTGGATGAGTGCCTAAAACTGAATGTATAACTTGTCCAGCAGAAGAGGCAAAGTCTCCATCCCCAGTGGTCAACTTATTCCTGTCTCCCATCTTAGGATTTATTTCTCTTTCTCTTTGATAATTTCTGAAATACTGCAAATGGAGTTGAACATTATATTAAGTATTTTTAATAAACTTAAGTAAGTATTTAAATTCGCGAAATGAAAATTTGCTTTCTGATATTGTTTGTAGCTAGGACAAACCCAAACTGAGCTTCTTGATTATTTGCACCTGCAGAAAACATTACTATTCTATGTTCACAGAAGGTTTTACATATTATAGGTAACTTTAATTAATTGCTATACTACCCACTTTTTGTGTGTCTTATTCAGTTCTCTTGCTCTTTTCCTCCTAAAGCCACTATAGCCCTTTTCTCTGTACAAAAATCCCTCTCTAGCACAGCTGAAAATGAGACTGTCCAGAGAGACAACGTAACTCAAACATCACATCTTTTACTTCTGGGTCTCCCCGGTCAGATCTGATCAGAAGGAGATTAATTTCTTTCTTTTCTTTAATGCACAGAAAACCACTAGTGTTCCCTGGTAAAATATGAAACACTTTGCTTTTACATTATTTTCTTCCTCTCATATTTCCTTACCCATTCCTTCTCCAGCTAACATAATCAAGAAAAGACTGAGATTTCACCATATTTTTAATTGCAGTTAATTACCACAACACTGAAAGTCTCTGTATGTGGTAAAACCAAAAACATAAAAGGGTAAATTCTCTAAATAAAAAACATTATTCCTGCAGCTCGGCACTGGTGCATCTTGTGTTCTAGCTGCATCAGTAAATTTATTGCTGTGATAATACCAGAAATTACTGATGACATATTTGTCTGATGTTAGTCACAACCAAGGGACTTCATACAAGAACCAAGACAATGATCAAACTGTGAGTGAACTTATTCTGCAGATGTGGTCTGACCATAGCTGACTGAATTTTCCAGCCTAATTTTAGGTAATACGAGAAGAACAAACAAATGACGTCCTTTTCTCCTTCCCAAAGGACAGAACATTTTAATCCCTTTTGCAGAACTCAACAACTTGACTTCTGTACTGATTTGAATACAACGCAAAGACAGCATATTTTATTTTTATTATTATTATTAGTAACATGTAGAATTAACTCTGTATGTCTTGTTTCAGGGCTCAGGGTCCAACCTAAGAAACACGGTTTTATTTTTAATGGTAGAGTTACTAATCCTCTCCACAAGAACATAAATGGGCATCATGTCACTAGCTGAACTGCCCAGCTCCATGGTACTCACATTTACCTGAGCATATATAGAGTAACTCCACACTGTAAATCAGTGGCTTTTCACCCAAATTCAAAAAACAGGGTACAGCCTTTGGGATCATATCCACCCCCTTTCTACTGTTTCCTAATGCCTGTTTCTTGGAATGGGATCCTTCTGACCAACAGTAGACATCTGTCAGTGCAACTGCGAGCATCGTTCAGATTAGCAGAGCAGTTGCTGAGAGGAGACCTGCAGCCAGCCCACGCTCTATATTTCATGCTGGCAGAAAAGGGAACACATCTATAAGCAAGCATTCATGACCTGAAGATCTTCAATATGGGAGATTTAAAACTAATTTAAAGAAAGGCAATCAGTTTGATTTGTAACTTCTTTTGTCACTGGCTTTCATGTGTTGTCCTTTGCCTAGGTATGCCACGGAGGAATACAGCAGATTTTGCTGCCTGAGCAAGGGAAATTTGCTATCAATTCTAACAGAGATGTTACAGACAGGACTGCAATGGATGAAGATGCAAACCTGATGTACAGGAGCAGTGCAGCCTTTTAAAGACCAATGTAGATAAGGAAATGCATCAAAGGGCATAGGACTACTATGGGAAAAAGGATTGTTCACAAAACGATCGCACCCTAATTATCAACCCACAACATGAGAAGAATCTCAGGAGAAGTGTTCAAAATTCAGCTTCCCATGCATGGGCACCTCCTGTGTGAAATAAAAGGATTAGCATATAACTAAGCATTCATGTAATATGCCTTGGAGGGGAGTTTTCAGCCTGCCACATTCACACTTATCACCATGCCGAATAACTAAAATGGAAACCAGGCCCGAGCAGACAATTCTGCATTACTGTTTTAACTAAAAAGCTCAACATACAGCAAAGGCTGAAGAGATGAAGGGCATGGCTTCTCTTCATTCACTCTCTGAAAACCAGAGATCTCTGAGCACATACTTATTTATTTAATTAACCTTTTAGAGCTCCCCCTCTAGATACCAGTCCATAGCACCACATTCACGAACATATCTGAGTTATTCACAAATTTGGCTTCTGCTCTTGATCCTCCCAAGAGGATTTTCTGCTCTGCTCACTGTGGTACAGTTGCAGAGGTTTTACATCATCATCGCACCTCCCAACACAGTTAATGACATCCTCCTGCCTCTGCTCATGCCACCACCTGGTAAAGTCTATGGGGTCCCAATCTGGCAGTCTGATGGAGTTGGTCACCTACTGTAAGGTTAAATCTAACTCCAGGGTGGCAACCACAAGGTTTCATTTTCTCTTCATCACTGAAGATACAAGCTGCACTTTGGGACTGCTTGGTTGGAAGAGCAGCACTCTGTAAGGCATCTGTGGGCAGAATTCACTCTGCTGTTTGTACCTCTTCAGAAAAAACAGGCAAAAAGACTAAGTAAGAGGAAGAGTAACAGAGGCAGAAAAGCCCAAGGCACAGCTGGAACATGCAGGGAGATGTGACACAAAATAAAAATGATCAGAAGTGGAAAAACATTTTCACTGGAAATTAAAACCCCCTATTTATATAATGCCTGCTGCAAAGTAAAACAAATTTTCACAAAACTGCATCACAGAAACAAAGTACACCACTGCCTTGTTCTCAAAACAAAGATCAAATGCAGAAATACATGAATCCTCACAAACTACTTGAACTGGAAGGATACTGACATCCTTTGTGACTCAAACAAAGCTCAGAATGGGGAAGTCTACAAACATTTGCACTTACACAGAGACAGGTTTAGCAAAGAAAAACATGCCTTGAAGCATGTGAAGTCCTTGTTAACGTTTACTTACCTATGCACGTGTGCCCATCAGTGTGGAGCCTGTACCCAGTTTGGCATTGGCAGTGGAAGGAGCCATGTGTGTTGACACAGACTTGCTGGCAGCCACCATTCACCACCACACACTCGTCCACGTCTAGAGAAATAAGGCACATGACGAGAATTACCAGACATCCTCAGCAAAGTCATACTCTAGTTCTCCTGGATGGCACGTAGCTCCTACATAATACAACCATTACATTTGGACTGGGATTTTGTTTACTTCACTTCTGCACTGTAAACAGATCAAAGAAAACTGAAATTTTATGGCATTTTTCAAATTCCCACAGGCACCGCATCTGTAGTCTCTATTTCTGAAGTTCTTGTTAATTAGAGGGATCTGTGACAGGGCCCTTTCCTTGGGGCCAGGAGAAAAAAAAACAGGGAGAGAATTAGGGTAAGTTAACACATCTGAGCTTGTAGGTACCACTGGTCAAACACCTGGCTTTCGAAAAACTTTGTTGTTTGAAGACTGCCTTTTGCATCAGGTCTTTAATCCTATTAGCAGGTACTGGTAAGGCTACAAGCATCTACAGCTGACATAAATGGAAAAAAACATGCAAGAGCAGAGCCCATGCTCCCAATCAATATTACATGTTCAACCACTGAATATACAGAAACCTTAGACATTACGTTTAAGAAGAATGAAAATTTTGTGTTACATTTCTGGGAATCTTGTCCTTTAGGCTTCTTCGTGTTCATCTGAACTTCCCATATATTCTCTCAGATGACCTTCCTGAAAAATGATGCGATTCCCTAACGATACCTTTTTCAAACCTAAGCAGGTATCTTTCCATACTTCACATTTTAAGAGATTACATTCAATGAAATGAGGAGGGAATCTAGTACTAAACTAGCTGGAGAAGGCTGCCGTAATGTTTCAACTGCAAATGATGGATAATGATGCACAAAAAAAGATAAGAAGTATTTAAGTAAACAGGCGAAGTTTAAAACAGGTCCACACCCCCCAATTTCCAAAAGTACCACATAAGCTGTTTCTGTATCTTTTCAGCAACACTGGGCTACTCTAAATAGCATTTGCTTGGCATGGTGACATCATTGCCTTAAAAATCGACCCAGAAATCATTGGAAACAGCACATTCCCTATCAAAATTTCCCCTGGTAGATGTTTGTCGGTCCTTTCCTTAACAGCCACCAGGGATGGCAACTCCAACCCCCTCCACCACATCCAGGGGTGATGCTGGTACCAAATTAACTCAACCACCAAAGACATTCTCCTCTTGCCAAAGCCAAACCTCCCTCCTGCAACAGATATTTATAAAGAAACCTCATTTTAACAATACTGCCATTGATTTAATTGTTCTTTAGATTACATTCTCAAATCTAAGTGATTTGCCCATCCATGTGGATGTTGATGAGGACACTGGGATTTAAAGAAATTAAAAGAGTGGCTGCAACGACAAGCGAGTTTGCAATTTCTGCTGTGGTGAAAGGAGCCAGCAGTGGAACAGAACACAGCAACACAAAGAGATTTTTCCCCTCCATATTGCACAAGGGGTCTGGCTTTCATATTTGCTGTAGATATATCTACTTTGCATTTAGCTTTTATAGTTTACATTTTCCTATGTTTCAATGTTTATTCTGTTGTAGAAAATCTAATCAAAATTAAATGAAAAAGGAAGTTTTAAAGATTACTTGGAAATGCACAACATCTTGGTACTACAGAAAGGTGTTTATAAAGTTAATTTTTAATACTTCACATATGAATATCACTCACCTAAAAGGAAATCTTGGTGCTGACCAGCGTTTAAACCCAGACCATTTGCTAATGTGTGCCACTTTTTAATCCTTCCGCTATACTTGCTGTTTTATTAGACTGTATACTACATACATTTCCTACTGCCTGGAGACATCTGGAATACACTTTTCTTTCAAACAAAAGTTTTGCTTTTTAAAATGAAAACAATAAACAGAAAATGTTATTCATCTTGTTGAATTCTATACTGTTAAGAAATAGCCTGCTGAAAAACACCAGGATGAAATCAAGAACAGGAAACTATTTGTCTCAAGTATCACTGAACTAAAATAAGCAGACTCAGAAAAATAACACAAGGAAGCAGCTGAACTATACAGTATACCACATTCTAATATTTATACCTCAATAAGCTCAAATACTAGGAGCTTCAATATATTAATTTTATAGGCTACATTTAGCTGCAGAATTTCTCTAATATACCAAATAAAGTTTTAAGTTGATATATCAGCACTTACAAAGGAGAAAAAAATAGTCCAGCTAATAAAAGCAAGTGCTTGGATTTAACTCTATTTGTTAGCCTCTATTTGAACATTTAAAGAAGTGAATTGGATTATTGAGGAGCTCTGCACTCAGGAGCTCCAGTAGCTACTGCAACTCTTCTTTCAACGGCATTTCCTTCATGCTGCCACATCCCAAAACAGTGCTGCCAAAAGACAATATAATTAAATGTAAAATAAAAGACTCTAAATATTTGCATATATGAGCTATACCTAAACTCATCCCAAGACCCCCTGCCGCAAGAAGTGGGGAAAACAGAGACAAGACCAACAAGCCTGCAATGCAACTCCATAACCATCTTCCCAGGATGCCACGTGAGTGGTTTGGTGTCAGACAATCCCTTCTAGACTTAGGCTTTCTTTGCAAGATCAATATTTTAAGGATTATATGTTGAAAGATTCCTTCATTTACTATAGATATAATCAAGAAAAATGCAATGCACAATTGCCTTTTGGTGTCTCATACCACTCAAGGCCAGGAAACAACTTTGCCCCCAGTTAGAGAAGAAAAATGCCTTAATTATTTCATCTGGGGAGTAGTCTGCAAACTCGATACTAATCTAAATGCTTGAACTGCACTTGAAAGTTTTAGAAGTTTTAACTTATTTGGACTTTCATATTTAAATGACTATATTATTATCATAAATGATATATACAAGGAAAACAATAGCTTATGCTGTTATAGGTGCAGAAGTAGCCATTTCTTTTTGTACGTGGGAATAACCATAGAAATATAAAATTATTCTAGAACTATGAAGCTATAAAAATATATTCTAGAAATATAAACTCATTATATTGTAATTCTAGAATATTATGGGATTATGGAAGATTGTATCTGTTTAACGATACACTATAATTAAATTTAGATTAGTTGCCACTGCAGATCAAATTGAAACACCTACATGCTTGACTTTCTACAGTTACAATTTAGGATGCTTATCTGGATAACCCAAATTTCAAGCCATTTATGGCTTGCTTATCACAAGTCAGACTGTGATGAAAGTAACTGCATTCCCACAAAACAGAGGGAGAGCAATCCGCTGAGACGAGAGGCAAGAGGGGAAATGAGAATAGTGTGCTGACCCAAGGCTATCACGCAAAGGGGATTATGCTGCAGGGTGAATGCAGCAGATTCAGTACGTGAATATCCTTCTTTCACCTATGGAGATTTCAAGACAGATGCATTTTAGTGGGATCCCGCACTGAAGATACCTCTGCTTTCCATGCTGTTCATACACAGTTTGCACCCCTCCATGTATGCCAGGATGTACAGAGATTGTGTCCCCTTTACCCACTTTTCATTGTGAACAAGCTGGTAGGAATAAGCTTATGGACAGTCATATAAGTCAAAAGTCAATTCCTATGTGTTGCTGGAATGTAAGTTATTTTAGTAACCATGACCTGCACCTTCTTAGTTCTTATTGCTTCCAAGGTCCTCTTCACAGTGCCCAGACACAGCCGGAGAAAGAAAACAGGGCTTGTCAGTATGGACTGCACCATCTGGAGATCATGGGTTTTTTTCAGTTTTGGCAAATAAACTGAAGAGTAGCAGAGACCAAACGGTTGTGAGTGTCACCCCTCCACAAACACCACAGATCTGATATGGATGAAAAGAGATCTTTCCAGTTGGGAGCAGATGCAAAAAACACATTCTGGGTACGGGCTACAACCTCACCTGCACACAGGGGTAAAAACACCATGATACCATCTGAGGATCTGGCCCAAATGACTTTCACAGAAGCATAATTATTGCCTTCTTACCAGATGCTTAAGAAATATCACATAAAATTGGAATGAATGATACACGCATTTCAATTTTCAAGGTCCCACAATCCCGCCAGCTCAGTGCAGAAAGGATGCAACTCACAGAAGCAGGGACACACAAAACCCTACACCAGCATTTAGTTATAGGATGGTTTATGCTGATGGTTTTAAAGTCAGATTATAATTAAAAATAATTATAGCAATCATTTATAAAAAATCATGACCAGAAAGAGGAAGCATGATCTACTTTTTGTAGCTTTATCTTAAAGTTCAGGGGTTTGTCTCTTCTTTACCCACGTCACTCTGTGGGTCATTGTTTTCCACACGATATCATGAAGACTAAACAGTTAGTCATGGAGACAGAGAAACAGGGAAGGGAAGATTGGATCTTATGTAAAGAACCACAAAGGGAAACCTTAAGTGGCTATTTTTAAAATTATGGGAAGTGGATAAAATGCAGCTGCAGATCATCCAGTATATCTCACATAGTAAACAATAAAGGGGTTTTCATTTCATGTGATATTGAAAATCAACAAAGTTGTACAACAGTGCTTTACATTTTATTATTTGTAACGGTGCTGTGATTAGTTTCTTTTATATATTCAGGAGAATGTTTAAACCTCACATAAGTTATCAAGTGAAAATATCATATGGTCTTTACCCACTAATTTATACATATATATACTGTGTTTCTAAATTCAGCAATTTATATATTTAAGGAAACAGGTTTCATTCCCAGCCATTCATAAGCTGATCACAAAAGTCATAAGTTCTTTCTACAAAAGTGAAACATAAAATAAGACCCACTATTTCTATAAGCAGATAAATTTAGGACAGATTCGACTCATGGCTTCCTTTAAACCACATACTAAGCTCAAGTCTAGAGTTTGAAAATGTCTGTAATTTGACAACCAGTGTGAATCCACTCACAAATGTACTCACTATTTAGTGTGACATCATTTGCTCTTGCAGTAGAAGTTCTTAAAATAGTATTTCCTGTTTTACTAACACTAAAGTGGTTTTCAGGATTTCAAAGTTTTAGTAGAGGAATTTTGAAACTCCTGTTGCTAGAAAAAATAGCTGGTTTTTTTTTTTTCTACACTGAAGGAAGTTTGACATTAGTATTGCCTCTAGGAATTATAATACAAGTTTAAAGTCTGGTCAAAACCAAAGCCTAACATTCAACAAGAAAAAACAGAATTTCCATTTATATTAATAAAAAACATATTTCAGTTTCATTGAACCCATCTGAGCCACAAAGAGGGAAAAGAACAGTTTTTGATAGCTGTGAGATTTTAAATTGCAAAACCTTCCATGAAGTCTGGGGATTTTTATGCTTCACAAAAAAAAAAAAATAGGCTACAAGCTCTTTTGAGTGGTCTGCTAGAACTTGACGTTAAAACATCTTCGTGAAACAGCTTTCAGCATAGATAAATGTGCTCCTGTGGAGCCAGCTGGGTCATTTTGAACTGTTAGCACTCCTAGGCTTTTATTTTTTCTCCTCAGCTATTTGTTTCTGCCCTTTCCTGGCCTCTCCAATGGATTATATGAACATCCATTGTCTGCTCCAGTTCAAAGTCAGCCAGGTTAGCTCACCTAAATTTCAGTAAGTCACAGGTGTCTGAGGCAAGCCTGCTACAACAAAATTAATTAATGGAATAGCTTCAGCAAACCGTACTGAAAGGAGAATGTCATGTCTGATAAGAAATTGGTTAAAAGGCATGGTTAAGAGATTCCTTACCCAATTTAGTCCCCGCAAACTGACTCCACATTAAAAAAGGACCCTTGTTAAAGAAGTGAGTTTTCCACTATATTTCTTCTCTACCCAGGATTAAGGACAAAGCAGCTTTAACCAGGACCTATTTTGGCAGGGCTATCCAATTAGCCATGCACAGGAACAGGCTTTCCAAGTTATCTGATTATTTACCTTCCCCTAAAAATCAATGGCATTAAAAACCAATCTTTTGTACTGGAGCCACTGTCTTTCAGTCTGTCACCTTCCTTTAGACCTCCCTGCTGATTTGGTCACATTGCAGAATTTTCTGCCCTGTAGCTGGTACATTGCCCTAAATTTCAGATGTTTTACAGGTAGCTACAACATGTCTAGATTGGGTTTCCTTTCTCTCACCCCTGGCTTATCTGACTTTATACTGAGAACACGAAAAGATGGGAACCATAGCACTGTGAAATGCTGAACAGCAGCGTCATCTATGGGACTCTGTCTGTGTTAGGTATTAAATATTTATGTCCAGGTCTGAAGGGAGATGTATTTCCTGAAGACTGCTTTTAAGGAGCAAAAGGACAGAAGAATCTCTGAGGTATGTTTTTTTGGGAGAGAAGCGTGGAGGAAAGGCAGAGAGCTCTTTCCAGCACATGTGCCCAGTGCGAGCAGCCCTGTAGCTCCAGGCGACAGGCTCCACAGCAGTAATTGCTTTTGGGGAGAAGACATCTATAAGCACCAAAAGGGACAATCCACCCAGACAAGTCTTAAAGACCTGAACTTAATTTCCTGATCTGTCACTGGCCTTATTGGAGAATAAATACATGAATAAATTGCTGTGAGATGTCACACAACCTTGTTAGTGGGGGCCACAGACGATTTGAAAGAACAGCATTGATTCACCAAAGTTCCTGGTAATTTGAATTCACTGTCAGGATAGGGGAAGAATACATCTGGGAAAAAAGTGTTCTGAGACGTTTTTTCTGTTTACTTTTTTTTATATTGCTTTCATGTGAAGACTGGCACAATGCAACCATTGAAAGTGGTGACCTGTTCCTCATCAAAGACTGAATCCTGCAATCACAGTTCATTTCTCGGATGTCCCTCAAGAGCAGATCTCCTGGACAGAGTGATTTGAAAAGATCAAAATGGCCAATATCTGCATGGCCAATTTCTGCTTACTTTCAATGCCTGACATGCCAATCTCTCCTGAGATATTCAACAGTGTTTCAGCTCAATAAACAGACAACAGCCCCTCATCCACAACTCTATATGCAAACCATATGTTGTAGTTCAAAACTCTGAAGATTATAATTAGAACTGTCCATTCAATTTAAGCAAGGTCAAGAATGAAAACTATTTTGAACTCAATAAACAGGCCATTTGAAAGCGTAGATGCTCTGGACGACAAGCTTAACAACTTAATTGACAGGTGAGGCTTCATTTCTAATCCTCATTTTGGTATTGTCTGTAGCCTCAGGAGTCAAAACACATCACTGCTCAGTCCTCAAAATATGCAGAGAAAATGAAAATGTCAGTTGAATGAAAAAAGGAGAAGCATCTGTTTGATAGCTGTGTAAGTCTGTGATATGTAAACTGCTTTAGAGTCAAGCAGCCCTAATTAGAGTTTCATGGCATTCTTCATTAAATATACACACACAGACATATATATGAGTTTTAAGCCATTATTGAGGCCAGATAATTTGCAAGAAAATTAGGGTGTAGAATTAAAGTAAGGAACATGATAATTTCACGGACCAACCTCAGACAACACCGTGACATTTTCACCCAGCCGTGAAGAAATATTTTCCCAATCTTTTCACAAAGCAGATCTGTACATTTTTCTCTATTCATAGTCTTTAAAACAAAACAGAATTATCCACTTTTGAATCTCAGAGTACTGCACAGCATCTCAGCGAAGTGAAGCCAGAAAGGAAGACTGATAGAGTTACCAGCCTCCACAGTGGGGTTACACTAATAGATATTTTGGCAACTGTACACACTTGATGACTCCAACTCACATCAACACAAAACCTGTCAGATGGACATAGACTCTCAGTGGAAAACAGGATAAAGGTAATCACCACATGAAATTACAGGGGAGTACAATCTGAAAAGAAGGCAATCCAGACAAATGAGGAATTTAACATCTTAAAAACCGAAGAAAAGAGCCTCAACAATTTTAGTTTCCTACAGAAAATAACAATGTACCAACTGTAAACAGTGAAGCTGGAAGAGGGTGTTTTGCCCGTGCATCACAGCAACGTAGGCTGAAACACAATAATTAAAGTTTTATGTAATTTCTGCTTAGGAAAGAGGCTTCATATCAGTAGCATCAGCAACCTCACTGCAACACTCCTGCAAGTTTGTCCAACGTGGGACATAGTAGCAAAAGGAAGATTTGTTAGGGGCCTATCAATTTTTAAATAGAGCTCCTCAGCACAATTCAGGTAGTCCATGCTTGGAGGTGGGAGGGTGACAAAAGAGGAAAGTACCTCTATGAGAAGATGTACTTAATAAGCGACAGCATGATACAGCCTAAACTCCTTGTGCAGATTCAAATCTGAGACGTACTAAGGAGGTTTACAAGTTGGGCCATCAGCATCTTCTCACAGCAGGGTATGACAGTTTGAAAAAACAGTTGCAGAATAAAAGGAGAGAAATGACTGATCTGATGAGAACATCTGATTTTTCTTGGCAGCAATATTAATGCCCACTGCCTGAGCTCTGTGTCTGTACTACAGAATGCACAGAGACATGTCTTTTCTATACACAGTAGGAAAAATACACAAAAGAAAATGATAAATCATGCAAATACCTTTATAATCTGCTGTTTCCGGCTCAGAGTACATATAGTCTGCTAGTTGGAAACATGTCTGGTATTTGTGACAAATGTCCTACATTTTGGTAGAAAGCTTTAAGACCTCACACAGATAGACTCATCCTGCAAACTGACTGGAATATAAGCCAGTCTTGGCAATAATTGGTTTGGGAGGAGAATCACCAGTCGGAACTGCGAAACGTGCAACGCTCGCACTGCACTTGCACAGACAAGACTGTGTGGAACTAGGAAAACAGGGACAGAAAACACACCATTCAGTCACCAAGCTCCATATCTCTGTCAATCTCACTTAGAGGAGACAACAGCACAGCACAATCCACTCAATTTCTGTAAAACCTGACTCGCTGACATTGCTCTACAGCCACGAGGTCAAACGGCTCCTCCTCAAGAAGCCTATGCAAGCGTCGATCCCCCAGTGGAGCTATCACAACTCCAGGATGATATGCATCATAAACCCCAGTGAGAAAAGACAGCATGTTACAGATTTTCTTGCTTTGCTTCACTATGACATATATTAGTCGTGATTCTACAGAGATTCAAAAGTGTCATTAATACATTCCAAACCTGTCCATACCAACCTTCCCGAACTGGATCCTAATGAACAATGTCAGCAAGCACAGAAGATTCCTTTTTTTTTTCCCCTCTTACTGAGAGATTGAAAGTGACATCAAGTTAATCACTTGATTGCTGCATTTTTATTAGTTGTTTTTGAACTCCTCGGCTGACATTGAATCTCTTTTGGGATAGGGACTGTTAACCATGTTCTCAGGTGGGTCTTCAAAGATCTGGTATGCAACAACAACAGATTTACTTCAAGCTGGTCTTTTAATAAATCCCAGTTAAAGCCCTCAGGTACTCAAGTAATTGAAGTTTGAGTAATCCAATATGATGTTGATCAAACTACTGATCTTTTAATAATGAACCATAGCCCTCCCAGCAGTTGCTATCTTGCTGACAGTCATGTCTGGATCACTTCCTTTGAGCCAATCCTTTGAACATAGAAGCACACAGATTTCTGTTTGGTTTAGATTTTATCACAAATTGTTTTAAAGCTTTTTAAGGATATATCAGACGGCTCATAAAGTCCACAGGCACTACAACAAAAAATAGGATTTTTATTAGTTGTCTAAGTGAAGACTGGCATTGAATACTTCTAACGAGGAATATAAACATCACTCAGGAGTTGTACTTCTTCCTATCTCTGTATCTGCCATTAGTCCTTGTTTACACAGCCTGTAGGCAAAGCTATAGAAAAAGCAGTAGTTACCCCACACAATACTCTCTACTGAAAGGCAAATATGGACATTTTTTTCCTCTCATAATTTCCATTTAAAGTATGAATTGAAGGTTTCTAAGCCTTGCCTCTCTACACAAGAGTAATTCAGTTGCAATTTACATTTTTGACGTGCTCAAAATGAACACCAGGATGACTCATGTGCTGTTTATAAGATGCTTACATTTGCTAGTAAATACCTTGCTACAAACAAGCTATAATTTAAGTATTCAAAAGTCTTGCTTCTGCATAAAATTACTACTAAGGGTAATTTTGAAGACCACGACCAAAGCTTCAATTTCAGGCTTGCAGAGCTCTTCCTACACAATGATTCTTAAAAGTACGAGTGTATTTTCTTCTCTGACAATGGCAATCATTGTATCTCTGTAATTGCAGAAAAGATTACCTAGCTTTTAATTCACATTAGTCAGCTGCAACAATACCAGGCTCTTTCCCTTTCCTTTAAAATAAACTAGTTATTGTCAATCAGCCCAGTGGAATGTTAACAATCTCCATAACCTGCTTTTCAGAGGTAGTCATATATGCTAGAAACTACCTAATATAAACTAATCAGAGCCCTAGAACTATCTCAAAATATATTTGTACAGCAGTCTATCATTTTTGTCATATTATTTCTAAATACTATATTTTGTCTGGAAAATAATAGTCATTTTATATAGTTATATAATGCTTTTCATCTGACTAATCAAAGGTCTTGCATTAATTAAACCACATTAAATCCATGACTAGTGTAGCAAATACTATAATATTTCCAAACCTTAAATGTATGCATTGTCAAAAGGTGATCAATAAAGCTTTATGCATTGCACAGTTTGGACAAAAAGACTTTTCAGGCCAGCATGTTTTCCCATGTCCAACTTTCTGCACAAACTCAAAATTCCAAGAAGTGGAGTCACATGCAGAGAAACCACGAAGTGGATAACTGTGATTCTCCCTGCATTTTACGCAACTACTCCTTTCCAAAGATAATAGCAACTTACAGTTCTCACTTAGTATTTCCTTCCAGCTGGTAGAGCCCATGTGAGGCTTTTCAGATCCTGGATGGGATGGGATCTGGAAGCATTGGGGAAGCAGCCCAGGTGCTGAGTCTATAATAGACTGTGACGCACAGTGAGCTTTCAAGCGCCATATGGACAAGACCAGAAGACATCAAGATGGGATTCTTCATTTGTTGTTACCTGGGAGGCCTGTGACATCCAGAAACACTATTTCCCTTTCAGACTATGTCAGATCAGTGATCAATAATTCATCTGATAACTGAAATGCAGAACGAAGCGCCAGCTTTCTGTGGTTTATGAATTATACCATGCCTTTTAAAAAACATGCTGCTTTGGAACACAGAAGACGTGCTGCAGGAAACGTGTGACATGCTGATATACCATACCATGCTACACCAAACCCTGCAGAATCCTCACATAACTGAAAACTAAAGCCTGTTTACCCAAAGGCTCCTATTAAAATGCTGCAGTTGAAGTAAAGATTCAAAGAGAAAAATCTACACACCAAAAAATACCTCCATGAGAGAAAGATCTTTCCTTCATGGAAAAAAAGAGATTTGCCAAGCTCATCTTGAAATAATCATTGAATTCTTGAAATACAAGCAATCTTCCTCTATCTAGAGAGCCAAGAGTGTAAATGCAGCTAGGACTACTTCAGCTGCTGCTTTAGAGCCTCGGATTAGGATTTTGCTCCTGATACCAGCCATTTCTACCCGACTGGTCTGCACAGAACTTCCGCTTAAAACGTGACTAAAAACTGACTGTGCCTGTCCTCAGCTCCAATCAATAGAAACATGCATCCAGGATAAATGAGCTCACTCTTCAATGGCAGATTCACTTTGGAGGAAGCTGTCACAACTGTTAGTTCATCTACCCTGAGGGATATCAGATGTGAGAAATTCTGTGGTTTAGCTCAGAGTCGTCTTTGTTCAGTGTGAGAGAAGCAGAGAGAACTGAGCAATAGTCAAGCAAGAATCATGAAAAATATAAACAAGTGCAATTAAAATTCAAAAATAAATCAATTATCAGAGCATCAGATGGTCTTCTCAGCTAAGACTGACACATAAGTACCCAAAAAATTCAGGTTTGAAGCATCTGTTCTAGTCAAAGTGATATGTTTACTCTTCTCTGAGTGATCAGAAACAGGTCAGACCCAAAATGACTCCGATTTTGCTGAGTTTAGTACAGGATACATTTTAATAAGATTGAAAGGGTTTCCTGTGTCCTCAGTGTATAATCAAGTGGATTAGGCCTGGGAGGGCACAAAAAATGAGAGGAGACTGACCAAACCAACCCACGGCACTAGCAATGTGCTGACAACTGCTGTGAACCCAAAATGAGCATCCCAAAACCCAGCTCAGTATTCAGGTAATTAATTTAAAAGTACATTAACCTACAGTTCATGTTACCTTTACTAGGACTCTTTAGTAATTTTTACTATTTATTTTGAGCACCTCTTTTGCTGTAGCACTACCATGAAGAGACAACTGCAGAAAGATGACACTCTTTGCCCAGGAGAGTGTAAAGGGTTTCGTGCAGCTATTGATCCCAGCTGGCTCCGAATGCCACATAGGAGTGTGCAAGAAAGGTCAGGCAAACGACCTCCAGCCTTCATTTCATCTCAAGAGCTGGAGCCAAATGCTTAAAAATGAGAAGCAGGAACTTCCAAAATAATTATTCAGGAGTAGAAATAAAATTAAATTCCCACTAAGGTTTTCAAATACAGCTATGAATGTCTGAGGGCAGTTTCTGCCCAGATCACCTCTGCAGCCGCACACAAACACCGTGCGGTTCTCCTGCCTAAATTCAATAGTATTTAGAAAACCACAGAAGTCTGACTTCATAATGCTAAACAGTGTTCAAAATGCACAATTTATCCTTAACCTTAGTTAATATCTTTCCCTTTATAAGAAGAGTAAGGAAACCCTTGAAATTTATCAACTGGGATCTGAAATCAAAAGTAATAACTGTGCTTTTTATTTGTGACTAAAGATACTGATTTGACAGTTAGGAGCAACAATAAATAAACAATATATTTAGATGTAAAAACAGCTATTGCTTCTTGTTAAAGACACTTCAAATGATCAGACACCGACCAGTATTCTAGATGTACAAACTAATGGAGAAGAAAATGTTTATTCCTCAGCCTCTGACAGAGTGCTTTACAGCTTTTTTATATTTTGAAACTTAAAGGCTTGGAGTTTTCTGACTCAGCTATAAGAACTCATGTTGGAGTCCCAGGTACCAGAAAGCAGCTAATGACAGGGTTGGACATACCAGAAATTGGGTTTTGTCCTCTTTTCTCTCATAGTTCTTTGTCTTTTGCCTATTCTTTCTCTCTTCCTTTTTTGAATTATTGTATAAAACCAAAATATTGCAATATCTTAGTACAAAGATTGTTCACTTAAGGTTTGTTATGGTCACAGGATGGAGATGTCCATTTTCTAAAATCTATGAGATGGATGTTAAGTGGGCCCAGTAATTCCGTTAAAAATAATTTGATAATAGTGATAGAATTCCTGCAAATGGATTTATTTCCATATGTCAAGACAAGGTCTTGAAATAGAGAAAGATGAATAAGGTTGAATGGCTTCACCTCATCTAGGAGTGCCTTTAGTTGGTTGATCTAAGTTTTGAGTTCATGCAGAGTGGTACTTGTTGAACGTATGATCAGAACTGGTATATTTTTCTTTTTGTAAACTAAATTATATTTTCCTTGTTCTCTTTCTCTTGAAATGTTCCTCAAGAAAACTAAGTCCGTCATGGCATGCCATACTGTTATGAGTCAAATGCAGCTTTCTGAGATAAGACAATGCAAAACCATCCTGAATTCCTCCAATGGTCTAATTTCTCTTCTTCTATTAAAAAATCAATACATTTAACAATTTTTTTTTTAAAAAATAACAAAAAAATACCTTCCTTGGCATTTCCCTAGAGGTGCACAGTATTAAGTCTTTCAGTTTTTTCACAGGATAGCAGAAGTCTGGTGCATTGATTTGTTGGGCAAGAAAAACAGTTCAAATGCAGAATCAGCATGTCTGGCAAAAACCACAGAATTGAACAAGAGTAAGTTACAAATTGACACCTCAAACCTTGCAGACTAAATAACTGCTGAGGTCATTTTAATAAAAACTTTCTTTCTCTTAGGCAAATCCTTCAGTATTTCTTTTAGCCCAGCTATTAACTCTTCAACGGCAACAGTGCTTGAAGAGTTCCCATGTGACCCGGGATCAGGCTGAAGCAGTGACACTGGTGACTCTTGCATCACTGGGGTAAACAGTGGTGGCCCTGCAAAGTCACACACTGGCTGGGGATGCAGCCGCTCAAACTGTCCCTCCAGCAAAGGTCAGGAGACCTGCCAGGGCTCTGAGGTCTGACTGAAACCCCCAGGGATGCCCAGGGACAAGGCTGCAGTGATTGCAATATTACTTTAGCCAGTAAACTAAAAGCTCCTTCTCCTCTACAGCTTAATCATAGGACTTAACTCATCTCTAATTTCCCTCAGTTACCTTTACAGATGAGAGCACAATAATAAGAAATGACAGTTTACCAAAGAGGGTTAACATAAGGTCACAACCTTCTTTTATTTGACTTCTGGAGCTTATTCATGTGTGAAAACCTGCTTCTGTAGCTAGAGCCTCAGCAACACTTACAGATCTGGACTTGTGCCAATAATGGAGTTTTAAAATGGCATTTATGTTTAGAAGAAAACATTTTTGCTTTCCATTATGTAAAGTAGAATTGTTTTATATTAGCATGAAATATAAAATGAGAATCTGTCTGTCTTAGAGTATCACATAAGTAGCCTCTGCTTAACAAGCAAGGTGTTGCACAAAGCTAAAGCTGATTTCATGTACACACAGACACACACACAGTTCCTCTCCCCTACTCAGACGAAGATACAGCTTTCTTAGCAAATCCACTCAGACACAAACCAGATTGCCCCAGAAACTCTGCACACTGATACAGATTCATAAGGCACTGAATGAGGCTCACAGTCATATACTAATAAACGTCAAAAATTAATTAATTATTTGTGCAGTGATTTACATCCAAATCCCTTCTCATCTTCAATTTCCATCAGACTTACGAAGAGCAAGAGGTAAGCATGAGCTTTATGTCAAAATCTGTAATGCCTATGCAACTATCTGCCAAAAAAATGTTTTCCTGTCAGATAAGAAAGCTGGAGAGCTGTCAGATAAGAAAACTGTCCATGAACACTGGAGAGTAAAAGCTGCCATACAACTTGTAGATAATTAGTTATAGGAAGGATAATCACTTCACCAATATGGCTGGTATTTCTATATAGATGCATGTGCTTTCACCTTACTATTACTGCAGAACCACCTAAGAAAGGGAAGGGTTAGTCAATGCTGATAGCAATAATGTATTTTTAATATTGTCTCATGTATTTTATGCTGTTGTCTTTTTTATATGCATGACGCCTTGTGTCTTCCACATGCCTTTGACACTCTAGAAGACAGATGTGGAGCATCCTCAGCTCATTCTAGCTGTGAAATTCAGTATTGTGTCCAGTTCTGGAATCCCCAATATTAGAAGGATATGGAACTGTTGGAACGCATCCAAAGGAGGGCTACAAAGACCATCCGAGGTCTGGAGCACCTCTGCTATGAGAATAGGCTGAGAGAGTTGGGGTTGTTCAGCCTGGAGAAGAGAAGGCTCCAGGGAGACCTCATAGTGGCCTTCCAGGACCTGAAGGGGCTACAGGAAAGCTGGGGAGGACTTTTTACAAGGGCATAGGAAGAGGTGGAATGGTTTTAAACTGGAAGGGGGAAAATGCAGATTAGACATTAGGAAGAAATTCTTTGCAATGAGGATGGTGAGGCCCTGGCACAGGTTGCCCAGAGAAGTGGTGGCTGTCCCATCCCTGGAGGTGTTCAAGGTCAGGTTGGATGGTGCTTTGAGCAGCCTGGTCTGGCAGAAGGTGTCTATGCCCGTGGCAGGGGGGTGGAATTGGATAGGCTTTAAGGACCCTTCCAACCCAAACCATTTTATGATTCTATAAATTAGGTCTTTGGGTCTCCTAAAATCACCCACAAAACTCCTAGCTATTTTTGATCAAATCAGCAGAACACTTCATTATGTTTTGGATTAGTGAATTTTTATCCAGTTTCCCTTCCTTGGCATTAAACAGCTATAAAACTTATTTTTATTTTTTTAAAAAAATAGTTATTTCCTGACATTTTTCCTTTTTGTCAGGAAGATGCTCTGCTTTGTTTCCAAAAAACAGAATCAACATCCTCACTAATAGAAGAAAACAAACCCCCAGCCTTCTGAAGTGTTCTTACAGTTACATCTTCATAATCCAGACATGAGATCTGCACATGGGATCTTGACAACTCTGAATATACGCTCATCAGCTGGCTCCAGATAAAAACTAATATTTCCTTTTCCTTTCCAATGTCTTAGTAGCAGTGAGACACAGCACAAAACATTACCTCCACATGATTTTCCATCCTCCTGCAGTTTCTGGCCAGCTGGACATCTGCAGTGGTAGCTGCCGATGGTATTACAGCACTGGCCATGACAGCCACCATTCTCATTGGTGCACTCATTTATGTCTGTCAGAAGGAAACATGCAGCAGTCAGTAAAGAGTGGGTATTAACCACATTACCCCTTACTTTTTTGAGGACAGTCGTGTATCATTTCAATGTGACAAAATGAGAAAGTTACTGAGACGTACAGCTAAGGACACGGAAGGCAACCACAGGAGCAGTGACTCCCAGCTACGTTGCTTGGCCCCACCACATGACCATGAGGTGCAACAGTGGGATTTTCCTCCTCAACTTCCACACAAAGGAAGCTGCAGAGTCCGCCCAAGCTCTACCCAACTCGCCAGCTTCCATGCAACAAGATCACGAACAATCTTTAGACAGTGCTTTCCACCAGACTCACTTGTGTATTTGGTTGCTTCTAGCAGTCATAGTAGAAATGAGAAACTTCTGAAAGATGGTACTATTTTAAATCAATATGGTCTTTCTTTCCTTCAGATGTGTGCGATAGTATCTACACACCTTACTCATTCACCTGATTAAGTTAGTGCTTGACTGTATGCAAAAACAGAACTTTACATAAATAAGTAGTCTAGCCAATGGCAATGAAAAACCAATAGTTCAGGTATTTGCTTTATAAATTGTGTACTCACACATATAATACATAAGAATACTCACAATACATAAGAATTTCTGAAGAAATTTGATAGAAATCAAAGGGTCAGTAATACTGCCCTGTTGAACAATCAAAGACAGCAGATGGCATGGAAGCATTTCCAAACTACAAAATTTGTCAAGTGAGATCGTAAATATAACAAAATCAGCAGGTATTTGCTGGACTGGTTTCATGTATTCTGGAATGAATACTTGTACAATACTTTCTCGCTTGTTTTGTTCTCTCTGAAGTGTTAATGTCACACAGACACATAAGTCATCAGTGCAGGGATAAGTAGCGACAGCGATAAACCTGCCTAAGAATAACAGTGTGGGTGCCTTTTATTTGATTTTTTGACAAATGTCTCAAACTGTCTTGCTGGCACAGCAGAGCTCCTCAGCATGCTGGTCCAGGGAAAGCCAGGGCTCAGGGGACACACCGCATTCTCAAAGCCTGGTGTGAGGACACAGGTGGCAGATCTCACATTAACAAGTCCTGTGGCACTGGTAGAGATTGCAGATTACATTCAGGCCAGAGAGCAAGAAAAGGAGCAGGAAGATTAAGCAACAGAACATAAGCATCATCATGACTGTAAAAATCACAGGCAGTTACTCATATTAGCAGCACTTCCCCAATGGGGAAATGAGGTTTCTAAAAACTTCTAATTAAGACTCTGGTCAGAAGAAATACAGAATGCTACTACAAAGGCAAATCAAATAATTAAAGCATTTCACATTCTTGCAAGAGAGATGAGAGCCTTTCAACTGAAGTCCTTAGATGTTAAAGGCTCAGATTTACCAAGGTTTGTTAGTTCTTCGATGACTTTGAGCTTAACTTCACGAGTTCATTTCTGATCCAGGCTAAAAAAAAGAGTTTAAAAGAACTATTTGGGGAGGTTTCAGATTATTAAAAAACTAAGCATAAAGAAAAGCATATCCTGAAACACCAATACCCACTAAAACACAGCTGAAGAGGCACAAACTCACTAAACTCATCTCTTTTCCCTACAGCTCTGACTGACACGACAAAACTTTCTTTGTTCTCACAGGCACTGAAAAAACCTGGCAAGTTATATATAAAAAACAAATATTCAGTTATCTCAGAGCTACACAACAAATCAAATCCTAACTCACGTGAAATCAGTAGCTCTTCTTGTTCATGGGAACACAATTTTGACAGAAACTTTTCAGAAGAAAAACATTCTCCTCCACCCAAAAATGCAAAACCAAATCATACCAAAATAAGACATTCGTCTGTTCACTTCTCTTCAGTGAGCGATGGAGAGAACATATGACAAGCGACAGATTTCAGACATATTCCTCCAAGCCCTGGAAGAAGGCATGCTAGCACCGAGCATCGTGCAGAAGATCGACAAACAGGCACGTTCCAAATGATTTACTCCCTCTAACTAGCAGACATCTTGATGTGCCTTGTGGTAATAAACAGTAATGAGCCATATAATAACCCTGCTCCACAGCTTTGACTTCTATTTATTCTAACAGTATTGAAAACTAATAAAATCTCTTGCTCTTTTTATTTTTTAAACAAAATAATGTTCTACACTGTGTTCAACACCCACAATGCTACATGATCTCGTAGCATAAAATATTGACTAAGTGACATGGTCTACAATATTCAGCACAATTTAGTAACAGCAATGTCTGTAGTTTGAAACAAAATAGTGGAAAAAAATCTTTCTAGCTGAGGAGCTAATCATTATCCTCTTTATTTCACTAGGGTATAATACATTCAGAAGTGTATAGTGCTATTGCATACAAATGTATAGGATGGTTTCCCTTTTGATTGTAGCATGTTTTTAACTAGCAATCAGAAATCTTCTTTCTTATTCAGCATAAAATGCTGAGGTCCACCTTTGAGTTTTGCCCCCCCCCCCCCCCCAAAAAAGCATTGGTGCTATATGACTGACAACCATGTTCTTCTTCCAGCTTTCTGTCTTCTTAATGCTCTGTCCAGAATTTCCCTGACTCTGCCTTAATATTTGTTTTCAATCTTTGATGAAATGTTTTCATTCATTTCTTTGCTGCTTCTTACACCAGAAATCCACTACTTTTCACATTATATGCAGAAAATCTGACCTTTCATCCACGTTTCTTTAAAGCTCATTTAAAGATAATCAGCATAATTCAAAAAATATAGTTTATTGTTAAGACAGGAAAATTAGCTTTTCAATACAGCTTTATCCCTATTTATACAGCACTGTCATTTGAAGGCATATCCTCACAAGGTATAAAACATACTAGTTTTAACTGTAGTATTACAAACATTTGCTCTCTAAGCATCTGCATTACTCGTTGCACTGTCTCCTGTAGAAGACCTTCATTGTCTGTATCCTGCCAAGAAGTTTTGTACAATCCAGTAAGAAAGGTCAGAAATTGCTTCAGTGCAAGAAGCACATAAATGACCCAAATTGACGCAATAATGAATATGGTCTACATTTGTAAAAAGGTGGTTCATATAGCTCTCATAAGCTGCAATCAGCTGTCTATATTCCTAGAATACAGAGAAGTCAGAATTTTAAAATCCATTTACAGCTCTGCCACTGTAAAGCAAGGAAAAAAGCCCAACAAAAACAATTCTGTTAAATGATAATTTTTTGTCTCCTTTCCATATTCAATGTCATTCAAGGTTGCAAATATATTTGCTTTTTGTATAGCAAGAAAAATGACAGAAATTTCTGACATGAAACAAGTCTGCCAGGTTAGGTCTGACAAAAGTTCAAGACTATCAATCCATCTGTAATGACATGCTGTAGGCGCTTCACAAAAATAAATGTGATGTTTGCTACTGCAATGCTTCACATTTATTTATAGAGCAAACATTACAACACAAAAAACATTATCCATAGAACATACTCTATGTGAGCTTTCAATCCTACTACGTGAAATCTTAAGGTAAAAAAAAAAAAGAAAAAACCCTTCATCTTGATTAACCTGACATGAACTTTATACATGATTTTCTACCATACATGTGGAAAAAAATCCACAGCGCCTTTTAAATCCATTAATATTTAAAAATGTGGATTGTATCCCATGCCCTGCACACCTTGTACATGTATTATAGAACTGTACTACATGAGAAGGTATTCTTTTATCTAAAAATCTCAGAAAATACTTCGTATGGAGAAGAATATGTCTTTTTACTAATGAAATTAACAACCTTTGCCCAATTTACACTAAATCAAGAAGGACTGATTCTAATCCCTTTACTTCTGTATTCTTTAATGCTATTCACTCCCTGTCTGGAAATATCACACTGCAGAGCAAGCCAGAAACATCCAGGGAAAACAACCCTTCACCAAGTTTTTATGCAAGTATAGGTTATTTTAGCTTTCCTACAAATTAATGAAAACTTCACATAAAAGCAGACACTGGACACTGTTTTTCATTAGCAGTTCCAATGTTAGATCTGACAGAAGTGACCTGCACTACTACCAGCTCTCAAATGTAGTAGGCAGATGAAGACAAAAAAAAAAACAGTCTTCTGCCAAAGAGCAGAAATACATTAGGGCAGAAGTCTCTTTTGCACATCTCTACGCTGAGCTACCAGTGAGGGCTGCAGCTCTGCAGGTCCTCTATGTGGAGCCAAATTCAGCATCTTTAAAAAACAGCAAGGGATTAAGGCTCCCCTGACTGCACTGGCCAGACTGGCTGCAGGAGAAAGCATCTGCACTGAGCAGGAATGACCCTGCCAGGAGGGGCCATTGCTCTGCAGCAGGAAGACGATAGACTGAATCACTATTTAATTTTGGCAACAATCAGTGTATTTAGATCTACAGGACATACCAGCTAGCCTATTGCCTACAGGCTAAAGTATTTTTAAGTATACTTTACCTACACAACAAGTTTATGCAACAGGTAATAATATAAAAACATAATTTCTAAAATACCAAGGAGAATGTCTAACTGCAGCCCACTATTTAAAATCTATTTTCCAAGGTATCTATATTTATTAGCTGTATATGAGAAACAACTTAATTTATTTAATGCAGCCACATGCAAACTTGCCATTTCAGTGACCAGCCTTTGGGGCCAACCTGTGCTCTGACCCGTAAGTTGCTGACTTCAGTGCATATCAGAGCTCACTGGACTTGTAATAAATCACTGAAGTGGAATAAAATCTGTAAAATGATTCACATTGTTATTGCAATACCACATGAACAAAGCCCACGATCACAGATATGGGAGGTTATTTTGATTAGTTTAAAAGTGCTAGGCTAACAAACCATGCTTCAGTTAGGGGTCAAGGTAATGGAACATATTTATTTAGGAGCAAGTTGTGATTTTCTCTTGAAGACTGTGATGAAGATGGTCTGATTTTTCGGGAACCTACATTTTAAATATCTTTACCTAAGAAAGAGGTTTTGTTTACTCTCATTAACAGGCATTGGCAGCTTATATAGACTCCAACAGTAATTTAGAGATATTAATTCCTAACTCAGAAAACATAACTTGAATACTTTCAGGTACCAAAAACTCATAATGGTTAAAATCAAAGCCTATATATAGTTTAGAATGTGCAACTTAAATGCGCCTATATGTGTACCTTATTATATCTGAGTGACTGGTGCAGGGACAAAGGAGTATATAAGCACCTGTATTACAATTTGCTTTTATAAGGAGGTGTTACAGGTAAGTATCTGCAAATCATAATGCACGATTCACTTCTCATTTATAATTCTAAATAATTTGATTCAATTTAAAAAGTGCTAAAAATCTAGTAAATAGGTAGCTCCTTAACTTACTTATGGGTTCAGCCACTGTTTTTTAAAATTATGGCCCAGATGGTCTGTAACTAAAACCATATGTCTGAAAAAAATCCTGAAACCTGAGAAAATTGATTTGAACTTTAAAGGCCACTCACTGCTATGACGCAATGCAGTTCATGCTAATGCATACACACATACATCATAGAAACATTATACAAAAATCCCATGTAATGAGAAAATTCACTGGACAGGCTGGTGAGCACAATGCTCACACACCAGAGACTGCATCTGTCTGTTTCTTCATTTTGTGCCAGAACTTTGTAACAGTTGTCTTTGAACAGTAATTGTCTTTAAAACATAAATTACATCCATCACTTCCAGAGCTAACCATACATTATCTGCATGAATAGAAAACAAAGCTGCTCATTCTGATAGTCAAGTGCAGTCCTACACATGTATTGATTAAGCATTCTTCATGCTTTATTAGGCTTTCTTCCTCCACAAAGTCAATAACAGGATGAATATTTGTTCTGTTATGAGGTATTATAAATCTGAGCTGTTATTAATAAGCATCTGATTAGTGAAGCAAACTTATCTGAGAGTTTGGCACAGACTCTTTGTGCATGAACTCCCAGAGAATACCCATCATTGCCACTGTCTCCCGTAGTACTTGTGCTTTAATGAATTATCACCTCCTATTTTTTTCTTTTCAAAAAAGAAATAACTGCTGCACTCCTGCCTTTTTATCGCTGTGTCACACTCACATATGCAGAGAGCATCACTCACAGAACGAATGCGTGCGTGGCCTGTGTTCCCCAGAGATGTGGGTCTCTGCCATTGTTTGATTTCTTTTTGTACTAAGGTAATAAAAAATTCCATTTCATGAAATTTAGACACAAACCCAAAATCAATCAAAGCCATTTGTTGAACAAACTTTGCTAGTATTAATTTTTCCTTATGAAAATGATCATCTGAAGAAAAAAACCCCAGATTCATCAATCATTTGCACTTGGTCACATTAAGCACAACTCCTTCAAAGTCAGAATAAAACTCAAAGTTTAAATAAGTGAAACAACAAGCTCTTAAAAACCAAGATGCTGGCAAGCACTGTTATGTTATCCTAGACCTGTAGTTAATCTCATGCAACATCAGTGTTCAGTGCCCCACTGCAGGTACAGAGATGGTCAATTCCACCCCAAGCTCTCCTCCTCCACCTCTCTGCTAAAGACTAGACTCAGTTCTGAAAATTGACATTTAAAAGTCCCTTTAAAATCCCTATCACTGGTTATGGCAGTCCTCCATAGCCATATACATGGCTGCCCTCAATTTTTATCTTTTCCTTCCTAACATCATAAGTATCAATGACATTTTGCAATGATATCCAAAACAAAATCGTTATGTGAAAAAATATCAGCTTTGACTTATTTCTTTATCCCTCTTTAAAATTCTCTACCAAGAAGGAACAACTATTTCCTAAAAATGAAATGAAGGACCTAAATCATACACAAAATTTTCCTTTCTACACCAACTAGAATAAATGAAACGAGGAGGGGAAACTATCACAGTACAATGAAATCCTGTAATAGCACTAATTTTTAAAATACATTTTCCCAGACAAGGTATGAATAATGCAACTGAACATCCCAGAACATCTGAATTAAGCAACAACAGACTAACGGGTGCTAATTGGCAATGATTGGAGATGATTGTGGAGTATGGCTGGAACTATGATTACAAACAGAGCTTATGCATCCAGCCAAAACCTCAAGTACCACTGCTGCAATTAAAGCTATTTTATCAAATTAGACAAGTGTTTGCCTTTGCCTGCTACAATGGTTATGAGCAAAATATAAAAGAAAGCTGTTCTGCAACTTTCCCTACACCAGAGCTCTGCTGAGATGGTTTTCTTTCTGCTTTGACTTTTTATGCCACAAAATGGAGCCTTTTAGAAAGAAATGACATCCTTAAAAGTCCTTGCTTTTGTCTAAAAGTGCTTTTGTCTGAAAAATGCATTCCATTTGCACTATATCTAACTGCCAGTTATTCACCCACAAATAGAAGAAAAGATTTTGAACTTTGAAAGTTTGACTTCACAATATAAGTCCTTACATGTTTTATAGGCAGGTAAACTGTCTTTAAAGATTATTTCCAAAGCAGCGATTATTAAGAACTCTTGGGAACTGGATTTCTTATATGTTTTGAGTGCTAAATCCCAAACACACATTGCAAGCACAAGCCAGGCCATTGACTCCCACTAAGCTCACGAAGTGCACTTTGAACCCGAGACAGGCCTGCAGTTTGCTGCCTTCTGCTTTCCTGGATATGAAAACCAGTAGAAGGTACCAGCTGTTTCATCACAAACTAAGACTGTCTCTTTTCCAGTATTTTCTCTTATTCCAAACAAGATGACCAACTTCTCTCTCCAGCTCCTGTATCTCAAGAAAATTTATATGCAGAATTTCTGCCATTCCTCCAGCTTCCTATGATCTCCTATAAACTAAGTCATCAGAATTGAATTGAAAAAGGATATTGAAAAAAACAGGTATGCTAGGTTATTTCTAAAAGCTTAGTATTTACAATCATTAGGATTTTTATAAATGTCCATAATAACTAGTTGCTTCCATACTGTTAAAAAATCAAAGCTATGCAACACCATGGACATTCTCAGGTCATGATAGCTAGAGAGTGATAGCCATATATACAAGTGTAATTAACCTGAAAGTACAGATGAGTTAGCTAGAGTTAATATCTTGAGGACCAAATGCAGGCTCATGGATTCTGTGACATCCTGTGCATTCTGCTCAACCTACATTTTTAAAAGGTTTAAGATGTCACGGCCTATGAAGAGCACTGAAACAGTCCAATATGTAAATAAAATAAAAGCAGATATAAAGATAGAGCTGTACATTGCCAATGCCTTTCTCTCTCATCAGAATAAAAGGTGAACGAACAATTTCAAACAGAAATAAATACGCTTGCTCCAGTTAAAATCTGTAATGATGGGCCAGGTTCTACCAATTCAGTGGTGGTGTACTTGGGCACCCACGTGCAATGTGGAATATTTAAAAGCTCTGCTATGCTATTACTTGAAAATATACCTCTAGCAGAAATTGGAGTTTGCAACAGCAGGAGTGAGCAGGGCAAGCTCCAGCCAGCAGGATACAAAACTGAGTGCTACAAGAATGGCTTTTATGGAAAGGAAACTCAAGCCACAGTTTTAGCTTCTAGTTGCAGAAAAGACAACAAAGAGAAGTCCTATTAAAGGTGCAGAATAAAGCAAGTGTTTATTCTAGCTTTGTTTCTGTCTTTATTCTATACTTGAATAAAGAATTGATCAATTTAACCAATTATACGGGTCTTTTTCTTCCTACCTGTACAATAAGTGTGTTTAACTCAGAAATGTCCTTGTTTCCACCACAATGCTATGAACACCCCACAGTAAACTTTGGTACTTCGGTTCACACTGGGGCAGGCTCTCATCTGGCACAAATACTATTTCATGCCATGTCAGCAGCATGGTTAGAACCATAGGTGCAAAGCAATTGGTGCTGCCAGGAGAAACACCCCAGCAGAGAGTATGTCAAACCACCTGACTACAGCCCCTGCGACGGGACCGAACCTGCAAATACAGAAGGTGCTGCTTAACCTACAAACAGGCTGATTATTGCAATAGTACAGTCAGAGCAAGCTAACAAATTAAGCAGCTTAATTTTCAGGACACTCCTATTGTAATAAGGCAGTTCCTTACAAACTATTCTTTCTCATAATATAACCAACCCCAAGACTAAGAATGTGAGCAAATGAGTTCATTTATCACATGAATAATGAAAACTTTTTCCTTTCCCCTCCCCCCAAACCATTACAAACTGAAATGAATGTAAAAGATTTCTCAGCAGAGAAAGGTTGATGTGTGCCCAGCTTCTGGTTTAGGAGTGGAATTCATTATTGAGATTTCAATAGAAGCTCCTATTTTCTTTCCTTATTTTTCTTAATAGTTGTCCTTGCCAGTCAATGTCAATCACCAGCAGAAAAAATTCAATTCATCATCATAAATAGGCTGGGATTAGATCAAACAGCAATGACTGGCACACCTCTGATACTGACTGAAATGTGTTAAATACCTCTTTCTTCCTATCTACTTCTGAATATTCTCTCCCATCTTTTGTTTTTCATTTCTAGGAGACCTTCCTAACAGTTATGTGGGCAGAAGTAGTCACCACCCTGGCAAAAATCCTGCACTAACAGGAGTTGTAAAGTCATCTTACTTTCTACTACAGAAAATAACTTTTCTGTAATCATTCCTTGCACAGCTGTAACACAGCCGTACAAGCAGGTGACTCATTTACACCAGACATAAATGAGAACTCATTATTTGCTTTACACAGACATATGCCATTACCATTCACCTGCACTCAGTCACTCTGTGTTCCAGTAACCGATCTTCTGTGTCAAGGGAAAAGGAACCCACAGAAAAAAAGAATATTAAACCTTCATCAGTTTAATTTGCAAAGACACCCCAAGGGAAGTCATTATTCCCAGAGACTTCATTGCCTAATTTGTCTTCTGAATTCTTGTAACTTACCTGACACCAATGGGTGCTCAGTAACTATTGCTTACTGGGACAGCAGGGCAGGTTTGCTAAGGAGCACGGCGTTCAACAGCCCCTGCCCACAAAGTGCAGAATTGTTTGCACTCAAGTAGCTCAATGAAAAGGCCACCACTGGGTGTTTGGAAAGCCAGATATTTCATTGAGTGCTAAAGGAGAGCTAATTTTTTCAGAAAGGTCTGTATTCTTCTCACCACAAATGGTAGTGATGTGAGCATCCTGTAACTGGAAGGGAAGTCCACACTAAGGAATTCAAGTAGGACACTTAAACTTGGATACAGAGTTATACCAAGCTTGAAAAAAAGAGACATGCACAAACCATTAACTTGCACAGTTTTCACTAGTGACAAGCTCAAAGTAAGGGATGGAAGAAGCAAGAATTTCTTTTTCCAGTTAGATTAACAATGAATAGCAGAGAACAACTGTGATTTCTCAAGGCCTTTCCTAGCAAAACAGCACAGAGGTATCCTTTAAAACAAATAAATCAGGCTCAGTGTGATGGTGTGAGTCAGATACTCTGCAGAAAGAACAATTTGGCAGAAGGATACCTTAGCCTGACACCGGCATTTGAAGCTGGGACCTTCCCCACTTCTGCAAGCACATGTGTTCACCACGTGTAGCCTCTGCTGTTAGCAGAGGTAGCAGACTTAGTTTTACAGCCTGGGAGTTCTACATACAAAAATATGTGATCTCAAGGGTTTTAAACTGTCAAATGTCAAAGGTGATCACAGGCAGAAATTAGAGGGTTGAAATTGTTAATCCTGCACTACTAAAACTGATGCATAGCAGAGCTAGAAATAGCCAGTTTTACATTACCCAAACTTCACACTCAGGTTCCCAATACAAACTAAACTTGCCTTTTAAATCTATCCCTATGTCAGGCATGTGGTTTTGATGCAGAGCCATGCCCAATTGTTTCAGGGGGTATAACCAAAAAAAATTTGCATTTGTATTTTCAGCATGGCAGTGAGGTGGTGTGAATAATTTAAAACTTTAAAGTTACAACAGCCATTGGTCTTTCAAGCATGATCACCTGACACATATGAGTTCCTCTACCTCTTACTCTGCAAACAGGAGATGCATTTTTTATGTTCCTCACTATTAACAAAAGGTATACCATTGTAAAATCTTAAATAACAACACACTCCTATGAAAGTGTTTAGTTTAGGATAAATCCAAGTCTATTTTTTTGAGCAGCAGCAAGGTCACAGCATTAAATTTAATAATCTTAAACAGCACATGTATTAGAAATAAATTTAAAGTTCTTATGATCTATTGTAGATGTTCACTAAATTAAAAACAGACATCAAAGGGCAAACAGTATGAGGGGTAGAAAATAATCAAAATGTGTCCATACAGGCTGCGTGAAAATAAAGATTTATCCAGCCAGCACTTGTGTGCAGTCCACATAACTTAGGCAAAGATAAGTATCTTCTACAGACACGGTGTTATTTGGATTCTTAGTCCCGTTTTCAGAAGAGTGAGAAAATAAATCAATAAATATGTTTACCTTGATCCTTAGCTCACTCTTATAGACCACACAGAGCACCTAATTTAAACGAACCTTTTCAATCCAAATGCTGCCAGCTCTTCAGCATGCAGGAAAAGAGTTGTACAATGTATGTTAGAAAACTCCAAGGCTGAACTCACCCCAGACTGAATTGTACACTATGTAAACCAAGACCTTTCTTGCTATATGCACAAGTGTGTCCTAAGCACAAGAATCTATGCAAGAGAAGGCGGTGCTGGAGCTGTAGGTCAATGCCAATTCATAGCTAAGGTTTCCACATCTGGAATTTCACCCTTCCGTTCCAATCAAAAAATAAATTCCTCACATTCAACCCAGTCTAATTACTTTTTTGTATGGAAGAGACAGCCAAATTCATTCTGATGCACAAAAGGAAAGTGTGATATATGAGCAAACTACATGCAGTCTAATGTTATGGATGGTTCTGAAAATCTAGCCAGAAACAGACGTCACTTCTAACATCGTAGCTGTTGCCAACAGTTACCACCTAGTGCTGTCTGAGAGACTGCTGCAATTTCATATTCAAAGGAAAAGGCAAAGACTCTGGTATCTCAGATATCACACTGCCATTATTGATGGCAACAGTGTATTTTTAACAAATGCAGAACATTCCTAGAGAAGGCAGAAATCATCTTCACCACGTGGGATGCATTTACTGCACACGTGCCCATGAGTTACTCGAAAAACAACACACTGTCCCAAAACGATGAGAAAAACCAAAGCTCAAACCTGTATGTGTGAACCGCACTGCAAACAGGAGCTCAAAAGGGCAAACCAGAGGAGCAGACGTGGCATAAAGGAGACAACAAGGTGATGGCTGATGGCCCTTGTGAATGGCCACTGTTTCCAAGTTAAAGGCTGGATGGAAATGATTGCACTGGAGAAAAGAAAGGAGCTCCAGGGTAATCATTCCTACTTACTTTTCACAGTTGATTTTGGCCCTGTGGAGCAGGTGACTTGTGTAAAGCAACGAGGTATGCTGTGTCCCCACACTAAACACTTGGGCATCTAACAACAGCAGACACCTCTGAAGGGCACTCTTCAAAACATGGATCTTTTTCGTCTACTTCTTGCTCTTTTACTTTAAAGGATCTTTTTTGAAACTCTTCCTGTGCATCATCAGGGGGGCCAAGAGACAGCTTTTCTACGAAGAAATCAGTTGGTCTGGGAGAACACCAACAACTGTTGTGAGAAAGATTTAGTCTGAGTTCTTAACTAGTCTCCTAAGCCTGTGACACCGAGAGATAACATTACCCTGTAAAACTGACCTCATTTAACTCATAATAACAATCTCCGTACTCAGGTAAAAGTTCTTCACAAAGTGCAGAATGTTTTTATGCATTTTTTTTTTCCTTATTTCTTCCTTTCCCCCTACCCCAGCAGCCATACACTTCTAATTAAAATACAGACTGTCCAAGTATAGTTTTGTGGGTTTTTCCCCTTAAATGCTAAAGTATAATTATAAGATGGGGGGAATAAAATTACAAATTCAACCAAGGTCATTAATGTACAAAATGCAAATTGTCTCCCATTTGTCAAAGACCCTGGGGAAGTCTAGAGATAATTGAAATGATAGATGAACAGAGGAGACTAACTGCTAATGGTCTGTATATCAATGAATCAATGTCATATTTATGAAGAGTTTGGGGAAATTATTTTAAATACTTCATCTATAGCTGAAGTTTAGCCTACTTTTTCTTTTTAATGCTGAAAAAATTAATGATAGAGTTCAGTTTATAGTTACATAAGTGTAAACCTTTGGTATTTTAAACTCAATAGCAAGACATTGAAAAACTACTTATGCTTGTGCCAGAAATGACCGAATTTCTCAATTATTACGGATTGTGGTATAACTGCGAGCAATATACAGCAATATAGGACCAGCCCTCACTCTCGAAGTATTTAAACTCATCTATTTTCCCATGCATCTCGTTTCCTCCACAATCTGAATAAATTGGAACAACAGGGAGTACACATAATCCTGATAGTCATGCTTAGCCATTTTCCTTATATTTTCAATTACAAACTGGACTGCTTAAAGCAGGGGCTATTTCCAGATGTATTTACTGAGCACCAACCAAACAGGAAGAGGGAGAGGAGAAAGGAAAAAAAAGAAGTATTTATTTCCCAAACAAGAAATTAAGCCAGTCTTGGAGGTAACTTTGGTACAGTTGCATAGAAAATCATATTTCCGCTTCAAAAGAGAAAATACTACAAACCAGGAGGTCACTCTGCAGAGTCCTCTCTCATTTGTGTAGGGGCCACAGCCCATTAGTAAGTGACAGTGTGAGCAAAGCATAAATAAAAAGGAAGTTTCAAATACTTCGGTTTGATGTGTAAAAGCCCAGGGTGGGGAGCAGGGTGGTCAGTTTAGAGGGATTTTATTTTATTTTATTTCCCTCTCGGTATATTTCCATTTTTCTTCCCACACAAGAGGAAGGGTTTCAATGAAGGGAAACCAGTAGGACTCACGTGGGCTTTTTTATCAAAAAAGCTTTTTCTAGCAAAAAGAAATAAACTATCACAACCCATTTTAGTGGCAGGTAGCAGTATGCTGAAACAGATAGCATCACTACAAAATGAGCAGAATTAAACACCTTTTCATTCCCTCTCACCCTGAATGAAATCACACAGGAAACATGAAGAGGTAAGTTTTTTATGAATGGCCTGTTCATAAAACAGAGGGATATGAAAAAGTACCACAATCACTCAGCTTGTGGAAACACGAACTAATCTGGAAATTACATCTGGATTTTCCTAGAATCTGAATAAGCTGGTTATACTCAAAACACACAATTGATTCTCCTATTATAGGATTTGGCACATGAAGCAAGCAAGTGAATAAAGCTCTAAGGAAAACATTGCTGTCTGAAAGGAAACTTTGCTGCTGTCTGAGAAAAGATAAAACATATGAATTCCAGGGAAAAAATTCCCACTAAATTTTCTGGTCATTACAACTAACAGCCACAAACATTTATAAAAAGTATCCCATCAATCTGCTGAGAAAACAAGGAGGGATTCTTATGTGTTGGAACCAGTCTTTCCAATTCTAAAATATTGCTGGGGACAGGGGAGATCTGGACCAGCTTCCCTTAGGATAACAACAAAACTTGAAGAAAAATTGATCAGAAATGCAAGATCCATGCAAAAAAGGACCCCCTAAATCCATCTGCTGAGAACCAGCACTGGCCATACTGTCTGTTTTTTTCTAATAAAGACTTGTAGACTTGTGAATAAATAATCAAAAAGCCTCCACAGAACGAGGCTTGGACTGTTGGTTCAAACAATTTGCAGTGCCTGTTTTCAGGCAGGGGAGGGGAAGGAAGCAGTAATGTAAGAACTTGCCTTACAGAAATGAACTCCTTTTATCTATTTTTACATATTTACCAATTGGTGAATAGGAAGGGGAGCAGGAGTGCGCAGAGAGAACCAGGAGTATTCCTCTCCAAGGCCTCGGTGCTGTCCTTTCCCTCCCCAAGAAAAAGGCACAAAGAAGAGAGAAAAAGTTTTCCATCAGAGAAATAAAGTTGAGCTTTACATAAATCTTTAACTTTCCAGTGAAGGTGGGTATCAAGTCATTTCTCTGAGTATCTCAGTTCTGCTGCTTTCCATGTGTGCTGAATTTCTACCTTGGGCTGCATGGAGACACTAGAGAAGTGAAAAAAACCTGGCCTTTAAGGATTTTCAGGGGAACATCAACTCTCCATCACCGTGGACTCCAGGCCTATATAATTGGAAAAGGACTATCAGTCAATCCTTCCACCTCACAGGTGTACCACGAGGCTCAATGACTTTTTGCGAAGTGCTGCCTCTCTCTGCAGTTGTTATAGCTGAATAGCCAATTAATAAAATGTTCAATTCCTCCATTTGCTGAAGTACATTTGTTCTGCTAGATTTTAATTGTATTGAATGAGTCAAATACAAGAAAGATAATACACATGAGCTAATGACACAGTGCAAGTTAACTGATCAGTTATTCGCATGAGGAGATATCTATTTGCAGGGAACAATTTACACACAGCCTTTCGGGGGCATCATTACTTGCAATGCCAGTGTTTCAGCACACTCTTACCATTTTATTCTTTCCTGTTTCACAGCTGTGTCTCTCAGACTCCTAAGTGAAAGCAGATTATCTGCCACTGATCATCCAACAAATCTACTGAGGGAAGGTAGAGGAAGCATCTCTCCAGTGACAAGTTTTGATTTGTGGATGAAATTCCCCTCTTAATCGAGCCATGCTTCTCCCGCTAACAAAATCTTGATGAAACCCTGGGATACATTTGCTTCTCTGTAGAGCAAGCTTTCCCTCACATCATATCCTCCACTTTCTTTCGTCTTCTTCCATTAAGATTTTGAATTATATATACAAACTCTTCATTTCAAATACTCATTATGGAAATACTGCAAACCCAGAAGATGTCACAGTCATTTCTTTTACAGCTTTTCTTTTTGTAGGCAACATTCATATTGCAGAATAATTTAGACAGTAATTTAATCACAGGGTTTAGAGGTCCAGCAAATGTTACATTTACATAATGTCAGTCTTTCACCAGATAATTTGGTCCTTTGCATGTGTTAAAAGACGACATGGCTTGTTAAGATCATGTTAGTACGTTTAGCTCAACAGATGAGTGGCTGGTTTGTTAATCTGCCATATATTTCTAATTTTCCTAAGGATGATTAGAAAATTCTATTTAGAGTAAATTCATGAGCAGTTTTATTCCGGAGTGACAAATCAAAAAGATAATTAAATCTCAGGGTCTAGAAATCTCCATAAAATGGTCATAAGTCCTTGCTATACAGCAAATAACAAAACTTCCCTTATATAAATATTACAGTAGCTAATATTTTGCTTATCCCTGTTTTGAGTACATGTGACTAAAGATATTAAAACGTGCCTTGTATTTTATAATATTCACATAAGGAAGTATCACTATTCTATAGCTTGGAAATGTAATATTTTTCTTTCTCCTGTCAAATGCTGCTAAAATGAATGAAATAGGATACAAGAAATATGATTTTGTTTCAGTGTGGTAATGGTCCTACCCTGGACCGTCAAAAGATAAAACAAAAGGCAGCAAATCATTATTACTCAAAAAGAAATAGCATGTCTGTACAAGAGATTTTCAAAAAGTACTACTGTGTGTTTAGATTTAGTTACATTATCTCAGGAGCCTTAACACTGAGCATCTACAGCTAATACTGTACTTCTGCCTTTTTTATTTTGAAGTTGCTCATTGTATCATTCTTACTTACATTAAAGGAAATCTTTTTAATTTAAGCTTGTACAAGAGCAAGATTTACAACACAAAAACGGTTGCATCATCTGGCCAGCCCATGCCACTTTAGAATACTCCTCGTATTTTGCATTGCCTCACTTGTCTGGTTTCAAATGTGCTGTTGCTTACCACAGATAAAAATCAATAAGCCAAAAATTACACCGGTAGCTGATAGCACATTTTGATTGTTTATTTGTATCTTAGAGCAATTTCATCATCCTTTAAAATAGAAATGTGTTTACCTAGAGGATAAATTCCTACAGCCTTCCATCAATGAAATACACAATAGACATCCAGAGCAAAGGTCTGCAAGAAGCTGGAGAGAAAGGTAGCAGAACAATACAAGAAGAGAGACACTCATTCTCCTTAATCCACTCAGCTGACAATTGTTACCAGTCCTACTTCTACAGCACAGAGAAACACTCACTTTCTCTCCTGGCATAAGATTTTGAAAGGATATTTCATTTCTGAAACAATTTTATTTCTTCTCACACACTTAATAAAAAAAATTACTGCCAGTTCCCCCATATTTGTGTGGTATCCTCTCTTTGCAGGACATTGGAGATAAAGCCTTAGTCCTTGCTGCAGGCTGATAAGAGACCTAATTTGAGCCGTGGCAAAAAGGACAGTAAAAGGGAGAGGAAGGTATAGCTGGTTTGTATTACAAATTTTGAGAACATCTCAAAAATTTCAGTCAGTATTTTGCAATATGTAACCCTTACAAATTATTTTGACTTATTAAAGCAATTGAATGGGGGGTTCTATTCATTACTTGTTTTTAAAATTATATCCAAACAGTATTTCTCTCATGGGAAGTTTGGGCTAAGGACTTCAGGAGAACAAGAAATATGTACCCCTTCAAGATATAAGAGAATTATGTACCATCTACCAATGAAAAAATGGAATTAGTTAATTTGCATTAATACTTAGATGATAAAGGTTTAAAGCCATCAAAATAAAACCACAGAGATTTAATTACCACCAAGGTTAGAAAAAGATTATTTGCTACCGACAATTTAACACAGCAAGTTCCAAATTTAGAGTTAAGTCATCTACAGGCAACTCAGAATGCACTGTTAAGATTATCACTGTAAGTGTTTAAATTCCACGCTCAAGACGCTTCCTTTGTTTATGCTTTAACACAGTTTGTATCATGGCACTACCAAATGAAAGTCCTTAGACACTTTAAGGAAACAGCCTACCAATGAGAGGACAGATCTTGAGTGAAAGGTCCCACCACTTAACCCCTTTGTCAAAGACTGGCACAGATACTGTAACTTGTCGGTCTGCACTAGGAATACATTGGAGAAAACACATCTGATGTCAAACTAGTCCACAAGTCAAGGTGTATATCGATGTGAAATGAGATCTTTATGGCAAAATCCTTAAAGTTTTTTACATCAATCAAGCAATTAAATAAAAAATAACTAAACGTTTTCCTAATTAAACAGGATAGTGTCAAATACTTATCTATTTCCAACTCCAACATGTTTTTGTCATTCTTCTTGCAGTTCCTGATGTTTACCTACAGAAAAGAATCTCGTCCACTTGTAGTTATAAAAAAAAAAATCTGGCTTACAAATCCAAACAAACCTTCCAACTCTTCTGCAAGCAAGCAGTGAAAAGTTATAAAAGTTATTACAAAATGTTCTCATTAGCACTTCTTTAGATATGAACGTGAATCAAAACTTCATCTTTGTGAGAAATGAACATCACAGCTATTTGTTCAGGCTATTATAATCATATCACTGGCTTCTTGAATTTCATAGTCATAGCTATATATCCTTCACTGACAGCTATCAGTGAACTTAACTCAAAATAAAAGCCTAAACTAGGACGAAAGCATACACACAATATGCTTGCAAACTGAAGAAGAAAATAAAATCTCAAAATGTGAGATTTACTTTATGGTGAATATATACTCACAATGTTCCAGTTTGTATCTACACCCCAGCGAAGCCCTAAAAGGGTACAAGTGAAGCTCAACTATTACACATGCATTCCCCATTGTATATCAATATTGCACAATACAGAACATTTCACCACTCCTATTTTGCAAGTAATCCTCCCTCAGTTCCTCAGGAATGAGGAGCTGCTTTGGTTTCAGGTACCAAACTGTTACATAACGTTATTGGGGGCCAACTCCAAACTCTGCCAATGCCAGTCCTGGGATGGGGAACAATGATTCACCATTCACAGTTGCACAGTGTGTGCAACCTGCCTGCTTTTGCTGAGAACCCACAAATACAGCAGCTAGCAGTGAAGTATAATCCTTATTCACACAGTTAATCTTCCTCTTGCTGTAAGAATGAGTCATATAGTGCAAAGTGGAGCCGTGCCTTAATGATACAGAGGTTTTTCATACACCCAAGTTACACATTTTCTATTTACTGAAGCCACCAAACTTGGCAGTAGAGGGAGATTGCATCATCATCACCAAAATAACTGGAGAGAATTAAGACTAGACAGTATAATAATGATAAAACCTCAGGAGAGACACACAGATATTTCCTGATGCTGAGCATAAACTATCATCTGCAACCCTAACTAGTAAAGAATAAACTAATTGATTCAAGTCCCTCATCCAGTAGAAAAGGGAGCACTTGAAGTGACTGGTGTGTAAAGTATCTCACCTGCTTGCACTGTCCTGCACAAGGCACGTAAGCCTCTGGGCTGGTGTCATGGCAAAGTCTGGAAAACATCGGTCTCAAATGGGCAAGAAGACAAACAAGATCTGTGATTTAATTAGGCCACAACTTTATTAACCTATTTCTTTAGGGAACTACTGGTGATAACTCACACCATGAGTAGACCATGATTCACTTTTTAATCATTTCTGTCTGGTAAAAATCTGTATCAATGTTTCCCTCCCGCCTCCTCTACACATTTTAATTCCTCTAAGCAATACCAAAGGATGGGGGAGCTGGGGGGCAATGTGGCTTTACTATTATCAATTCCATGCTATACACTACCTCTTTTTAAGGACAGCCTTAATCTCCCAGGGTAGAAGTACTTCCACAGGCAACATGCAGGTATTATATATTTGTTCAAGCTCCTTCTCCTCAATCTCTGGGTACGGAGATAATTAACAGTTCCCCTACAGAATTCCCTACTGTGAAGACAGGCATTAATACCTCAAAAATCACACCAAATTCAACATATTCAGAGGGCAATTATACATTCACATCACTTCCATTGCCTTCTGGCCTTGTCATCACCTGAAGGAAGGGCCTGATTAACCCCAGTAAATCATCCATGTATAGACATCTTGTCAAATCCCAAATGCATTTTGCCTATGTGCAGAACAAACACTTGACAGGATTCTTCCTGGGGGAAGAATTAGTCCATCTTGTCTTGTGTTGGCCAACAAAATTGTTTTATATTTGAGGTAAAGCTGCAGATTTCCAGGAGAATTGCCTGTCCATTCGAAGACTGCGTGCACGGTAGATCCAAACTATCACAACTGTTATTTTTTATGGAAAGGCTTTAGCCCAAGACACATTTGAATGAAGACACAACAATCAACTTTTATGGCAATTGTGACTTTTGGGCCAAGTACTCTGCAGGCAGAGCTCCAAAGACTTCAGAGTTACACCAAGAGAGAATACGTTAATTGTCTGGCCAAGATCATAAAATAATGTTCTTGTTGTTCTTGGAAACCAAATGACAAGCAATTCATTATTGCACTGTAATTCGTTGCAATTTATTGGCTGATTTGCTGTGAGGGATTTTAGCTACATACTAATACACACACTATAAAAAGAATGCAAATGCAGTAATGCAAGTCTAAATGAATGAGAAGTAACATTTTCTCACAGTTTGCAAGAAATTAACCTTTAACGTCTTTCCTGTGCTTTGGGAACAGCACTTGGCCACAAGCTCTTACAGTAATAAAGCAGTGACCCATAGCAAAGAAGAAATGTCAGAGTGAAACGATAACAGCAAGCCTATTTGCCAGAAAGTGGTAATTTATAAGATTTTAATTTGAGATCATCATGGGGGGTCAGCCTTATCAAATAATTCAAAATGTAGGTCACAATTATAGCCCTTGAAGTGTGATTCCGCTTTGAAATGTGACTGTAAAAATGGCATGTTTATTATTCCTAAATGATTTCTTTATCAGATATATTTAGTTTACAAGTAAAATGGCAATGGGACAGATTTGCTTTTTGTTTTCTCCAGCTTTTACATTCGTGTAGCTCACAGATTTCAGCAGTTATTTTTGATTTACATTACCCTGAAAGGAAAATCAGACCCCTCATTTTCTCACCTTCCTGCTTAAAGTTCTGCAGAGCCAAATTATGTCCTTGTTGTTCCCTGTGTCACCAAAAATTTTCAACAATTTTACACATTTCTAAGCTAAGTGTAATGTGAAAACACCAATTCTCTCAATAAGAAAAATAAAACACAATCTACCTCTCACTTCAGGCAAATTCCTTGGGTGGTGTCAGTCACCGTGGCTCCATCAAAATCAATAGAGTTTGCTAAGGTACAGCTTTCTCCACAGAGCTGTCTCTTGCCTTTGTTGGCTCTTCAAGATTAACAGCAGAAGAAGAAAAGGCATTTAACGAGTTTTTAAATCACTCTGCACAAATCAGTAACTGTGAAATGCTAGTACCTGCCTGGAGCAGATCACTAGAAACGGCTGGAATCCAGCATATATTTTTCAAAGTGAACCATACAAAAAAAGATGGTCCAGGAAGAAGGCAAGAACCCAAGAACCACAAGACACCTTTCCAACCTTTTCTCACAACTTCTTCCACACCTGTGAAATCTCAGTTCCAGGTAGGTTCTTGACGCAACACAATGCAATTGCTTATTACTCCCAGCTCATCAGTTTGTTTTCAGACATGCATTTGGACCAGTTCTCAGTGGACTTCCAGAGAAATAAAATTCATTCTTTTGCTTCATTAGAATTAAACAAGAACAGTGAGCAAGGCCCATTGGCTAAAGACAAGTGTGTTTCCTCCACCCTCACCTGTGCAGAGGTATGGACAAAGGGATGTTTTTTATGTGCAGGAGGGACATCACCTGTCAGTAGTACACAGTGAGTCAATTCAATATTGCTGCTGTTAAGAAGCAAGTCCTAACCATCCTGTTGTATCTTGAGATCTTGTAAGTTTGCTTCCTTTTACTTTAAAGTGGAATGGAAGTTATAAAGGCTGAAAAAGCTCTTACTTATCTCTTTGGTGAAACAAGCTGTAAACAGAGAACAAATCCATCAAGAACAATGAGCCAATTCTCCTTTCCATTTCACAGCTTAGAATCAATCAGGGTTTGATTAAATCAGACTTAAACACAATTCAAGTGAGAAGATGACACGAAACAACTCCATAGTCTCCATCCCAGAGGGTCGCATTCTAATTTTGTCACATCTCCAATTTTGCTTAATTTTATTCAATAACTACATTTCCCCAGTAATTTTGTCTTTTGACATTCTTCTTCTGTCACAACTTTCTGCAAGTCAGCATATGCACTCATAAAACTCACTACAGACATGCAACAAAATGATTAAAACAGACTGAAGTATCTATTTGTCTGTCCTAGAAATTGTCATGGACTTAAAAAACCCCAAAGCATTAGAACACAGATTTCATAGGATTGCTGAACTCTACTATTTCAACAAATGAAACACTGCCATTACTTCAAAATATTTTTAAACTGATTTAATCTCCTCGAAGGAATACTCCCAAGAGAAGGAATAACTGGACAGTTATATAGACTGAAGAGCTGGTGGTATTGTCTAGGGGTGACAAATAAACCCAGGGGAGTACAAAATTGAATACAAAACCTTTCATTATAAAACAAGGTGGGAGAAATACAACAAATTATTCCTTACAGGCAATTTGTTGCTTAATGGCCTGAAGCAATACCAAGGGCTGTTAGAGCTGGTGAGATAGTCCTTAACCATAGTAACAATCTATATAGTGGGATTAATGGTTTCATAAAGTTCAAGCAATGGTTTATAACTCCAAATATTGGCAGAAGCAACCAATTTTCTGTCCTTATCTTACATTAAGTAAATCATAATTCAAAAGCAAGGAGAAGGGGGAAGAACGACTCCTGCCCTCCAAATGAATAGGTTTCATGTACGTGTGTTTGAAAATACGTAATTATATGTCAGGAAACAGAACATGAAGTAATGTACTGAAAACACTTTTCTATTTTCTCCCAGGTTGAGTCAGCATTCAGACATTATTTTAAGGCTGACGCACATGGCTTAGCAGACACAGAAGAATAAGCCTGCTTTTAGGAGGCAAATGCCTGGCAGTATGTTCTTGGTCACAAATGCACATGAAATGACTGGAGATCTTCCAGAAGAAGCTGATATTTTGTCCAATAACCAACCACCAAAAATAGTCTGAAAAGCACATCCTCTTTAATGGTACCTATTTCTTCAAAGGTTCAATGGACAGCTGTCCAAATCTCTTGAAAGACGAAGTATAAAACCCAAAAGTTGACACTGAGAGTCAAAGGAGCCCAAACTCAGTCCTAATAAATACAGCATATTATTCAAAGGTTTTACAAAACTCCAGTGGGGTGTCAAATCCCACAATAGCAAGCTATCTCATTAAATTTTTAACATTCAACTTCTGATCCAGACTGGAAAAAAAATCAGAAATCATTTATCTTTTCAAGCCATCTACTGCATTTGAGTTTCCAGATGGGTCTGGAGCAGATGCAACTCCAGGAGCACCAGGGGCTGGATTCCTATTAGAACACCTTGCTCTTTCTTACGAAAGATCAAACCCAGGTTAATTAATATTAGAACAATTTTTTCAAATTCTCCCATGCAATAAGAACTTTGATATGAAAGCACAGTATGTTTCAATTAGCACATCTGAATATTTTGTATCTTTGCTTGCACTCGAAAACAACAGAGAGGGAGATGGCAGGTGTTGCACCATTTGATTTTATCCCTACTGCCTCCTCGGACTGTGCCTGCAAAAGTGAGTCCATGATCAGAGCTTCTATGTACTGCTGGAATATGAAAAGAAATAAACCTAGCATGGTTTTTTCCCCCCTCTGCCACATTTTGCGTGTGAAATTTTCAGAATATACACCAGTCTTCTGGCGTTTCAGAACCTCGTGTAGCACCTTGCTACTTTCTTCCTGTTAAGTGGCTATATTACTCTTGCAAACAAGCAATGGGTGTGGAAGTATTTATTATTGTATATATTTTCCATACAGATCATCAAAGGACTGTGAAAATTATCTGCGTGCAGAGAGGGTGAAAGAGAAATGTAATTATTCCTGCTTGATCTGTTTATTTCAGAAGTTGGACACAAGTCATTACCATGACATTTTCATTTTCCTGGATACACAACCAGATTCCAATCTCATTTGTGCTGGTGTAAGTGCAGGGGGATCAGCGAGCTTCCCCCCATTTACATTTTGGTAAGTAATAGCAGGAATCCGTCCTGTAACCCTTGATCGTTAATTCTGGTTCACCTCTTGCTTGTAACAGTAGCTGTCAAAAAGATTTTGGAAAACTGTCAATCTCTGGTAAGAGATAAGATCTTGATTAATAAAAATAATTTAAAGCTGAGTTTGTTCTATTGGAAAGAGAGGTCATTGGCACTATGGTGTCAAGAAGCCAATATTTTTCAAACACATGGTATTCTTAGGGGAAATCAAAGCAAAGTCTGTACAGAGACTCCTGCCAAGAGAGCTAACAACTCCATTTAACAAAACAAAATTATCCTGATGCTTAGAAGAACTCTTTCCTTAAAAAATAAAAATCAAAGCATAATGCAGACCAATGAAAAATTACTTCCATGATCAAATCAGAAGCTAAGGATGAGACTGTGTGTGTTGAGGGCAGGGAGTGTATGTGGGGGAGTTTTGTTTTTAGCAATCAAAAAGACTAATGGAAATGATCAACAGTGAAAACTCAGCTATCTGAGCTACTGTTCCACTATTTTGTGATTTAACAAAAGGTTGCTTAACAGATTTGAGTCTACAGCTCTGCTCAAACTAAGAAAGCCAAGAGAAAGACTCCGTAGGAGTTGAGATGATCTTACTCAGCCTGGCTGTCCCTTTAATTGCATCCGTTTCATATGTGTGCACTTCCTCTGGCACCAGTTACTCGGTACCACTATTACAGCTACCTCATCTGAGAGCAATAGAAGATTCAATGCAAGGGTTGCAGTAATCAGGTCACTCCACCTGCATGTAGAGATTTGCAAAGCATCAACGGCCTTGGCAACTTTCATTTATGACACCTTTCAAAAAAACAACCCATAGAGGGCATTCCTGTACAGGACTGAGCATGCTTTTGTGGGTGCTAAATATCCTTTCTGCCTCTGACTTGCCATGCTCTGATACCAGCACAATGCACAGATAAACAATCTAGCAAAGCATCCCAGATACAGGCTTATACAACACTCCTTGATAGTTTTTTAACTTGTGATAAATTTTGTGGAGATACAGAGACTTTTGCTCCAAATTTTAATTTCAAGGAACTACTCCAAGTTTACAGCAGATGCAATGCATTATCAGTGAGGGTCACCTCCAACTAAGCTTGGAAACCAGCTTTAAGAAAAAAAAAAGTCAAGATTCATTCTGTGGTTCTATGAAGATGTGTTTCTACAGATATAAGTATGTGTATATGTTGCAGATAACTAACTAGCTACATGACAATATGCATCGGAGATGAAACCAAAGCAAATGCCAGCATGATATATTTTGTCAGCAACATGAAAGGAGAAGGGGAGGGGAAGCGAGTGTGAAAATCAAACAGAGTGCTTGGGAAAGAAAGCTAATTTTGAGTTTGATGTGCACGAGTGACACTCATTAAAAATTGACGAGTGCATGTGAGAGGATGCCACCTGGGATTATGCAACTGCTAATTAACATTTAACACCATTTTCTAACCTTATAAAATATTCTTAGCCTGCTGAAGGCTTCTTCATAACAAGCACAATGAAAAAAAAAAAAAACAAACCACCCAGCACCTAGCAACAGCAAATCGAATGGGAAAACTTTATGAACTTTTCAAAGCAACACAGGAGACATGAAGGGCTTGCTTAAAGGGACATTGCCAAGGCAAGCCATCTATCAACAGGTGAACATCTGTGCCTGTGTCCCTGCTACTCCTCAGTTGCAGGCACATGGATAAGCTCAACAAAGAGACAAATGAGCAAAGGGAGACAGCACCAGTTACAGGTATCGATAGGTGAACATACCCCCTGATGCAAACAGACACTGGTCCTCCCAGGGTCCCACCATCCTGCTGCTTTCACAGCAGCACTGACTCTCCAACCTGTAAGATTGACTGGATTTTCATAGAACCATAGAATTGTTTAGGTTGGAAAAGGCCTTTAAGATCATCGGCTCCAATCACAAACCTATCACTGCCAAGCCCACCATGTCTCTGAGCACCAAGTCCACACACCTTTTAAATACCTACAGCATATTTTAATATTATATTAATATAAAATCCAGCACATATGAAGATTATTTTCCAGCACAGCACCCGATTTCACCCTGAATGACACCCTCCTCCTTACCGTAAGCCACAATTGAAAGTATTGTGTGAAGTCTCTTACCCTGAAGATTTAGCATGAGCCCTGCACTACCTGCTAATTTTTCCCCAAAAAAATGTCTTCTGGATTCATACCACTACCCAACAGCCAAGTACTGGTTTCTAGTCCTTTTTCTAACAGTGATCAAGAGGATATATATATATTCAAGGCACCTGACATCTATCCCTGCTGTATGTTCACATGGCTTAGGGGTCCCAAACCCAGCAATTTTGAGTAGCTGAGTTGGAAGTACTGGAAAAAAAGAGAATACTGTAAAGAACAAGAGGAAGTAAGGGAGAAACTAAGAAAGATAAACGGGACCGAAAGCAGACAAGATGATAACAAAACCTGAGCCTGGTGGAACAGATCATCGTAGCAAGGAGAAAGGGACACAACTGCCAATTCAGCACAAAGTTTAAGGAGCCTGGGAACTTGCACTTCAGAGCATTTAAAAAAACTAACCCCAGAGATTATAGATTACATTTGGTTTTGGCTATTTATGCTGGGTGTTTACATTGTGCCTTTCATAATTTCAGCAAAGAAGGAAGACCAGAAGGACAACCCAAACAGAGCTTGCTTTTACAAGGCCCAAGCACAGGCATCTCGGCAAATCTTCCAGCAGGAAGTACAATATGGTTCTTTGCATTTACAAGACATTTGTATAAACCCAGGAGCCTTCCAGACTTTTATGTGTCCCAGAAAGAAAGTGTTTTTTCAGAAGATAAACATCTAATGCCATATGTGTACACTGTAAATTTATGAATAAGGGTGGCCCCACAATATCTTAGATATGGGCCCTAACTGCAGAATACTGACATGTTTAGATAGATTTTAATTAATACATTGGTATTCATACAGCACACACAGAAGGATTCTTGTGTCTTTCTTCACATGCTTCCAGATGAACTTGCTAATTGAATGGTTAAATGCTTATCAATGAGACAAGATAGAGATTCTTTCTCTTTTCACACGGAAAAAGAGAATGGGATTAACTCTTACAAATAATTCTTTACCATAATAAAAGATCTTTTAAATCAGAATAGTATCTCCAGAACTTTCAGATTTGTCACAGTTTACCCATGTTCCTTAAGATTCATAGATACCAACAGCTATTGATGTAAAGTACTTTATCTATACTCAAAAGATGTGACTTGCTGCCTTGCAGTTCTCTGCTATAATGTAACAGCTACCACAGTACTTCTATCCTGTGTAATGGATAAAAAGAACAACATGCATTTAGGGAAGATTGAGCATGCAGAAAACAACAAAAGATGCTTCTCTAAAGAAGTGCAAAAAAGGAAGAGAAGCAGGTCAGTAAATAAGTAGCAGTGATGTTCCGGCTGCCGTAGAAGACAACATGAACCAAGGCCAAGAGCAGAAAAACAGGGGGTCAAGCAACATTAGATACTGGCTCGGCAGATGTTATGCTAAAGCAAAGCAGGGAACTAGAAGAAAATTAATTTGTAAATAAAAGGACAGGGCTTTTTTCTTGCAGGATTTGAAGCAGTACATTTTCAGATGTTCTGCTTGGGACTGGACAGGTCTCCATCCACAGGTCCTGCCCTTTTGGCTTTAGGGGAGAGTGCCAGGAGCATGGGTAACTGGACTCTGAACACAGAGAAGGACATTACTGTACATCTGAAATGAAAGTCTGCAACCTGTATAAACTGTACAGCAGATACATTCACTAAAGAGAAGATCAAAGACTTGTCAACACACAAAAGAAGAACAAAGGATGCATAGGATATGTGTTCTCTTTTTTGGGCCGAACTCACTCCTCCACTGTATTACAGCAAATAGTTTCCAAGACTAAATAAGAGCACTCAGTCAGACCCAGGGTAGAACAGTGTTTCCTCACCAGCATCCATTAGCATTGCTGAGCTTGCCCGCACTCAACATCAGATTTACAAATCCCAGATATTATGCTGGCTTCCTCCTTATGAATTGGAAAACCTACATCGAGAATACTTAGAGAATGAAGTTTTGATTTATTATTTTTTTAGGACTATTTTTTACCACTACACATCATTGTTTTAAAAGACTTTAAAAGGATGGCCTTTCTTGAAATTGCTCCTGTTTAAAATGTAAAAATATATTTTCACATGAAGAGATGATACTTATTTTCCAGAAAACCCAGAGAGATAAAGCTTAGTGATTGCCATGAACTGTCATCTCCACAGGAAAAAGAAAAAAAAGATCAAACACAGACTTTAAAATCCGCCCAAGGCTTCTAACCCTTAAGCTAATAGAAACAGTAAATCAGATTTTAAAATATACTACCCAAACTTTATATTCTTAGAAAAGCCTGTATCTGAAAATTATTATCCCGCAAATACGAATTAAGAATAACATAAAGACCTCATCCTACGCCAGAGGAAACAGAGCAATTAAAAAAAAAGAAACAGGCTTGAAAAGCCTATTCAGAGAATGGAGGAGTAGGTTATTCTGATTGCCAGCATGCAGATGAGGAAGGTTATAGATAAATGTTGTGTAGGGATATGATTTTTTTTTTTTTTAATTCTTGCCAGAGCCTTCAAATGCATGAACTTTCTGTTTGTATCATAAGGTATAATTTAAAGGTTTTTGTTATTTCTTTATTTTCTAAGCATTTGAGTTTGGAAAGCCACTGCCAGTGAATTCTGTGACATACTTACAGCAAGTGGAGTTTTTTTGAGATTATTGTCAACATCTGATCATACAACAAATGCTTATGTTTTTCTACAATTGCTTTATTTATGTTTATGTCTGTACAGAGGCAAATCAAAACCCAAAGTCATGGAGTCCATTTTCTGTAGCAAAGTGCTGGTTACTTGACCCAGCACATTTTCCAGCTGCTTCCAGGAGAACCAAATCCAAGATATATTGGAATAATCAATTCAGAGAGCTATACAGGCAAGTATGATCAGATCAAGGACCAGGAGAAACAGTAACATGAATTTACTGTATTCCACATGGAACTGGAAAAAAACACATTCACTGGGAAAAAAACCTTTTCAGTCACACTGGACAGAGCAACAGGCTCAGACTGCTTCCTGGCAGCTTCACCCCGGCTTATTTGCAGTTACTGACACAAGTTTGTATGAAATTTCCATTCTGATTTGGAAAATGGGAATTTGAGTAAGTCTCTAGCTGTGCTGAATAAAATTGTACGATTTGTCCAGCAAACTTTAACATTGAAGAAGTTTTCGTACTTGAAGATAAAAAAGTTAGTCATTATTGTAGGACTTTTTGTCTAAAACCAGCATTCCGAAAGGAAAACTAATTTGAATTTTCAGCATTTCAAGAAGAAAATACAGAAAAAGTAGGTACAGCATAAAAAATGTGACCTTCCATCTCCCAAACCTAGACTAATACTAAATTCGAAACTTGTTGAATGTTTAAGTAGTAGGTTACATAAAATTGCAAAGGAAACATTTTTTTTTTCATATTTTTACAAAGAAGCTAAAGCAAATAATGCCAGGAGCTTGGTATGAAAATACATGTCATCTATGAAGCAGCAGGGACAAATTTCATTTTCTTTTCAGTCACTGTGCCTTAAAGTCTCCCTCAGATTTATACCTAGTATGAGGAAAAATGAGGACAAGAGTTTGAACCCTCCCTGCTTTCCCTCTTCACCACCAAAATGTAAGCTTGACGTTGCTAACGCAAAAGGGCTCTCACTGCGATTCAGTCAACTTCTCATTGTCATGAACTTTGTTGCAGTAGGGGAAGAGCAAAATTGTTCTGTACTTGCCATGCCTGTAGTATAATATTTAGTACACATGCACGCACTGACACCCAGTGATGATGAGAGCCACACAGCCCCTGAAACCAAGTATGGGTCGCCTTAAAGTTTGCTTACGAGGTCTTACCCACTCTTGATTTCTGGAGCCATGGGGGCAGCTTCGGGCAAGCTGCTCCACCTCTGTGGAAGCCAGCGTGGGGTGAAGATGAGGAGTGTGACATCTGTCGGCGCCGAGACCTTATGGATTGATTGTAAAACAAAGGGGTTTTGGCCAAGAAACACATAATGCCTAATGTAATGACTTATGTTTCCTGCACAACATTCCTCTTACGTCATTTGTACTGTCTCCACTGCACTTTACTGGGACTAATAAACATTCCACACTTACTCTGCAATGTATTTTCTCCCTGCAAGACAGCCTACTTGCTATTAGCATGTAAACTGCATGCTTGCCAGTCAGGCTAACCTCATCAATCTTGTGCAAGGCAGAGGAGCTTATTCTCTCTTACACTATTTCTCGGATTGTACTTTTAAGTTATTCATGCATTTATTTTAAAAAAAAATCTTAAATATTTCATCTCTAGACTTCGAAAATAGGACGTATTAATGGAAAGAAAAAGGATCATTTGAGTTATTTTTAAACTCACACTTGAATTTTTTAACCCAAAGGAATCCATTTTTGTGTTTCCCAGAAGAATATATTACAATTTCATCCCCGCCTTGAATTATGGAAGCAGAATGAAGAATTAAGATTTTGAAACTGTGCCTTGGATTTCTGTGTTTATGCTCTCTCTCAATAATGACTAGCAACTCACCCCCTGAGAAGCAGAATAAATTAAGCCTGTACCACATTAACACAGTATCTTATTCTGGGGTTGACTTCAATATTTCTGCAAGCCCCTGCACTGCACAGAGAAGATGATCTCCTTCAAGAACAGGGCTCGCACCAGATGCTGCCCACATGCCCTGCAAGAAAGGCAGCATCCACTGGGAAGAGCTTACAGTTGAAACAAGAGGAGGCAAGAGGACTCTCATAGGGTCTCTGATGGTGAGCCTCACCTGGTTCAGCATCCTGGCTGGCCAATACCTGGGAAATCAGCACATCAGGAGAGAAAGGAAGAAGCCCACTCCTCTCTACATATTCTGTTGGGATTTCCCAATCCAAAAAATGCATCTAGGCCACAAGACACAACAACTACTGATGGGCACAGAATTTGTCTAGTCTTTGTGAATTCATTTGTACTTTTTTTTAGCCTCCACATACTCGAGAGCTCCTTTTTTGCATGGCTGCAAAATAGTCATTTTTCACATTCTCCAAAAAGGAAGCATGGGTAGTTTTGTTTTGCAGTAAGAAAAGAAAGGCAGAGAAAGACTATAAGCCTTACTCAAGACTACATTGGAAAATCACCAAAATAATAAAAAGACCTTTTTAAATTTCACCTCTGGTATTTTACAACCAGTTCCTGAATTCCTCTGGAGGATTTGCGAATGAAGAGTTTCAATATGTTGCCCGTGCCTGAATTAACATGCAACCTCATTAAACAGAAGTAAATCCAAAACCTGAAAGATTAGACCTCAAAGTGCAAAAACATTTGCCATTTCAGAGGCTCCATTCTTTAGCAGTGCTGCTTCCCAGCAAAGCTTTTCCAGATGATACTTCACAAACTGAACATTGCTTATAATGTGAGCAAAAGCTTTCAGTAGTGGGGGGTGGGGGGGAGCATCCACATTATTTCATTCTAAAGAGTGGCTGTTGTACAGCAATTACTTCGCATAAAATCTTTCATAATGAATTAATAACACCAAGTTAGTGCAGCAGCCAGTCAGACATAGCAAGCAATCCATCATAGAAATGGTTCATAAATTAAATCATCCCCAACTAAAGCCTTCACATATCACTGTATAATAGCTCCTGAGGAGTCATTATGGGTATTCTGTCAATAACGCATAAACTTCATGACCCTTTTAACTCCTACCGCCCCTCAGATCCAAACTGTAATAGCCCACCACTCCTTCACCCCGTCCATGATTGCTGTGCACTGTTTTCTAACCCCCACAGAAGTTAATGAGAATGCTGTCATTGATCTTCAGCAACAGAAACTCTCCTTCCTCTCACCTTAGCATTTGCAAACAAAGAATTTCAAACCCAGCAGTGCTGCTAGGGCTGAAGCTGTGAGCAAAAGACATGAAGAAACAAAGGAAATCTAGGATTAAATGCCCATTTTACTTATATTGCCAAAGCTCTGCCCAAACCATAGTTTGTGTGATACACAACATGTGTACAGAGGTGGGGGCTTGTCAGCTTAACTGCTAAGAATTTCCTTAACCCTTCTCAATTTTCTGCTTTCACATTGTACCTTTATGTGAAATTTCACCAATAATCATAGAATCATTTGGTTGGAAAAGACCTTTGAGATCATCAGGTCCAACCGTACCTGTCCACTACTAAACCACATAAGAATGATAAGAACTGCTAAGGTCAGAAGATAAAGTCCCATTCAACGTGGCCTATGTGACTTGGTAGTTTTCTGATGTGTTCCACCATAGCACAGTTACCAGATTGAAATGATGAACTATCTACTAAATGCCAGTGTTGCCAAGATGGAACCAGTTGGAAGGCATCTCCTGTAGTGCAAGGGACCTAGGAAGCATTTCAGCAAGTACTGCCCAGGAGAATTGCTTTTCAAGTAAAGTTTTTTATGTCAGGAAGTAAGTAAAATTGCAACTTCAAATCTAAAATACTTTAGTTATGGAATAGAATAATGGAATGGAAATTTTGCAGCTGATGCCTTACAGCCCTTGTTTAAGGTGAGCTACTTTGCAGAGGGTTTTTTTGGAAGAAGAAATATTATGGCCAAATTCAGAAGTGCATGAGTTTCTACAAAACAATAGCATAGGAGGTTATGCTTTTATTAGTTTAAGTACTACTTCACAGAAGGAAACTGTATTCTTCCTTTTAAGAACTTGGATAAGTTAAGAAAGCTGTTTTATGTACAACAAACCATCCTGCAACTTGGTAAGAAACAACACAAAAGAGATGATCCAAATACACTGGGGTTTTGCTTAGATGGAATATTTATGAAAAGAAAAAAAATCCCTTTTTAGCACAATGTATGTATGAGAGAATTCATACTTTCAATAAAACCTCTGCCCAGAAACACTGAGCAATTTGGCGTTCTAGTTGAAATAAACAAAAGATACAATTCTGAGTTTACATTAGGATGCCCTTTACTACACAGCATCACAGAAATCTGTGCAATCTGCAGCTGCATACATCTAGTGAAATACAGCCTGCCTCATTACTGTAGCTTTGGCAATTTCATTGCCATGCATCTTACCTTGCAGAGTTCACTCGCGGATCAGTCACATCAATTACTGCTTTACGCTATGAGGCTCTGATATTACCTCAAAGAAAGCTCTGTACATCCAAATGCAAAGGCTGGCAAGGTGCAGTTGAGATTTAAACATTATCATTTAGTTTTCACACAAAACAAGGAAACCTATGATTGTGAAAATGGGTAATCAGCCAAATAATCTTGCACTCACTTCAATTACAGGTCTGCAGTTTACAGTTCTAACAACTGAGTGAAAGCATATTTTTTTTTCCAGCAGTAAAGAAGGAGAATGAAATGAAGAATCTATAAACTGCAAGAAATCACACATAGTACGTTTCTTTCCAGTATTACTCTTCAGGATGTTCAGATATTTTTCCTTCAGGGATTTTATGCATGGTGAGCAGTAACAGTAACCAGAAATATTTTCACTGCACCAGCCTCTTGGATCCACTGGGATAAATCACCTCTTTCAACAGTTGCACCAAATACTTCATGTCATTTTAAATCTCTGGATGCCTAAACCGATCCCTTACTTCACTAGTAATTACTTTTTTAGAAAAAAAAGAAATATTACCTGCTTGACAATTTAAGCCAGCACTGACACATTAATCTTTCTCTTCAGGTAATGTCTCAGACTGAGCGCTCCTCCTAACAGCAAAGCCTTGGCTTGGGGAGACACAGACCAATGAGGCATCCTGATGCTATTTTCAGTCTGACACCAGGGAAGGTCAGAGAAATGAGTACCTGCATTGTTCCAGTCTAACAGTTGTTAGATTTAGTACAACTGTTTGGGGTTTTTTTGACCATGTTGTAAGATAGAAGGATTCAAATAGAAGTTTATTTTCATTTTTTCTGTGCTGCTTCCATATCTGAAACACCAGAGACTTGGAACTCTCCCACAGCTACTCATTGCACTTGTGTTGAGGTTGTCCCTGATGCTCTCTCTCTTTTGCATATACAAACATACACAAACACATTTTTCACAGAACACACAATACCTTGAAAACCATTATTTCCACTAATAGCATTTCTGAGAACTGTGAATATTTCAAGTCCTTTAAATTCCAATTAAAAACAAAGCTAGATTTCTCCCGGTGTGACAAGTGGGGAGCAGATGCAGTCACAGAACCACAGGACACACGGACAGGACAGTCATACTGACACAGTGTCAGCAGGGAGTATTACAGAGACATATACTCAAGTGTTGTAAATAATCATAGAATCATAGAATCTTCCGGTTGGAAAAGACCTTTGAGATGATCAAATCCAACCGACCCCATCTTCTGCTAATCCATGATCTTCAAAAACTCATCTACCTGTTTTTTTAAACACCTCCAGGATGGTGACTCAACCACCTCCCTGGGCAGCTGTTCCAGTGCCTGACCACCCTTTCAGTAACGAAATTCTTCCAAATACCTAGTCTGAACCTCCCCTGGTGCAACTTGTGGCCATTTCCTCTTGTCCTATCACCTGCCACTTGTGTGAAAAGATCAACACTTGCTCTGCTACAGCCTCCTTTCATCACTGTAGACAGTGATGAAGTCTCCTCTCAGCCTCCTTTTCTCCAAGCTAAACAACCCCAGTTCCCTCAGCCAATCCTCATAGGACTTGTTCTCCAGCCCCTTCACCAGCCTCATCACCCTTCTCTGGACGCGCTCCAACACCTCAATGTCCTCTTGTACTGAGGGGCCCAGAACTGAACACAGCACTCGAGGTGTGGCCTCACCAGTGTCGAGTATAGGGATATAATCACCTCCTTTGTCCTACTGGCCACACTGTTTTCGATACAGGCCAAGATGTCATTGGCCTTCTTGGCCACCTGGGCCACTGCTGGATCATATTCAGCTGGTTTTCAATCAACACCCCCAGGACCTTCTCTGTCAGGCAGCTCTCCAGCCATTCTTCCCCAAACCTATAACGCTGCATGGGGTTGTTGCGTCCCAAGTGCAGGACTCAGCATTTGGTCTTAATAAGCTGGCATTTGGTCATAATAAATGAACTTCAACAAATGCAGCCAGAAGGATTTATAGGGGCTGAGTATCTTGCCTATGTTATGTAGCAAGACAAGGACACAGTGTTAGCTTCAGCCCTCCCACAGAACATTTACATTAGCACCACAGTTCAAGCGAATTTGTGTGCTCCCTAGGACTCTAACTCTACATCTGATACAGCTGCAGAGGTATCAAAATCTCTTAATTGCTCCTCTTAGACTACCAACCTGGTGTTAGAGTACATGACCGATAATGTTTTCAGGATTATAAGTGGTGGGTGAAGCAGTCAGAAAGATGGCCGTGATTCAGGGGGAGAAGATTTGGGAGGGAAGTTTGTTACTGCTCTCTGTGTACTTTTTAATATAATATATATGGACATGGAATCTGACTTATACATTTTAGCCTCATATCTCTTCAACCCTGGCGACTTTTAGAAGCCCCTTCCTGCTGCTACCACTTTGTCACCTGAAACTGCTGGGCTTCGACCTGCAAACCCTGGAACTGGCATCACATGCCCTGATGCAGGACTGAACATGAAAACTATGTCTGTGCACCTCTGCACTGATTTGTATGAGGAAAACAAGCTTCATATAGTCAATATCATTTCAATCCTATTTGGTAAAAAATTACATCCACAATTCACCTCTGTGTTGAACTGAGTTTCATGCAAGCTTAGATCAAAGAGGTATTTGTAAATCTGAAACATGATATAACCAATTGCACTGGAACATAACCACTTGACACGCACATGCTACTCGGGCTACTGAGAAGAAAGAAACAAGAACTTACCCCAAGTAAGAATTTTCCATTCCCTGAACTTGTTGTGTACCAAGATGCACATCAACCTTTCTCAATCTCAGTGCTGTGTGTGCACTATTTCTTATTCAGATTACAACACAAATGCAACCCACTGGCTTCATGGCTTTACTTCTTACGTATTGACTTTTTTATACCCTTACCTGCCCTAGTTCCATTTATTAGGAGCATATAAAAAATGATTGCCTTCTATAACTCTTCTTCTAATGCCTCCAGCCTGAAGGCTTCATGAAGTTGTAAGCAAAGATTTATATGTAATAAATTATTGAAAATGAAAAAGGTCTTAAATAAGTTCTATCTTCAGCAAAAGTAGTAGTATATTTCAGGTAACAATGACTTTCCTAGTGAAGGGGAAGATAAAAGTCTATTTAAGAGGTATTCTGATACCATAAACTAGAATATAATATTTGCATGCTCAAATATATTACAGAGGAAGATGCTAATTCAAATACTACATCAAGAAATTATTTACTACTGTAAATTGGTATTTCAAATAAAATAATAAATGCACTACAGACTAACAGTGACACAGTCCAGTTGGCAAAGAGAATACATTTAAAGATTTAATAAAAAAGTAACCTAACACATGCATATCATTGCTAAAAAAGGCAAGAGGAAATACTAGAATGTGATTTCCTGCCCTTGTAGCACATACTTTCTCTATTAATTTCCGCTAATAATTTTCCCACAGGAGTCTACATCCCACACCCCAGCACTCAGCTTTCATACAGAGAAGCTACTAAGTGGATTAAAGATCATTTTTCACGTGTGGCTTCCTGCCTTACTGTCTTTTACTAAGACTTTTCCTTGAGTAAGCCTAATTCATACCTTACTTTAAGATAATTTTACATATACAAACACATAAATAGATCATAAAGCTGTATTACTAAGATTCAACATGGTAGAAAACAACTCTTGATATTCAAACTCTAAATATGGTTCTAAAAAGTACTATTGTGTGCATTTTACGCTTTTATTTCAAATGACAATAAGTCTGTTTTCACTGTACTGGCCATTGACCTTGACCAGACAGTCTAGGATCAAGCTAAGATGTTTTTAGATAGTCTAAACTGTTTCTGTATCTTATGCTGCAATACCTACAATGTCCATAAAACTGTCCAAATGGAATTTATATCCACATTACACAAATAACACATCCAGCATGGAAGCCAAAATGAGTACAGGCTTTTCCCAACAACATGAATGAAATAATACTGAAATAAAATAATACTGAAACCTCATGGGGTGCTTATTCTAAATTACAAAGTCTTAAAAAGGCTTTCTATTTGTTTTCACTTTCATGGAAGGAAGATGAAGGTATAAACCAAAGGTTATAAGGGGGCTACAGTAGGGTAATTCCAGTATTTAATTGTCTTAAAAACAATAAGTTAATCTTATCACTGCTAAAAAGCAAGTTATCACTTCTGCAGTTTCCCTAACACAAGGTGAGAATGAACCGTAAGGTCTGAATCTCAAGCAGTGCAGGGATGTGAAACTTGCTGCGAAAGCTGATACTTTGCTCATCTCTCTGCAAAGTCATGAGAACCACAAAGAAACATTTTTAAAATTCAATGTAAATAACTAGTCACTAGTTTATAAACACCAATAGGCACCTACCAGCAACTTAGGTTAAATATAAAGCAGAGGCCAAGGGAAGCACGCTACAGGAGGTTAACAGAAGCCATAAGTGATGTCCATGCACCTGGAAAAGACTTTAGCTGCCTGGGCTAAATTACTTTATTAATTTAAACCAGGAGACGGAAGTTTTGTATTGCCTAGGACATCAGCTTCATGTGCCTGCTTCAGTCTGTTGTACTGGAAATGAGAAACACTCTCATACTTGGGAGGCTTCTCAGTAAGTTCCTGAGGAGAAGAGATGGGAACAGCATGGTGGCCAGGCAAAGGGACTGAAAGTGTGTCCTATATCTCTGTTCACTTGTTTACAAAAGAAAAAAGTGAAGAGAATGAAACTGAAAATACAACAGCAGACTGAAAGCAAAAATATGTAAGGACTTATATGACACGGCTGGCCCACAGCTACAGAAAATGAGACCTGATTACTCAGACTGACCCAGATACCCTAAATTCCTGCAGAACAGGCACTTTTGGTTCACCACCACAGCCCCACTCTGCCCTACCTCAGCACACTTGCACAGTTCCTAGGAATACATCAAAAGAACTAAGTTTTATTTCAAGGGTTAGTTTTCCTTTCTAGGCCTGCGCACTGCTGACTAGGCTCCACACAAAATTCCCTGCAAATCAGTTTTGTATTTTGAATTTGGGAAAGAAAAAGAATTAAATCATCAAAAAAAAAAACTTCCCCACAATTATGCTTTCTTGCAGCAAAAAAAGTACACTTCCCTGTTAGGAGAATTTTTTTTTAATGTTGAAATGCTGTTTCTCTTTATAAATATGGTACTCTCGAGATGCCCAGGAGATTGCCTCATCCCCAGGAGATCTTTAGATTTATCTTGGCCTAGCAATTTCATTTTGAATCTAAAGTCCTTATGTTTTTTCGGTTTTGTTTTTGGTTTGTTTGTTTTTTACTTGGTAGATATATTACTGGCTATGAAGATCCAGCTTTTAGAGCTTTCCTAATGAGTATGGGTAGATTTTCTTAGCTCTGAGAAAATCCTAACTCCCATTTCCAGGAGTGTGCTAACTGCAGAGCTACCAGCAAACACAATCTATTTTAGTTTCTTCCATCAGCAGGTTGGATTGCAAATACATGCAGGAAGTAGCGCTGCAAGTAAGAAGGTGTCATCATTACATACTTATTTTCAGGAGAGTGTCAGGCTTTAATATCTTCATAATCATGATTTACCATCTAAAAGCTACCCCAAGCTATTGCCAGTTTATAGCGGACACCCATGCTGAGCAATAATGGCTTGTACTGTGGTAAAATAAATTTATTCTCAATATAAATATATTTACTGAAACAGCTTTTCTTAAATCTTTATTTATGAGACACATCACATAGCCCAATAAACGAAAGGAAATTTTTCTATGTATCAGACTTTTCACTTCATTTCCTAGAAAGATTACAGAACATCATTGACACAAGGATCACACTAAAGGCTACCTATTCTAAACAATAATTTCAGAGAAAATAAAACACTATGAAGAAAGGTATCTCTACAGAAATCCATGCAAATATGAGCCTATACTCTCACACTCAGCTCTAAAATGCACAAATGTAGCTCAGACTTCAAAAGGAATGGAGTCGAGTTGATGGACCTTCAAGATATTTACCTGACAAAAGACTTTCAAAGCAGCCACCCCACCCTTAAGATATTATCTTTATAATATACTAAAACCCCCTGGCCTTCAATATTCACCTACCAGTACACTGGGTTGTGTTGAAATTAATAAATAATAGAGTTACTAGAAACACACTATTGATTTTCTGCCTGATTTGTCTTTCTCCTCAGAACTTTAAGAACTATTTAAACAGATGTATCCATTATGTGTTGGAAAGAATTTTAAAACTCCCCAGTAGGGTTGTAGTTGATGACATATTGACAGCATCTCAGACTGAAATTATTTTGGACATTCTGCTTATGCAGTCTGCAGATAGAGCGCCAAAAACACCCAGCTGAAGGGCAAAGCGAAGGTCAAATATCTAAAGCACTCCCAAAAACCAGCTATACTACAAACACTATTGCTTCAGCCCTTGGTCACCAGTTAGTGAAGACAGAGGCAACTCTTGTTATCAACGGTACAAATAAAATTATTAAAGCATCAGACTGTTTTTCCATCGAAAAGTGTGCCCTAAGGACTGAGATTTAATTCTGCTGTTCTTCAGAACTGAGCAGTTCTTACCTTCATTTGCTAATATAAACAGAATACCTTGACTAATTCCCAAAAGCAGCCCCCAGCTCCTTTGCAAAGTGTTCCTGAAGTTCTTTCCCTGTGCTCTGCTTCTGTTGTAGCACAATTTAAGAGAACATTTAGTGCATTAAATCTTGAAGGTTTCAGATTTTCCATTTGAAATGTAGGGCACCAGAACATTGTCAACTTGCTAATAAAATGGAATGATGTGGTTTCACATCCATATATCAATCCCCTGGAAACTAAGGTAATTTTTTTTACATTTTAATGTACTAGTTTAATAGAAAAGTGTATAAGTTTTGGTTCAACTTCGGCAGGAGACTAAAACAAGAACACATTAATCAGCCCTGGAAATGCTTCTCCTTGTACTGTTCGTATTTCCTGCTCCTTTGCTTGAGTAGAAATGTTTTCCTCATTACGGTCTTGATTAACAAGTTTGATGTGCTGACCTTGAATGCCAAATTAAGCTCTGTGCTGCAAGCAAAGCATCCTATCTTCTCTAGTGGCTTATAAACTCATTAGACACTTCAGACATACCTTTAAAATTTGCTGACACTAAATTCGTTTAATACTGAATGAAACTGTTAAGATTTATAAGGCAAATTTGCAGTTTACTGAAATACGCAGTCTCCGGGTGATTTCTACCAGAAACCATTCCAACTAGTTTTCACCTTGCTTTTAAGCAATTCCCTGTTAAATATCAGACTATTAATTGTCTTCTCATTTTCCAGTCAAGTGATCAATACAAAAAGAGAGACGGCAGTCTGACAGCTGTTAGTACAAATCAGAGTCAGATAGGCTACAGCACTCAGAGATGGTATTTTCTTGCCGCCGTATGCCTCGAGACAGTTGTGTTGCACACTATGCAGAAGTTCAAAAGGAATAATTTCAGTGTAAAAGTTCAGTTGCTGCTATATAGTGAAAATAATTTATTTCAGATGCTATGTTTTTGAAGCTGCTGGATCAGAATTTTAAATCTTTTTGCCATGTATATTCCCTGGGGGCACGCAAAGTGAATCAAGGCTCTTTTTTGCTTTCATGAATTCTAGACTTTGACAAGAGTTCACAGAGGAAAAAAATAGCTTCTGAACATCAGTCAAGCCCTGGGTGCCTGGTTCTTCCTTCACACACTTTGTTTTCAATTTGGCAGGATATGTTTTGTTTGCATTTAAAATGAGGCATTTGATATCAAACACAAGTCATTAGCTAAAAATCAGCTTGACCAACAATGCCAATCTCATCCAACGTGCAGGATAAGAGTCACAAAACTAAATTAATTCGGTCGTTTGTAAAGACATTTAAAGGGAATGTCAGGATGCAAAGCCTGCTCGTAACACGAAGGAAGGATGAGGAGAGGAAGACATAGGGTAAAATTTATTATTGGAGTAATATTCTCACCTGACTAATTTATCCAATACAAAGAAAAGTAAGTGTTGCATACCCTCATGCAGACAAGATTTAACTAAGCAGATACACTGCAGAGAGAGGGTCAATATGAGGACACAGAGGCCCCTAAAATACCCACCAGCCTTCCCTTAAATACTCAGCTGAAATTATTCTCTCTCATCTTCCACATGGTGTGCGACACAACAGTCTCAAGCCGTATGGCACCAAGGATGCTGATGTGCACTTCTGCTGCCATCCTGGCCAAGAACCCAGAACAGCGGCAGCTGCCACAGGGATGTCTCTTCTTTCACATTGATCATTTTGCTAAATACTGAGTATCAGTGCAGCCTGCACACATCACAGCTCCAGGGTGCAGGCTGTGTGGCTCATTCAAAAACTTTCTTAGAAGCCTGGTATCAGTCTGTGTGTTGCTTGTGAGAAGAGGGCCCGAACTTCGAGTGGCAGACAGGTTGCTTGGCCAACAGATGTAACCTTGAGCACAAAAGTACTTTTTTTTGGTGGCTTTTCACTTAGAGCTAATTCTGCTTCAAATAAATACTTCTAAAAGGATTACAAACATAAGGAAAAATTTGATACACTAATAGAAAACATGTACAAATGCTTGAGATGGAAATGCTTATCTAGAGACTGATGCAAATTGTCCCGAAGTAAGAGACTGGCATCAACGGAACTTGATACTACTGTTCAGTTGACTTCTCTGTTCTTACAGCTGTTTGAGGGAAGTAGATACACTTAATGTCAGTATTAACTGATGGAGCTGCAATTCAAACCAGGATGGCAAGGTGGAAAAAGGGGTCATACAGTGACCTTGTAAGTAAAGAAAATAGAGAGTGCAATTTCAGTTCACAAAAGTTCAACATGCAAATAAGGAAGGACATCAAAAGGACTTTATCCCACATTCAAATTGTCGTTTCTAAGATTTATTACAGAAATGAAGGTTTTTAGGAAGTGTCACACAGCTAATGACATTAGAGAGGAGTGTAATCTTCACTAACCCAAGTAAAAGCAAACCTAATAAAACAGCCGATTAAAAGATGAGGTGAGAAATGAGAAGATACTACTAGCCATTGCTGCTTCCTCTTCAAACAGAAAGTAAAATTGAGGGGAAAGAACTGCTCTCAACTTTAAATAGGGGAAATAAAAAAATATTAGTTTGTGTCTTCTATTGTAGCTAATCTTTCCCTGAGCAAATATAATTGGCTTTAATATGCAACAACAAAGAATTCTGTCTTTTGCCCACTGGACATTTGATAAAGTATCAAGGAGTGTTTAATTAATGCCATATTTTTTTAAATATCCACTTACTGTACAGCAGTATGCTTAAAATTTTTAAATTAAATATCATAGTAACCAAAAATAGCCTTTAACCCTTTTTCTTCTCTTATTTATCTTATAGTGCTCCCAGATTTACTGCAACCTTACTCTGCAATCACTGCCTACTTCCACACACAAAGTCACCTGTAGGTGTTCTGCCATAGCAAAATAAACATGCAAAATTTGTTCATGAAACGTGATCTAACAGCGATGCTCATCTTTTTGTCCTTTTCTACACGGGAACAATAATTGCACAATGATTTCCACTCTTATATCAGAGGACTGTTTGCCCTCTTAAGGAACGCTTTCCTTTACGGCCAACTCTACGCAGAGAAAAGTGTGGCTATTGACAAGAAGCAGATAAACTGTGTTGGAAAGGGAGATGGATTTCTTCTCCTCTTTCTTTTCATATTTTTTCCTGCTGAGTTCCTGAAAAAAGCACAGACTTTACAGAAAAAGTCGAACATCTATAATATTTTGTGCTCAAAAAATATTTGTTTTAACGAAACACAATGAAAAAGCAAAATTTCCATCACGATAGTGAAGGTTCAGTCTGTTTTAAATGAGAACTGCCTGCACACGGGCCATAAATTAAGATAATTAATAGTGGTTTAGGCCCTTAGCTCTTGTTTTCTTTGGATTTGTATCTGGTACTAAACCAAGAAACCAAAACTCAACAGGAAGAGATGAGGAAAACCTTGGAAAAACTAGAGATCTGTGTCCACTGCCAGATGGTTTAATAACAACAGCACTAAAAAAAATATTTAATGACAGTGAGATCTGAAACAAAGATACAAATACTAGAACATAAGGTTTTTAAGGCAATTGCTTAACAAGTTTATAGAGGGATTAACAAGACACATCTGTTGATGCTAGCGGGAAATTCTGTCAGTGGCACAAGAGCCTTCTCCCAGGCCTAGGTCTGAACTAGTTGATGAGAATCCTAAGTCTCCAATGCATTTGCTATCAACTATCTCCTATGAGAAACAGATTGAGAGTCCTGCCTGGGCTCACAGTGGAAAGATCTGCTGCCCCAGTAAGAATACACTAGGATCTCACACAGCCTCGTTGGAATCTTTCACACACTGCAAAATGTTTCCTTGCTGAAACACTTCTTTTATTATTCTACTTACAGTGAAGTCTCAAATTCCACACCTTCACTAGCTGCTGCTAGACATCTGCACACCACATACATTCAGAATCATCCATTGTCTACGGAAGTGCTAGAAACTCTAATAAGAGTTGTGCTTTTAAGTTCTCCTAGGCCTTACCACCTCATTCCTATTTCACATTTATTTGCTTCAGCAAACAATAGCTGCTTGTTTTTCCCCTCCCCGAGTTAGCACATTTTCACCCCTCATCCAACCTTCAAAAGGGATGCTGTGTTGTTCTATAACAACGTGAGACCATGAACACGGATCTCATCCCACCACGCATTTTCCTGTGTGGTTTAATCTTCACTGCAATGAAATAATTAGCTATTCTCCTACCTCTTCCAAGATCAATGTATCTCAGTCAGCTCTCATTAATGTAACTCTCTTATCGTAGCACGCAATATGACTCTACCAAAATTATTTCCTGAATCCTTCATACTTGTATTAACAGGTCAGTAGAAGCTTCTGGATTGAAATGTTTTTTATACTGCTATGTAATATAGAGTTTAGTTTTCAAAATGAAGCTCTTTCTTTATCCATCTAAGAACATAGATGTGTATAGGACATTGTATAACTTGTTTTGAAGTCTGTAAAGGGTGGGCTGCTTTGTATCTGGTGTGTCTGGGATACTGATCAACAAGCAGGTATTGCCAAAAAAAACAAAAACAGAAGAAAAACAGCAAGGACCATCTTCAAACATCCAGCTTCCAAAAGAGATCATCTTTTTATATTAATATCCGGATCCTGAATTAATCTACAGCCAAGTCTTAATTACTTGCAATTTAAAGGCATAAATGCCAGCTGGGTTAAGGCTGTACCACAGCATTATTGAACGGTATCCCTTCATCTTAAAATACTAAATGTCAACATATTCATTTTCTGGTGTTCCAATACCACTGTTCTCTCTCAGGTTTCTCTGTTTTCACCCCTCTAAAGACAAGCTTAAAGAGGCATCAATAGGTAGAATGAGAATAAAGCTAAATCTGTTAGCTGTTCAATTTCCAAGCACAAACCTCAGAAACCTTCAGTGCTTTGCCTACAGTGTTGCAAATCACCAAAAGCCTAGGCCATGAACTTCAGTACACCAGATTCTGTCCTCAAAAACACTTACTTCTGTCCCACCCCAAAGGAAGACAACTTTATTAAAGGAAGTAGTAGAGCTGCTTAAACAAAACTTTAATTCTAAGCTCTTTACAAGGTAATCAGTCAGGCAACAAAACTAGCAGAAAAAAATAGCTGTAAAATTATCTAGTCCTCCAGCTGCTAAGGATTCATAGCTGCCTTCCTCTGTCCTGCAGCCTGATTCAAGCAGTGAGCTTCAGAGGAATTCATCTTCTGCCACTAAGGAATGTTAAAGCAAACCAGCCGTCACTCTTCAAGCCCGAGGGCACTGCACACCCCAGGACAGGCCTCCTGCAGCAATCACCTTCCACTCCCCTGGAACAATGCTCTTATGACAGGGCATACAGAGATGGAGATTAAGAGCTGCCCTATTTCCACTGCTGGGTAGACTTGAAATTGCTAGAAAGGTTAATTTATTTTTTTTTGAGAAGTCCTGCAAGGAAGGGCCATAATTCCATCATCTCCTTACTGCCCATGCTGGAGATCTCACAGGTTAATGAGAAGCATGAATATCACATTCCTGCATAGCCATAGCTTTCCTTAGCAGACTTGTTCAGCACAGCGAGAGCACAGCCCCAAAAAGCCATGGAAATATCAGCTGTTTTGATCAGAAATGAACCTGTGTTTATCTGCAATTCATTTTAATCCACAGGCTAGATTTGAAGGTGCCTAGACATACTTTAAATGCAACAAATATGATGCTGGGTTTTTTTCTCCCAAAGGCGGGGGCAGAGTCTCATAAGGAGGAAAAAACATCAATTTTTATGAGGAGGCAATTTTAAGTTAATTTAATAATCGTTCATGATGACTGCATGTGGATTCTCAGACTGTCAACTATACAAGTTACACTCCCTTTACACTCTCATGCTGCACCTTGAGATCTACTCATTATTTTAGTCTCCTAAAACTGGTTGGAAGATTTGCTTGCACATGATTATTTTTGTTTGTCCTGATTTTGCTTGAAAAGTTATCCCATAAATTCTTCCAAGTATGATCAGTATTTCTGATAAAATCAGATGATGCTTTGTTGTATGGTGGTTACTGTTTTAATTCTCTTTTATGACCTAAACTTCCTTCTCATAGATAATTAATTCAGCTACAAGATTTAATAGTTCTCCTGGAAAAAGGATGACGCCTGGTAGCTTTCTGTCCTGCAGATGACAGAGATGCCTACGTGCATACTTTGTGCTGCTTCACTGCATCTTCAGATACTCTTATCTATAGCTCAGGAGTGTGTTTTAGAAATATGAGTAATGCAGACCTCAGTCACCATATCTGCCTTTCTATTTTTCAAAATCATGTATGATGCCTTTAGGAACCAATGTACAAAAAAGAAAATGAACTTTAAAGAAGATGGTCCCATCTGTGCAATAGAAGAATCTGTTTGAGGATATTCATTTCTTCTTACATTAGTGACAAAGGGACAGAAAGAAAAATCAGTCAGCAATCAGCAATAGAGAGCTAAGAGGGAAGAGTCTAATTTGAATACTCAAGGGAAATTTAGCTACACAAATTGAACTTCCCAATTTAGATTTTAGCTGGTTAACACAGCATAAAAGGGCAACAAGAATAATGTTTTGAGTTTAAAGGTGCCCAAACCCATCACTACCCTATGCCTTTTACTCCCAAGATTAGGCTTTTGTTCAACACAGAGCCAGACATAATCCCTGCTCACCACACTGTTTAAAAGCAATTTTTGCCTCATCCTGTGCTTTCCCATTTAACTGCTAACCAGATCTGACATAATTGAGCTTTAAGAACTAAAGCCACTTAGGTTGAGTTATTTTGCTGCATAAAGTCTTCCAAACTTACATAGTAAACTTTGTTTTGTCTATTTTTTCTAGTCTTGGAATGTTTTGTAATACCATATGTCCAAAAAAAATTTCATTTGTGGGACAAAAGGAAGAAACATTCAAGTTATATGTTGTGCATTGCTTTTGAGAGAAGAGATTTATTACTGTTTTTCTGTTAGGAGAACACCAGAGAGTCAGTGCCTTTCAAATGCACTTAACAGGATGATGGACATATCTCAGAGAGTACAGCAGCCAGTGAAGAAATAACTAGAAGCAGTAACTCACAGGCAAGAGACTGCTAAAGGCAGGCTGAGTATGTGCTTGACTAGAGATCAATATATATTGCAAATCTGGTGACAGAAGAATAGATTTCAGCAGAGGAAAAAAAAAATTATATAGATAGTGAAATGGTGCACAGGAAGACCTGGCAACAATCATACAACAGGACAATGGGAAAGTCACTACCACACACTAGAAGTACCAAAAGAAATTCTGATTAGTAGGGATTTTTTTCCCAGTCGTTTTTGGCTATCCAGTACACAGTCCTGAGACTGCTCTTCTAAGATACTCTGTAAGCATTTAGAAGTATTGAAAGGACAATTAAAATTGTACTTTATCAGGATAATATTTTCAGACTTGTCAAGAGCCCCCTTGCTTATTACTTAAAGGCTAAGTTTTCTTTGGCATTTGCTCACAGACTGGAGGAAGAGGTGGCATTTGCTTGGAAGTTTTGTGGCCCTCCCCAAGGAAATGTTACTGAAATTACTTCAGAAAATGCAAAAAGGCGTGAAACCAAGGAGACTGCACACAAAAAGTATTCGATTTGGGGTCAGCAAAAAATTGAGCTAGGTTTGAAAGTTTTATTCCTGGAAGAATTAATATTCTAAAATCCTTGCTGTCTTGACGAGAGAAAAGGTTTCCATCCAAGTAATTCTGTAGCAAGGTGTGAGTTGTTTTATGTATTGGTGCACTGTGATGGAGGCAGTTGTAATTGCCCATGTGCAAGTTCACTGGTGTAACACCATCAATTGTTACAATACACTTAGTATTAGACAGTAATAGAGTTAGAAAATAGTCAGGAGTTATTGCCCAGCTGCACCTAGAAACCAGAAGCTGGGCATAACAGTTAGGCACAGACAATTGAGCTAAATGAGCATGTTTCACTTACCCTGTTACTTAAGAGCCAGAGATACTGAGTGTACTGGTGAATAAAAGAACATCTGCCTGATAACATCCATTTCATGTGCAAGTTACAAGTTTTAGAGAGCAATTACACAGCATTTTTGTTTCCAATCCAAATCAGATGTTTAAGCCATTCTGTGATTGCACAATTATCTTGTTTTACGAGGCAACCCAAACATCATTTAACAAGATTTGAGTACCACTGTGCATTTTCAATTTATTATCAAAAATACAGAGGTCACGCCCCCAAAACTGACAGGGAGAAGCAATGAAAATGGCATTTAACAAGCTTGGGAGGGTGGGAAATGCCAGCTCCTAAAGGCAGTGGTGAGAACAACCTCATTGGACCAATACTGCTCACCAACTTAATGAGAGCAGAGATGCTCCTCGCTCTCCTGCTTCATTACTGCAGGATTATGAAACATGCAGCAGCTGCTGATGCATAAACGGAAGCCAAGGCAGTTCATTCCTACACCAGCTTCCTCGTAACTCTCTTCTTGTGAGGCAACAGGGAGAGGCAGAACTCACTACCCACAACACAAATCCAGGCAACCAGGAGAAGCTGCTGCAAGGAGATCTGTCCTTTATTTTTAAGCTAGATTGGATCTGTCAAGTGCAAATATGGTCAAGCTCATGTGATGAATTATCAGAGGAAGCTAGAAAATTAGACACAAAAACATCAACCCTCTCTTTGGATACTTAGACTTTCCAGGACATTTTACAGCCACGAGATGAGAGATAGAAAGGGATCTAAGCAGGAATGGGTCCCCGAGTTACTTGGTGAACTGCAGCACAGCCCACAGTTTTCTTATTCGGACTTTATCCAACTGTAAAATTGGGAAGCAGAATAAGCCAGATGCTGCCTTGGAGAGGATAGAGGTTGAGTAGACATAAACATAATTATGTTACTCAGGAATTAATTCTCACCAAAACATATTTCTACCACACTGAAATTGTAATAATCAGATTCCAAATCCACAGAACTCTTGGAATGAGTATTCAGTACAAATAACACCCTTAAAAAAAAAAGCTTTGATTTATCACATCTCATATATATATAATATCCTCCTTCTACAGTCTAAAGTTAATTTAGTGTTTTCTAACAGAAGATTTCCAAAGTTACTGTACTGAATTAAGTAATAAACCTGAAAAAAACAAGGCCAACTCTCAAGTCCTAAAGCAGTGTTGTTGAGCAGGGCACAACAAACAGGAGTTTAAATGTTCATGCAGGAGAAGCCAGTAATGATCTTCATTTGCAGAACACTGGGGGCTCCAGACAATCACCTTTTGAGGTGAACTTCATCAAATCTTTCCAGTCTTTAGCAAGATACTTTGTTAGGCTTTTTCTTAACAAGTCATGAAATACATCATCTCTCCTTCATAATTCGCACTCAGCAGCCAAATGCTCAGTGCAAGTCTTCCATCCCCACTAGGACCTATCCTTTGTTCTCATGACTCCCAAATTCTGGCAATCCAGAACTCTGAAAAACCTCTACCAAACCAACTGCACTTGCAGTGAAAGAGCAGAAGAAGCCAGGAGCAGAGGCTACCAGGTCAGACTGAACAGTGCACTGCAAAACTCTTGGCAAAGTAGAATGACAGCCTGCCTAATTACTTGACAGCACATGGTGGGAGAAAAGCAGGGCTGCTGCCTGAAAAAATGTGGCAGAATTTGAGGACTGCAGACATAAGGCATTTGGAGAACAATGACAAACTCAAACCTCAAAGATAATTATAACTGCAAATAGTTGCTTGCTAATTTGTCTGCCACTAACACTCCTAGTGAAGAACTGTTACTGTGTTCAGTTTTATAGAGCAAAAAATCTTTAATGGAAGAAAAACAACTTAATCATTCCTCAACATTTAGGAGATCTGAGGTCCAAGGAACACAGAAAACTCAATAACAGTGAAATATGTTCTGCATTTCCTTTTGTTTCACCACTGAGTACATTTTCATGGGCAGAGTACTCGGACCCTTTCTGAATCTCTTCTCTAAAAGTATTAAAAAATGTAGACTGTAGGAAATAATCCTGCATTAGAACAAGCAGAGACCAGAGGACTGAAAGGTCATCCAGAGTAGAGGCTATACTGGGATACATAATTTGCAAACTCATTTCTTCCTGAGTCATCTTTTATTTACTTTTTTTACTCTCCTCACTGACTTACAGAACCAGCTTAGTGACTATACCATTTTGGTAAGCCTTGCAATCAACAGGATTAAACTGTGTGTTGGGTGAGCTACAGACAGAATTCATTTGTCAGATCCCCAGTGCCCTGACTTTAATCAGGGGTAATAAAGCCAGCAGTATTGCTAATCCAATCAGCAAGCCCAATGAAAAAATAAATTTGTAATTGCAGTTCAAAACCTGTCGTTTCACTGTGCAGCGCAAAAGTGCAATGAAAATCTCTCCCCTCTTCTCTCTCACTCTAGAGGTCTCTAATGAACAAAAGAGGGAGGAGGCAGAGCAGTTGCATATCAAAGCCCAGTTGTCCCCTGAAATCCAACTTTAATTATTAATACATGTGATGTGCTGAGCAAAGACAAGGTTTCAGGCTTACATTGCAAAATGGTATTTTGCAAAGCTACATCACTTAACAAGTAGACTGCCTTTTCAAGAGATTTCTTCTAAAAAGTTTTGTCTGAATACGGCATTTTCCTATTCCCTTCTGAAAAACATATTTCAGAACTCCAGCTACTTGTTTTCCCAGGAAGTTGTCCTCAATGAACAGCTGCTTCTGTATTCCATTTGCAGAGGGGCAAGGTACAGCTCAGAGGACAGGAAACCACAGGAGAGTTGCAAGGACTGAACAGGCCACAATGATTAATGGACACTTGCTGACTGCTGGCAGACTGATGCCAAGAGCTTCTCCAGCTCACCTTCGGTGGTTACGTATGGCAGCATTTCTTTGATGTAAAGCAGAAACTTGAGAGTGTGCACATTACAACTCTAGCTCCTCTATACTGTTTCCAGTAGTTGTTACTATTTTAGGAAGAGACATGATAAATACTTGCTCCTAATGACACATTTTCCCCAATCATTTATTACATGCAAATCAGTTGGTTGAGGACTAAAGAACTACCTCCTGGTGGGGACAGATACCCAGGTTCTGGGCATTTCGCATGCAGCACATACTGAGAAACTCCTTAGCTTCTTAATGACATCAGCTTCACAGACATATCTTAATGAGGGTAATAACTAAAATAAGAATCATTTCACATTTCATACTTTATTGCCAGACTTCTGCAGAATGAACCACGGCAGTGAATGAACACTCCAGACCTCACCCACCATAGTCCACATGCTCCTCAGCTTGAGACATCTACATCCAACTACTATTTTATGAAATCTAAAACAAAACAGCATTACTGTGTCTTTTTGATCAACCAACCTAATTAATGCCCATCTCTTTCAAACGGGGTAGTTCCCTTGAAGCTGCTCTTGGTTTTACAGACGCAGTAACCCTAAATTTATTCTTCTGGTTGATACTGGTTCAATGTAAAGCAATACCTCATAAGTAACAGGTGAAGAAGTCTGGCCAAATTTAAGACACTTGAATACACACATAGGGACCTTTGTGACAGTATTATTGGGCTTGGTTTTCTTTCCTATCAGGCACCATAACACCAAGCTTTTCAAAAAAGGGAGCTGATGTCTGTCTGTTAACCTCACCTTCCACTTGTTTGTTATGGTTTCACTCAGCATGGTTCCATAGATACAAACTTGTTTTGTCTCTCCCTCAATATTTAAAATTATAGACTCCAAGAGTGTGGCCAAGAATGGATGATTCTTTAAAAATTCATTATTTAAACCTCAATAAAATCTTCCCCCAAAAGAACAGATAACAGCAGGAATTTAAAACATACATGTCAAAAGTAACATGCATTAGGAGCAAACTCATATCTCACTACAACATTAGATGCTGAGACCATTACAAGAACCATCCTCTGGATCAGATTTTGAAGACATGCTGTAATTGTTCAAAATCATTAGTGAGTGAAAAGAAATGGTAAGATGAGTTTGCATTAATGACAAGATGGTAACTGTAATGCCTCCTTGAGTTTTTATTATTAGAAGCTACATTCTCACCTATATCATTGCTACTTTACCTGGATAGGTTATTCTAGACAACTAAGCAGCTGCTATAAAATAAGCACTGCTCATACTTTAATTATAGTGATATCCTCATTAACTTGTGCTCTCTCAATCTGTTGCCTCCACCTGTTATTGTTAAGTTTATGTTATTATAATATCTGGGAAAAAAACTCTCTTCCTGTTACGTAGCTGTACATTGCCAGCAAAGTGGGGAGCCAGGCACAATCAAGACATTTATACACAATAATCTTACTCTCCTGTTTTGGAAGCTGTTATCTCTGTTGCTATTGGCATGTCATGTAATGACCAAGGAGCTCCAGCCTGGAGGTTAATGCATCTTCATAATGAGAGAAGGAAAGAAGTTCATAAACACTTCATGAAGCCCACAGGCACTGACGAAAAGCAGAATATACATCAAATATAAAACGTTATACAGGATGCCAACCTCTTAGCAGGCAGGCACTGCCTATTTGAACAGATATTTTTTTGTACTGATGCTGGTTTAACAAAGCAACTATTGCTAGTTAACCCACCATCTCTTCATTCTCCCTTATTATCACAGCATGTTGATCACTGCAGTGGATGTTCCTTTGCTTCTCTCGAGTCACAGCAGGAATCCAATACACAAGCCATGGGTTGACTCAAAGTCTGAGACATGAGCTTTGGATTAGCTCCTGAACAGAGTACATAGGTCTTAGTAATAGTTACAGACTGTCTAAAGCTGAAAAAAAATTGCCATACATGACAGCCCCAAATGCAAGTCCAAAACATCTTACCTGTGAGCCTATCCCAAAACCAGGGAACATTGAGAAAAGTTCCTGAAATTCTCTCTAGACAACAAAATTACTTCAAATTTTCCCCAGACAACAAAATTACTTCAATTAATCTTTACACTGATAGATTGTTTCAGAGCATATTTGTAAATGGCCTAGGGAACAATAATCAAGCACTCAACTTGATGAACAGCAGCGCTTTTTTGAAACCAGTCATTAAAAGTAAGGACAGAGTTACCTGCCTCATTGTTTAACAAGAGCTATTAGAATAAAAACATGAAATAGTAAGCCTGGAGGAGAAATCATTCTTCATAATATATTAGATGGTTGCATTTGGTTTCTCCACTGAGTCTCTTTATTGGCTTTGAATTTCTTCAGGAAGAAGGCGGCATCTCATTACTGCACTTGCTCTTTTGAAGAGCAGTGCTTGTGGTTTAGCTAAAAAGAAGACATTTCAATGAAGTGGGTGACCTCTATTATCCTTCTTGGCTGTCAAGATTCGGAAAAGATATATAGGGGTCCCAGTTTCTTTGAATTTCTGGTTAAAACATTACCTAAAGCATTAAGATGTCACAGTCACAATAGAGGTGCTATTCAGTTTCTTCTTAAGAGTGTTCTTCTAATGTGAATTTATAATTACTCAAAGTTTTATTGATTTATAAAAACTATATATTCATTAACACACACAAGTTCTCCGAGACCTTTCATGTTGTCAAGCTTAAACAAAACAAATTTCAGATTTTTCAGTTCTGAAAAAAAGTTGGCTGGAGTAGACAAAGAAATATTTTAGTCTCTTTATAGCCGATGTCTTTATCAATCTGCAACAGAACAGATTAAATAAAATTATCTGAAAATACAGCTCTTCCTTGTTAAGCTTTATGAAATGTTCTATTTATTTTTATGACCTTGGTTAGGTTAATGTGAAGAGACTACTGACTTCCACTCGTGACTGTACCAGGATGTTCCTATACGGCACATCAAAAGGAAGCACAAGAAAGGCATCATCATCATCATCATCATTGTTTTAAAATCTCAGCTCTCTTTGTATAAGTCACTTCAGTGGCATCTAAAGTCTCTTTTCAAACAAATAAATTAATTCAGTGAAAGAAAAATAATCAAGAAGTCAACTTTCTCACTAAGGGGACAATTACAGCGTCGTCTATTTCCAAACTGGACAATGAAAAGACTTAATAGTATTTGGATCAAGCTGAAGACAGGAGAAATAAAGAAAGCTGGATAAACCTTTCAGATTTGTTTCAATTTATGGTGGAATCTGGAAGGGAAGGGCTAAGAGGAGGAACTGTATTTTAGCTTCAGATAGTTTTACTCCTTAAGATCTCATTTATGCCACAGTGCATTTTACTCAATGCAAAGCCCTTTAACTAAACACTTTAATATTTACCAGTGCCACAGCACCAGTAAAACAGAACTAGTTTTTTTTCTGGAATTGTCTGAACTTTGGAAGGAGTGTGAGCAACAATTTACAACCCAGAAGTCTTATTTTTCAAAAGTGTCAAGCTTACACACACCAAGTGACTTTCAAAGTTATTTGGATAGCTTGATTTTTCAGGGATGCTGGCTACAGTAGCTACCTGTTCTTCACTTCAGGAAGCTGAGAAAACTACCATCAAAATAGATATTTTTGATAGCAAGGGCTAAATCCTGCATCAATTGGCACATAATAGTTACAAAAGCAGCCTGAGATTGAGAAATCTAGCTTAATTAATAGGTATTTCACTAAGTCACCATATGCTCACAAACACCAAACATGCCTCAGTTTCTCCTGTTTACCACAGCATTTACATAATTAAAATCTGCTGTGTGCTTAGGAGATCAAGCAGTATGGGGATGCCACTCAAAAAAGCATTACTGCACTGATGCCTGCAACTCACGTCCAAGAAAGAGGCAGTCAAAAGCAATTTGGCAGTCAGTCCCACAATTCCAGTGGCTCTGCGGCAGTTTGCATTAGCTGAGGAGCTGCAAGAGAAATGACATTCTACACTTTCCTCATATCAGAGCTTTCAGTAGGACAAACGAAACATCTTCGAAGCTCTAGCCTTGTGCAAAGCATGAATGAGGCTGAAAGAAGGGAAAAGTTGCCTTCCTGGCCAAAGTATTTATCTGTTCCAGAAGCAGAAAACAGTCAAAGATAACACAATTTGCCCCAGGAGGTAGAGTTTCTGCCCTCTGTTCAATGTGAACACTTTTGCTGGTTCAGCATAGTACTTTGTCTTGTATTTGCTTCCCTTAGACCTTGATCTTTTCTGTATTCAATTGCTTGGCTCTATTTCTCATTATGCTGTATGTTACAAAAGCAACTATTCAGGAACTGGAGGTGCTGAAACTCCTTATCTTGAGCTACAAGGACAGATTACACTAACCTCACTCACAGCGAACAGTACTTTATACAAAGCAGCTGCACCACCAAAGACCCAAAGAACACCAGTGCTACAAGTGCACGGCACAGCAGGAGTTACAGATACCACAAGACATGAAAATCCTTCCTGGCACTTCATGCTGGCTGATAAATTTACAAACACAATACGAAATTTTATTGTTACTGGAGGCCTCTGCCATTTATTACCTAAGAAAGTCTACCTAAAAAAATACCCTCATCAGAACAACAGAAATCTGTTTGTATTGACTATTCTTACAATATTTCTTCTGACTGGATTGAAAGCTCTTGTAATATTCTGACCAAATCCATAGGGAAAGATAGATCTTTCTTGCATTGGAATAGATTCAGATACCAAACCACAGGGGTTGCTTTGACTCTAGAGAACCAAGTCTTATAAATTTCCTTTTATTGGCAAGGATTACAAAAAGTAATTTAGCCTCTATAGAAGAAAAAGGAAATCCAAGCAATGTCATTTCCAAGAAAATAAAATTGCAGGACCTCATCTGTCATATATCAGAAAACTGAAAATGAGCAGAGTAAGCACCATGAGCACACAGAGACACACAAACCCTTCTGTCTCACAGATGGGGCTAACTTGGAGATTGCCTGCCCCAACAAGGTCAAGCTGGCAGCAGTCCCCCTGATGACTGGACTACAGTCTGGCCAAATGTACTCTGAACAAGCTGCCAAACAAAACTCACACTCTGACCTACAAAATTGTGTGCATCAGTTGTTTGCAAATAAAAAAAAACTTCATTGCAAAGTTTCAGTGATTTTGTTAACTTGTTCATACTTTTATTCAAACCTGTCTACAAGTTGTTTCTTCTTCACTCTTCATTGAATCAAAGGCTACAGTATCTTATGATCCTTAAGACTAATTTCTGAGGACTCTGCAGCTGCAGTGCACCTTACCTGTCCCTTATATCCAATTAAGTCCCTCACAGATGCTTCTCTGAATGACAAAAGCAATGAAGGCACTTACCAGCCCCATAGAGCAAGCAAAGCCAAGGCTTCAGCTGGTCAGAGAGCTAAAACAATCATAACAATCCATAACAATGGCATAACAGCTCTGTAGGGTACCCCTTAAGTAAATAAAGCCATCTACAAAGGGATAAACTTCGCCATAATATTTCGCACACAGGTTGTTCTTTTGTTTTAGCCTTGAAAAATTATCTTAAGTAAAATTAATGCATGTAAGTGACCCAAGAGCTCTTTTTTTTCACATT